>VXBA01000266.1:220506-322177 GCA_013399895.1 Serilophus lunatus
TTCTTACTCTTCTGCTGATTCATTATCCGGGATAAAAGCAGCTCGTGCGGTGGCAGTGCCAACAGGAGCAGCGTCCCCGTCGCCGTGGGTTGACGCGGCCTCTGTGGTGTGTCACACAGCCGTTGTGTACTTGTGCAACTGTTCAGCGAAAAGGAACTACAAAAGACTACCTAAGGGCTGTAAGAACTCCAAATAAATTATTTTTTGAAGTCGTTATGGGAAAAATCTCGACTCTGATCAGAGGTTTCAACGGTATTTTTGTAGCTCTTGTGTTCACGTATAAGTTTTCAAAAAACCCTGAACTGTGGAGTATCTGAAACCAGATAAACACAGAATTTCTTTTGAAAAGATGGCTTGTTTGTAGTGTCAGACGTGTGGCTCTTTAGCCATTTTACCTGGTAATAACTGTAAACCCAGTTGGTTTCTAGGGTGTCACTTTGGCTTATTCAGGCAGCTTGCTATTCAGTCACTTTGTGAGAAAAAGCTTAAAGTTTGGCTGCTCTAACATGTTCACTGTAAAGCAAAAGGGATTTTTGCTTTTGAAAATTTTTCTACCTGTGTTATTTTTTTTTGTTTGTTTCATAGGTCTCAAAACACACTAATGAAATGTTTTTCCAACGTTAATCTTCATTGGGATAGAGCTGGCATTTGTTCTTTCCCAGCAAAAGTGGAAAGAAATAGTGGTATGTTATGTACTTTTGCCATTTTATGAGCTACCTTAGGCAGTGGCTAATCAATGGCTAATCAGCTCATCAATGGCTTTAGAGGTCTACGTGATCTTTATGCCAATACTAAAATAAACCTGAAAAGCACTGCCTTAAAAATACATTAAAAAAAAAAAAGTCAAAGCTGTACCTTATGTTCTTAGTGTGTAACTTAATCTGCTTCCCACTTTGGTTTTCAACCGCAAGTCAAAATTTTACATTTTGATGTTTGAGTACTGTGTGCTTGACTTAGAATACTGCTGGTGTCTGACAGTCATATTCAGATTTTTTGGGGGGGAGGTTACATAAAACCTTGGCTGATCTTACCTCAGTGGAGAGAATTATTCTTACAGGTGGTTATTCAGGTGTTTAACATCTAATTCATAGCCCGTTTGAGTTGACTTTTCTTTCTGTGTATCGTTCCTAGTGCATGTCAATGGGAGAGGCTTCTATTTCTGACAGCACATTGAGATCAACAGGAATCTAATATAGCCTATCCCTAGTATACACTAAAGTACATCAAATTCTCAAAATGTTTCTTGTCCAATGAATGTATCTTATTATTCAATGAACAAGCTTCATTTTGTGGAAACATTCATTACTAACCCTGACAATTTCTGCCCTGCTCTGTTGCCTTGGTGTCACAGTTGTACCACAAACAACTCATCTAATTAGCAGGTACGTTACTTGTACAGGTGTGTATAACTCAGTGATGTGCACTGCCAAGTAGCAGGGCAGGTTCTGCAGGAAAAATCAGGATTCGAGGAAGGTGTGCCAAACACCTTTTAACTGACTTTAAAGCAATACCAGAGAAGGAAAAAAATCGAATTTTGTTGACGAGTCTTTAAGACGTAACTGTTGTTTTTAACTGAGTACCACTGCAGTGTTAGGACATAGGTTTGATGTTAAGACTGCATCTGACTGAGCCTTTGCAGATCTGAGTTTATGGAGAATTTTGGAATGTTACAATTATTTCTGAGCTTCTCTGGTTTCTTACTTTTGTTTTGCTAGGTTAAGGGTTGGACTTTGGACTGACACTGCCAAGTACTCCCCTAAACCGTGCTCCCAAGCACCACATCTACATCTGTTTAAATATCTCCAGGCATGGTGACTCAACCACTTACTTGGGCAGCCTGTTCGACATGGGGACAGATTTTTAGAAGGAACCCCTAGGGATAGGACAACTATCCCTAGAGAGTGGATTCAGACTGGATATTAGCAAAATTTTGTTTTACAATGGAGGTAGTGAAACACTGTAACAAGTTGCCCAGAGAGGTAGTGGATGCCACATCCCTGGAAACACTGAAGATCTGGTTGGATGGAGATCTGGTTGGATGGAGATCTGAGCAACCAGATCTAGTTGACGATGTCCATGCTCATTGCAGGGGGATTGGACTAGATGACCTTTCAAGATGTCTTTCAGCCCAAACTCTTCTATGATTCTATGAACAGCTAGATTCCCATGGCTATGAGATGCTCCACCCAGATTTGGCTCTGAATACTCAGATCGAGTATGGATGTGCTTCTAGGTCTGCATCTGAGACCTGGCAAAGCTGCTCGAGTCTTGATAGCCCATAGCAATTCCTCACGTTCCTTATATGTTAGCCCTGTCAGGATGTGGAGACAGCCAACAACTGCCTCGGATTTCACATGCAGCCTAATGCACTGTGAATAAGAAGGTTGAGGATGCTTGCTGCATTTTCTGCTTGATGTTACACCCATTAGTCAGATTCTGGACTTCAAATAACTTTTCAGCCTGAGCATGCATCTTTCTGCAAACTAAATGCTCCTGCTGCTGCAGGGTCCCGTTTTGCTTGGAAACTGCCCAAAGTGTACCCAAAAGAGCATGGCTTAGTATCTTACTAGTGCAGGCATTGACATGGAGGAAGAAGTACTCGGGTTTTCATTCTTTCGCTAATGAAGTTAAATTACTCTGTACAAAGTATCAACAGGAGCTGAGCAAGCAATTACCTTAGTCACTATGTTACAGATTTCACCCACTGAGGTCTTTCAACCCTGCCTCACAACACGCGGAGAGGAGGAATGACGGCACCAGTTAAGGCGAGGAGAGATATTTGATCATATTACATTGGGCAAGGCAGGTACTTCAGCATTCCAAGTGAGTTGATTAATTACCAAGGTGCTCAGTAGAACTCCTCCTTTACTGCCTTTTTGGGAGAGCGTGTTTATTCAGTGTCTTTTAGGATATAGTGGATATAGATGATCCTTGAGGTGGAAGTCAAGATGTATTTAATTCCTGCCATTGCCTTCTGTCTCCCTTCCCTTTACATTGGCTCTTGTTATTCTAATGTAAGTGTAAACCATCACAAGTCCTCCAGAAGAAACAGTTTCCCATTCCTTCCCAGTCTGAACCTTGGCCATTCACTCTCATCCTTCTGCTTCCCCAGTCACTTATGTTGGCGTGGCCTTATGGTGGAACAGAAAAAAAAAAAATCTGGCTGAAAACTATTCCACAAAAGCAATTGGGAGCTGGTACCTGGGACAGGTTCCTGTTCCGTGCTTGTGTTGGTGCAGAGTGGAGATGGCCCACCACAGCGCTACACAGTTAAACCACGGGACTAAGGCACTGCATGAGGAACCTCTGCCATTGCATGTCCTCCACAACACACTCTTTCAGGGAAGCTGGGTTTACAGGATTTGAGTTTTGTTTACATGGAACTGTACTGACTTCTACAAAGTGCCAGGATAGCTACAAGCCTCTGTAAGTCTTTTTGGTGGATCTATTTAATAAAGATTTTCTGAGAAGGCTCAATCCTACTTCTTTTTTCTTTGATTACTAGAAAACCATTCAGCATGAACAGATGTACCAAACCTACTGAGCGAGCACCTTCATGATCTTTCTTTACAGAAGTGAAAACATATACCTGTCCTTTAGTTTTGATAACAAGACTTTTTTGTGGTCAATGTATCCTCAGCTTTGTCTTCATGAAGTTATTTACCTAGATGGGTCAATTTGCCATGTTCTTCCCTTGATAAATATAAAAGAAGAAATTCATTGCATACATATAACATGATGAGATCCTTGGTGAAAAACAGATGGCATTACTCTCCATCATAATCATATTTCAACTATGTCTGCCAGAGTTAACAGAAGCTAAAATCAATTCTTATTGTTCTCTGTCACAGACTCTTGGGGTCCAGCTAATAGGTTTAGGATGTATTTTCATTTGCAAACTTGCTTAAAATTGTCCAAAAGTGTATCCATATGGAGAGCAGTTCATATATTGCTTTAAGCACTCAATAATACTGCTTGAAGAAATGATTAGTCCTGAAATTTTAAGAAGGTAGGATTCATTTAGCAAGACTGGTGTCAGCAAAAAGCTGCAGCTGCATTTCAATGTCAGTTGAGCCTTGAGCATTTAGTGGTCTTCTCTAGCAAAATTATTAGTAGGGTTGCTTCTTAAAAACATATTTCTTTGAGAACAGAGGCACAAAACCAAACGTCATAGTTGCTTTTTATCTTTGTTGTAATGAGGAGGAGGGCAAGAATGATGAACCCAGGGTAGAGCATAACGAATGACTTCCAATTAGCATAAGGAAAGCTGAACAGCACAAAGGGTGTTGAGAGTGCCTTTTTTTTTTAGATACCCAGCCTTATCAGTGGGGTTTTGAGTTGTGGAAGCAGTCTTGCCTAACATAACTAGAGGAGAGAAAGAGCATGGGTGGAGAACTGGGTAAGTGACTCTGCCAAGTCTTAAAGTATAAAAGCTGAACAACAAAGAAAATGGACTTTGAAGAGAGCAACTGACTTCAGCTGTTTTCAACTCATGTACTCTCCCCTGGAGTCTGGGATGCCCAGTGTCATGACAGCGAGCACACAAGGAGTGGTAATGGCAATCTTGTTTCTAGTGTGACACAACTGTGTCTTGCAGTTGCTATATTGCTCTTGTGATTTTTGTACATTGCTGTACCACCCTGTTAAATCAAAATCCTTTGCAATATTAGATAACTATGAATAAAGAAATTTGGTATTAAACATGAAGCCCTCCTCAGTAGGAGGATATCCTGTATATGTGGAATATCTCAAAGAACCTGCTCAGAGACTATTGGGCTCTCACGCATCCCTGGTCATAAGAGCCTTGAGTGCCACCACAGGACTTCAATACAGCTGGTAGTTTACCCTATAGGAGTCATTCCTTCTCTGAATTTCTAAGTCAGAATTACTCAAATCACTGGAGGCTGTATTCAAATTGCAGAGTGACTTTCTAGAATCTTATCTTTCCTAAGAAAATTATATATGCATCTTTTTGCCCCACATGGGAGAGATGAAACAGACGTTTAAAGGAATGAGAGAAATGTGATTTTCTAACTTACAGCTGAGGTTTGCAATGGTGTAACACAGAAGGAAATATGCCCTCCGTTAACCATTTTTCAAACTGAAATAGAACTGAGACAGTCATGCCTTTATCAGTGGAGGACAGAGGCAAGAAAGCCTGCAGAGTCTTCTTTAACTTTGCAGAAATGAGCAAAGAGATTACTGAATGCAAATACTTAGTTGTTTTTTTTCTAGAGCTGAGCATGCAAATTCATTTTTCCTGTTTCTCTGAAGCTTGAAACAGAGTTCAGCCTTTTTCCCAGACCTGGCCTTGTATAACTTGCAGAGATTTGTGATAGAAATACAAAGATTAGCAGAATGAATTACAGATGAAATTGCATGTATGTAAAAGCACCACAAGAAACAATATCAAACAAAGGTTAAAGAACATTCTACACTGATAACCAAGGACACAGTTAACATCGGTCAAAGGAGTGAACACCAAGGAATGCATTGTTTACAGCAAGACCAGAAGGCCTGAGTTCTCATGGGGCCACTGCATGATGAGGCTTTACGTAGAAGACTTGAATTCTGACAACAGGAGGATGACAGTGGGCTGTAGCCACAAAGATGCCCAAATGAGGATACATAGTTCATGGACAGTGACCTTCCAAAAAGCTTATGGAAGAGGAATCTTTAAGCAAGATTCTGAAGCATAAGTTCATGCCATAATGACTAACCCACAAAGTGAATAAACCCATGTTTAAACCCCTTGGATTGTCAGCAAGAGGAATCCAAGGGGTTTAATTTGGAGTTGATAGCTGATGTCCCTTGTGCCTGTGGAATGTACAAGTGAAATTGGCCAGACCACTGGGGCACACAAATCTTGGTGCTAATGAACATGGGAATACAGGAGAACAATCTAAGAGATAATGAATATAAATGACCAAAACTGGTTTTGTTTAACATAGGTATCGTCTTCTTCCTCCATGTGGTTTCCACACTGATTTTTGTTGGTTTGAATTTTTGCAGCCTCAGGAATACTGTGCTAACAAGGTGATTGCCATAACAGTTGGTATTGCAAGTGTTATTCTGTTACATGAAAGTAATTTTGGAGCTTTTAGGCTTTTAATTTGTTGAATTTTGTAAGGCACCACAATTTTGTTTCTTTTTAAATTTATGTCATTGTTTAACCCCACCTGACAGCTGAGCCACATGCAGGTGCTCACTCACTCCCCACTGCTGGGATCAGGGAAAGAACCAGAAGGGTAAAACTGACTAAACTTGTGGATTAAGATAAAGACAGTTTAATAAGTAAAGCAAAAGCCTCACACACAAGCAAAGAAGTCAAGGAATTTGTTCACCGCTTCCTATGGGCAGGCAGGTGTTCAGCATTACAAAGGAAACACAGACTTCATCACACCTAACAGGTACTTCAGAAAACAAACACGATCACTCCCAATGTCCCACCTTTCCTCTTTCTTCCCCTGGCTTTCTATGCTGACCACGATGCCATACAGTATGGACGGTCTCTCTGGTCTGTTGGGGCAGCTGTCCTGGCTGTGTCCCTTCCCAGCTCTTTGTGCATCCTCAGCATGCTCACTGGTGGGGCAGGGCGAGAGGCAGAAAAGGCCTCATAGAATCACATAATCTCATCAGCTGGAAGGAGTCCATAAGGATCATTGAGTCCAATGTCACAGGACACAGTGTCACAGGACACAGTGTCACAGGACAATCCTCCCCGAAAAAGGATTGACTCTGTAACCACCACTCAGAAGTAGCTAAATCATCCCTATATTATCATCACTGTTCAGCACAAATCCAAAATACTGCCCCATACCAGCTACTAGGTAGAAAATTAACTCTACCCCAGCCAAAACCAACACACTAGTACAAATTTACACTTAATGCTTATTTATGATAAAATGTAAATCATGCATCCTGTTGTTTAGCTGTTTCTGAATATTTCCTTTATCTATTTAAACTCTAAAGCCCCACCTTAGAAAGGCTGAAAAATGTGCCATGCATCTTAATACATATGTGAAATATATATATATATTCCCTGTAATGAAAGTCATGAGCTTCTGTCTGAGAAATGCTTTATGCATTTGAAAGTAAATATATGAGGCATTTGAAATTATGTTTTCTTAGTCAGAGGCTACACAATAAGGCAACTAGGAATATTTCTGGGTTTTCCTGTAATCACTTGTACTATATTTTTTGGCTTTTTTTTTTTTTTTTTAACTGCTGACCAAGCACTATCTAGTTCTTGTCTCTAAGGGACAAATTTGAACACCAAGTATCTTTGTTTGTCTTAGTCAAACAGGAAATGGGCAACAGTTATTGGATTCCAGTAGTAAGGTGTAAGTGTGCTTTAAAGACCTGTGTGTCCTGAAGGAAAAGCAGAAGAAACCTGCATCAAGGTAAGAGAAGTTACTGTGAATTTTCATTAATGTAAGATGTGTCTTTTATGAGAAATATCTCCAAACAGGAGCAGCTCTTTCCTTGAAGATAGTGGTGTCCATATGCCCCTTATAAATAACACACAGAATAACACAGAATTAACAAGGTTGGAAAAGACCGCAGAGATCAAGTCCAACCTTTTACCTAACTTAACAACCTATGCAACACCAATCTAGCATCTAAACCACCTAAACCATATAACTAACCTATCCTTAAACACATCCAGGGACAGTGACTCCACCACCTCCCTGGGCAGCCCATTCCAGTGGGAAATCACTCTCTCTGTGAAAAAGTTTCTCCTGATATCCAACCTAAACCTCCCCTCATGCAGCCTAAGACTGTGTCCTCTCATCCTGTCACTGGGAGCCTGAGAGAAGAGACCGACCCCTGCCTGACTACAATCTCCTTTCAGGTAGTTCTAGACAGCAATAAGGTCACCCCTGAGCCTCCTCTTCTCCAGGCTGAACAATCCCAGCTCCCTCAGCTGCTCCTCACAGGGCTTGTGCTCCAGCCCCTTCACCATCCTCGTTGCCCTTCTCTGGACACGCTCCAGCAACTCAACATCCTTCTTAAACTGAGGGGCCCAGGACTGGATACAGAACTCAAGCTGTGGCCTAACCAGTGCCAAGTACAAAGGAAGGATAACTTCCCTGGTCCTACTGGCAACACTATTCTTGATGCAGGCCAGGATGCCATTGGCCTTCTTGGCCACCTGGGCCTTTCTTTTTTGTTTTACACCATGCAGTGGCACAAATATTCAGTCAGAGTTTACCTCTATTCTACAACGGAGTCAGCTACAAACCTCATACTAACTAGTTATAACATGTAGCAATGCTTTACATTTGGCAAGTAATTTCCCTAATTTTTTTAATAACTACTTGTACACAATAGTAGCCCTCAGAAGGATATTGCTGTCTCTCTTCAGGGTCATAGAGACTTATATGACAGCATGGACTGACAATGGAAAAGGAAGCAAAGGAGAAAATTATAAGGTCCTGCACAAGGTGTAGCCTCTGGTCTTGACCTCCAGTGTTTTGTGTGCAGATGCAGGGATCTGGTACAAGGTTTTCTGCTGAGAGTATCACAGGCATACCTTCTATGCTACCTGTATATGGCAAATGAGCCTTCAACATAATTTCTTGAAGAGCACAGGGCTAAAAGAACATCTAGCAGTAAGTATTTCATAAAAGAAGGCTTGAATGATGCCTGAAACTATTTAGGGGTTTTTTTGAGCTTAAATACTCAAACTATTTATTTTTTTAATTTTTATTTTTAAGTTATCTAATTTCATTTGTTTGTTGCTCTTCAGTTTTCCCAGGAAGACAAAGATGTGGATAAACAGGAATTTCAAAGAAATTTGTAGATCCATTTAGTAGCATTTCACTAAAAGAACAAACCAACTGGGAAGTTTTTGACTGCTTCCAGAAAGAAGAGCTGCAGAGCTCCTTGAAGGAGATGAGTACATTTGACTCCTCAAAGGCATTTCCTAGGTTATTTACTTAATAATTGCAGACTATATTTCAGAACCTGAGAGGAGCGTGATGGATCCAGCATCCTCTTTCGCAGTAAAGCCCAGCAGACACCAAGGAAGGAGTAAGATCTGGTCAGACATAAATATTAGTGAATAATCTAAACTTCTACAATTTTCAGAAGAACCTAATGAGGCTTTTCTGTTTGATGACTTTACATGGATCTGTCTTCAAAATATGTATTTAATCTCCACTTGAAATGATATGTTGACAATGGGGAGGTGATAGCTATTTAGTGTTTTTAATTAATGTCCAATTTAAAAATATGGATAACTCTACAACTAAGTGTTCCAGACTGCAAACTTTTCAACAGCATAGTCATCTATGCTGAGAGATAATGGCTGGGATGTGTTTCTGTTTTGCAAAACATGAAAACAACACCCCTCAGACATTGCTTTTAGTATGTAAAGAATTAGATATTTTTAAAGGTCTCCTCTTGAGGGCAGCAAACATTCAGAACTAAAAGTCACTCCTGTTTCGTAGTGGTGTGATAAAGAATACCTGGATTTGAGATAGGCCAGAGTTAGCTTGCCCATTGGCCCTTATGGTTCAGATTACAGCTTTCCTTACAGACCTACAGTTTTGTACTAAAGGACAAAGCCTGAAAATCTGAGTGAAAAACGCAGCATATGAAACCAAGGCTTCAGTTTATAAACCAAATGAGAACAAGGTAACCAAGAAGTAGAAACATATAGAATCATTGATCATCAAGGTTGAAACAGACCTTCAAAGTCATCAAGTCCAGCTATCTATCCAACATTATCTCTGTAACCCCTAAACCGTATCATCCAGCATCAGATCTAGATTCCTCTTTAACATCTCTAGCGATGGTGACTCCACCACCTCCCTGGGCAACCTATTCCAATGCCTGACCACCCTTACAGTGAAAAAATGTTTTAGAAAATCTAATCTGAATCTCCCGTCTCAGCTTAAGGTTGTTTACTCTGGTCCTCTTACTGCAGGCGTGGTAAAGGAGGCTGGCTCCCGCCTCACTACAACCTCCCTTCAGGTAGCTGGAGAGCAGTGAGGTCCTCCCTGAACCTCCTCTTCTCAAGACTAAATGTCTCCTTCAACCATTCCTCATAAAACCTGTTTTTCAGACCTTTCACAAGCCTTGTTGCCCTTTATTGAACACATTCCAGAGCCTCAATGTTCTTTTAAAGTGAGAGGCTCAGAACTGGACACAGTCCTCAATGTGTGGCTTCAACAATGTTGAGTACAAGAGGATGATTGCTTCCACAGTCCTGCTGACCACACTGTTCGTGATACAGACCAAGATGCCATTGGCCTTCTTGCCTACCTGGGCACACTGCTGGCTCATATTGAGCTGGCTGTCAACCAGCACCCCCAAGTCCCTTTCTACCAAACTGCTCTCTAGCCACTCCTTCCCAAGTCTGTAATGCTGCATGGGGTTGCTGCAACCCAGATGCAGGACCCAGCACTCCACCTTATTGAACTTAATGCAGCTGTCCTTAGCCCACTGATTGAGTCTGTCCAGTTCTCTCTGTAGAGCCTTCATACCCTCAAGCTGATCAACATTCCTACCCAACTTAGTGTCTGCGAATTTACTATACTGTATATTCATTTTCAATGCCCAGGTCATCAATAAAGATATGAAACAAAAACAGCTCCAAAACTGAGCCTCGAGGAACACCACTAGTGACCAGGTGTTAACTGGATTAAGATTCATTCATCACAACTCTCTGGGCTAGGCCAGTCAGGCACATTTTTACCCTTTGAAGAGTCACAAAAATCACAAAACATGCCAAGTTTGAAGGGACCCACAAGGATCATCATGTCCAGCTCCTAGCCCTGCACAGTCCGCACATCCAAGCCATAAGCAGCCAGTTTTTCTAGGGGATGCTGTGGGAGACGGTGCCAAATGCTTTACTGAAAACTAGATAGCCCACATCCTTAGCCTTTCCCTCATTTACTAAGCAGATTGCTTTGTCACGGAAGGAGAAGAGGTTGGTCAAGCAGTAACTGCTTTTCGTAAATCTATGTTGGTTGGGCTTGATCCACTGATTGTTCTGCATGTGCTGTATATTGCCAGTCAGGATGATCTCTTCCATAACCTTGCCTGGAACTGAAGTTATGCTGACAGACTGGTAGTGTCCCAGATCATCCTTCTGACCCCTGTTGTAGATGGGTGTTACATTTGTAGTTTCTAGTCATCTGGAACTTCTCCAGTTAGGCAGGACTGCTGGTAAATGATTGAAAGTGATTTAACAAGTTCTTCTTCCAGTTCCTTCATTACTGTGGGGTGGATCCCATCATGGCCCATAGACTTGTGAATGCCCAAATGGCATTGCAGGTTGTTAACTATGTCCTCCTGGATTATGGAACCTTCACTCCTCTCTCTATCACTGGCTTTCAATTCAGGGAGCTGGGTGTCCTAAAGACAACTGGTCTTGATATTGAAGACTGAGGCAAAGAAGGCATTAAGTACTTCTGCCTTTGCCTCATCCTCTTGTCACTACACTATCCTCTGAATTCAATACATGATGACCCTCCTTTTGGTGTTAATGTATTCACAGAAACTTTTTTAGTGGTCTTTAACTGTAGCAGCAAGTTCTAGTTGTGGCTTGACCCCTCTAATCTTCTCCCTACATAACCACCCAACACTCTTGTGGTCCTCCCAGTTTACCTGACCCTCCTTCCAGAGATGACAGATTCTCTTTTTTTCCCCTAAGTTCCAGCCTAAATTTTCTTTTTAAGCAGGCTGACCTTTTTCCATGATGACTTGTCTTCCTATAGGTGGGGACATCCTGCTCCTGAATATTTAATGACTTGTTTTTAAAGCACATCCAGCCTTCCTGAATTCCTTTGTCCCTCGGGACTGACTCCAAGGTGTTCTCAACAGGCCAAATTCTGCCTGTTAGGAGTTCAAGGCAGAGGTTCCACTGGTGCCCCTCCTTGCCTCACTGAGTATAGAAAACACTAACATTTCGTGTCATTATGGCCCAGATGGCCACCGACTGCATCATGCCCTAGTCCTTTTTTGTTCACAAACAACAGGTCTAGTAGGGCATCTCTTCCGGAAGGCTTATTTACCAGTTGTGTTAGGAATTTGTCTTCCACATACTCCAGGAACCTCCTATACTGCTTCCTCTCTGCAGCGTTGCACTTCCAGCAGACATCTGTCAAGTTGAAATTGATCACAAAGGCCTGGTGATGGTGAGACTTCTGCTGACTGCTTGTAGAATGCCTCATCAGCCTGTTTATCCTGGTTGTGTGGTCTATAATGGTCTTTTATTATGTCTGCTCTGCTGACCTTCCCCCTGATCTTTACCCATAGACACTAAACCTTGTCATCTTTGTCATCATAAAAGGAGAGTCTGAACTAGTGTTATATTTACTACTGAAGATAACCATGACTTCTGTGTAGTCTTTGAATGAAGCTAGACAAAAGAGTAAATTAGACAGGTGTAAAGTGTAACTTTTCATACTGACAATGCTACAAATGTACATTGACATGTCTCATTTTACTGTTGCATATATTTTATTAATAGAAACTCTGTGTTTCAGAACTTTTCTTTTTGCTTTTGACCCAGAAAGTATGCCTGACACAGGAATGACCCGCTTCCCTTGAATTTCCATCATGTACTAGAAAACATAGTGCCTTCAAACTTGGAGAGTGATGCAGAGCTCCCAGGAACAGTGGAAGGAATTTGATTGTCCTCTGCTTGTTCTGTGGCTTACTTCCAGCTCTCAGTAAAGTCGGATATCATTCTCAGTTGGGTATAGATATTTTGCACCAAATTGCATTCTCAAGGAGGACTTGCAGTCTTATAGCAAGAATGTATACTCTGCATGCTCTATTCAAATTCCATATCTCAAATCTCCAAGTAGATTACATATGCTTGAATTCTTGCAAAGGAGACCCGACTTTGTACAGAGTTATTCTCTGTGGTGTGCAGGATGAACTGCATATAGATTGGTGAGAGAGCATATGATTCATATGCTCCACCTATATGTATGGCTGGATTTAGTCCCATTACTTTCCAGGACGGTTGACTTTGCAGCAGCTCTTTCAACTTGTTTCTTGCCCATCTGTAAGACTGTTCTCAGATCATGTGGAACCCCCTTCTGCCTATGCCCTGAAGAGAGGACAGAGGACAAGATCAGGATTGGATGGAGCATCAGCTTATCTTGCATAAGGCTGGATCGGAGAGCAGAACTAACCCTTGTCTGTACATAGTGCCATATACTCTCTTTTGATTGGGAATCTCGAGGACTGGGTGCTGCTGATCAGCCATCATTGGACATTAAGACACTGGTGACCCTGCATGGAGCAGTCAGGAAGGCCAGGTACCATGGTAAGCTTAGGGAACTGGGAAAATCAGTCCTTCAGAGTTCTGGCCTTACCTAGGTTGTTCTCTCTTATTCCAGAAGAGCAACTTTTCTAGGCTAACCACAGTTTTTGTCCATATGCTTTAACAAGCTCTGAAGGATTAATTTAGTAAAATGTTATATGTGTCTGCTGGCTGTCATATATGACAAACCACTGCTTTCAAGGGTATAAAAACCTCAAATCCTTGATAATTCTGTCTATATTACCATTTTACATGTTACATTTGACTGGATTCATAAAAGCCATTGTACCGCAACTAAACCAAAAAGTATTCTGTACCTACATGAATATCTGTAAGTGCCTTCTGACTTTTTTTTTTCTTCTCCCTGTTGGTGTTATATCTTTTTTTGCTCCAGCATAATTCAGAATTATAAAATATTGATTTTTGCTCAGATATGTGTCTTTCTTATGTGGGTATTTATAAATATGCATAAAATGTAAATAGAAGATAGTGGCGTTTGATACTCAATATAAAAAAATCGCCTTTCAGATTACCCACGCAAAATATATAGAAATAATTAACTTTATGGCCACTAGATGTGACTGTTGCTCTATATATATGTGGCTGAAGCATCATTCATTTCTCTAAGTTTAATCCCCTAAAAAAAACCTGTGAGTAATTCCATAATTTTCTAGTGGCTATGTCGTTAATGCTATATATTGAATATTCAGTATTTCTGTTATAAATTATACATTAGAATTTGTAAAGCAATGAAAATACAGTATTTTTATTATTCTGTATATGTATATTGTTATGTGTACAATATAACAATTAGATCTTTATTAGAAGAAAAACATTATTTCTAGAAACATAAATTGGTAGCAGGAAAATAAATTAGTAGATCTTTGCATGAAAGATCTGCTAGATGTTCTTTCATTCTTTGATTTGATTAGATGCTCCAAGTATTTTATGGTTCAGATAGAACTGCTAATTTAATTTTCCATTGCTAGTTTATTTCCTCCAACACCAAAATAACCCTTAGACCTAATTAAAAATAAATTAATTTTAATTTTTTTTCATATCACACCAATGAGATTCCTAACACCTATTCATTCTGCCCAGATAACTAGCCCAAAATGTCTCCTGGAGTCAGTCTTTTACTTATCCTTGCTCATGGATCAGTGAAGAATACGAATATGGTCAGGAAATTGGAATCACAAATGGAAATTGCAAATCATTTTGAGGTAAAAGCCAGTTCAGAATGGAACTCCAAAACTTTAGAATCCTCAATACTAAAGGAGTTAATTTCCATGAGCCTTAAGAAACTGTGATGCATGGGCATTACATACTGATTTTTAAGTCAGTGAAGACAATGCACAAATTTTAAACATTTTTTATTAACAGAAAAGGTGAGAGAAGATTAAATTTATGTCTATTGTCTCTTATCCTCCCACTACACACCACATTGGAGAGTCTGACGCCTTTCTCCTTGACCACCCTGTAGGTACCGCAGTAGCTGTGTGGTGTTCCCAAAGCCATCTCTGTCCCAGACAGGACAAGCCCTCTGCCACAGGGGCATTTTTCCAGCCCTGGACATCTCTGAACTTGCTGCAGTTTATTAATGTCTTTCCTGTATTGGAGCACAATAGATATGGTCTAGTGAGTGCCAAGCAGAAGGAGATAACCAATCAGGGATGAGGGATAGCTTCCTTGATCTCCTGGCTGTGCTCCTGTGTTGCAGTCTCATATGCCTTTGGCAGCCTCTGCTCCCAGGAGATGCTGGTGGTTCGTGTTCAGGTGATTGGTTGGAATAAGTAAGTTCTCAGCTTTTCAGATGGGAGGAGTTCATAAGTGAGTTCTGCACGGATCTGTGGTGGGACATGTACATGCACTTGGAGAAGGGAAGTGGCAAAGTAATAGGTTTCAGATAATACTAAGTCATTCAAGAAAATGGGGATGCAGAAAGAGTGTATCAGACATAAAAGTGCAGTTTTGAATTTTTCTGCATGCTTTGATTAAAGCATCAAATTGGTACCAGATAGAGGTCAAAAAAGTGTGTATTAAATTTTTAGCAGAAGGAACAAAGAGTAAGATGGAAAGTCATTATGCCATAGCTGTATCTTTCATTACATATGATTCTGCTCACTTCATCTCAAAAGGCGAGGAATCAGAAGGCATGACTGGAAGAAGCTTCAGAGAAGAGCTACAAAGGTGAGCAAGTTCATGGATTTCTCAATAAACTGAGATGCTAGAAGTAGCACTGGTTAGGCTGCAGCTTGAGTACTGTGTTTGGTTCTGGGCCCCTCAGTACAAGAAAGATGTTGAGTTACTGGAACGTGTTCAGAGAAGGGCAACGAGGATGGTGAAGGGGCTGGAGCACAAGCCCTGTGGGGAGCGGTTGAGGGAGCTGGGATTGTTCAGCCTGGAGAAGAGGAGGCTCAGGGGTGACCTTATTGCTGTCTATAACTACCTGAAAGGAGGCTTTAGTCAGGTGTGGGGCGGCCTCTTCTCTCAGGCAAGTGTCGACAGAACAAGGGGATCCAGTGTCAAGCTCCATCAGGGGAGGTTTAGGTTGGATATTAGGAAGAAATTCTTCACTGAGAGGATGATCAGTGCCCATTGGAATGGGCTGCCCAGGGAGGTGGTGGAGTCACTGACCCTGGAGGTGTTCAAGAGTAGGCTGGATGAGACACTTGAAGCCATGGTTTAGATGATGGGCTGTTAGATTATAGGTTGGACTTGATAATCTCTAAGGTCTCTTCCAACCTTACTGATACTGTGATATTGTATGGAAAAGAGAGAAAAGAGGAGCATAAGGCAGAAGTCTGCAGACAGATGAGTAGTGTGATGAAAGTAAATAGGAATAAATACTGCTCTGCATTCCCCCGGTACAAACCCAGACATCAACAAATATAACTGGATGTATATCCTTGCACACAGAACAAAGTGGTTGTATGTCTTTGAGCGGCAGGATCCATTTTCATGGGATGTTGCGGCTACTAGAAATGTATGAGATCAGAGAACTCATGGTTCTTAGTCAAGTAGCAGTTATTGAATGCTTATAAACCACAAAGTGTACAGGCCACAGAAATTCAGATGAGTATATAGTACAGGAGAAACATCCTACATGTTTGTCCTGTTATTCCATACTTCCTTGAGCATCCTTCCCTGGTTACTGCCAAGAACAGGGTACTGTGCTAAAGGGGCCTCGAGTCTGAGGCAGTGATGCCACTCCTATAATTTAAACCAAAATTGATAATATGAAGGAATGAAGAGGGACTTGTGTGAAGTCTACTTCAGGCAAATTGGAAAGTTTATTGATTCAACTGGAAAATGGCATTACAACACAAAAAATTGTAACAAAATCGTATAATAAAAATCCATTTTCAAAGTAGGATTTAATATAGTATCATAAGGACAAGTAATTAATAATTCAATAAAATGTCTATTTCTTAATAATTTCTCAATAATTTTCAAAATACCGAATGCAGATCAATGGGCTGCCTTATAATTAAGATTTGCATAGCCCTGAGTACAGATTGTGTGCTAATACATGGCTTCAAAGATGATTTGCAACACTCCCTAAAGGGAAATATGTAATTCTACTAGTTATCCACCAAAAAAAGAGGAGATTGGTCAATCAGTTGGAAATAACAGTTTGATCCAATTCTTTCTCTCCTTTATTGTTTTGGCTGCAGTCAAAGAATTTACATATTTTTCTTAGAATGTTTAATTTTTCCTTTAAAAATAAATATTCCACGTGTTCACAACAAAGTTGGTTTCTGCATCTTCAATTTTTTGCAGTGTTTACTAATCTTTATCTTTGCATGTCCTTACCTATCAGAACTCTTATTGTTTCCTGTCCTAAGGGAGTCACTCCTTTTCAGACTTTTGTGAGATATTATAGTTATTAGATTTCTTTGTCTCATAATCTTTTAATATTTCGGTTTCTCCAGATGGAATATAACCCAAATGTCAAAACCTATGTTATAAACAAAACCCTGTTTTTTCTCATGAGAAATGCTCATGTTTGTCCCAGGTTTTGCTTTAAACTCCATGCCTGTTATAAAATTAATATAGAATAGAATCACAGAATCATTAACATTGGAAAGGACCTCCAAGACCATAGAGTCGAACCTTGGATGCAATACCACTTTTTCATCTAAACCATAGCACAAAGTGCAACATCTAGTTGTTTCTTGAAAGTTCTAGGGATGGCGACTCTACTGGCAGCCCATTCCAATGTCTGGCAACCTTTGCAGTGAAGAAATTCTTCACTTGAAAGAATTTTTTTTGTCATTTATATAATTTGATATGAAATGGAATATAACTGGAGTGACAAAACCATTACTAGCATGCTGAAAATATTTGAGGTGTTATGGCAATTTTGTCACAAAATAAAATGTTTATATGATTCAGTGTGTTATTAGCACTTCAAGTATAGATGGCTGGAACAGATTGTGACAGGTTAGTGTCCTAAAATGTCTCCTGTGTGTATATATGTATATATATATATATATAACTTCATATAGTTTTACCTTGGTTCTTTGACTAAACTCTTTGAAGTCTTACTGTAACTGAAGTGACCCAGGGCATCTTCCCATCTGTGAACAGTATTAAAAGGCCCAAATGAATTATTTAAGCACTATTGGACATTTGCAATATCACGGGCTTATCACCTGGAGCAGTAAAACTTGCATGAGTGGTTTGAGTGTCCCAGGAAGAAAAGTTGGAGTGTCTCAGGAAGAAAGGTGGTTGCACTACAGAGGATGAGGACCACAGCCTTACAGGACAAAAGCGCTCAAATTTCAGGCTGAGGACTCGTGGCAGAAGCATAGGCATGTGGCAACAGTCCAACTTGTACCACCTTGAAAGATCCAGCTGGGAAGTTCACCTCAGCAGGAGCCCTAGGAGAAGACCTGTTCTCTTCAGGTTAGAAATGTTTGAGCTGCTTTGTGTGTAATATCAGAGAGTCAATATGAAAATGCTTGTACACTGAAAGTCCAGAATTTGTCATCCTCTATATGAAAAGGAACTTGAACAGCGAAGAAAAAAGGAATTTGATAGTTGTTCCTTCCAACTAGGAACTGGTAACTACTAATGCTGTGCTGCAGAAATTTCTGTTTAGGAACCTTTACTAAGGGAGAATTATACCTGTGAGCCATTTCAGTGACTTCTGATTTAGCATGTCTAGTGTGGCTAGCTCCTCACTTTGCTGCTTACAATTCAGGTGTTTGCAATACATCTCTGAAGCCTTCTTCTCACCAGCTCCCCTTATCATCTCACCCAGCCTGGTACCACTTGGTGGTGGCCTGCTTGATGGTGTTGGAGTCTAAACTTCATTGGGATCATAGTTAATAATACCTTGGTACTCACACAACACTTGAATATGCAAAGCACTTTACAAATATTCTCTAATTAATTTTGAAGTGTTTCCTGGCAGCATCATAGAGTCTAGAGGTGGAAAATGCTTAGAAATAGAAAAATGCTCTACCCATGACAATTTTCCAAACAGTCAAAGACAGTGTCATCAATCACTTCCTTTGGAAACTATGGGAAAAAATTATTACCAACACCTTTTAGAACTCTCTTCTTCTACTCCCTACCATCACTCTGCAAAAATCTCACAGGATTTCACAAGATGCCAACTAATTAGGTATTGGTATGTGTCTGGACCAGCTTCTAATCTCTCTTTCTTCTGGCTGACAGTATGTCATCTGGACTGTAATTTGATTAACTGATAATATTCTACCTGATTATAAGGCATCACAGAAAAGGGTTAGGGGAAAGAGGACAGTGAGCAAAGCAAAGCTGAGACATCTCTTGAAAGTTGTGGGAACAGTGAAAATCCATTGAGCAAAATGATATTTTCCAGGTGATAACCAGGACTGATAAAGCCATTTTTCAAAGACAAAAATGAGAGTTAAAAATCACCCATTTTGGAAAAATGGGATGTGGGATTTGTTCCTCATGTGGACAAAATGAGGCTCTGACAAAACAATGTTAAAACGTGGATGTACTTCATTCTGAGCAATCTCAATAAATATCTCTCTGCATTAGTTTTTTCAATGGACACACTGAATTGTTGCTTAAATTGCTGTATTTCAATGAGGCATCAAAGTCACTGAGCTAGAAGCCACTCACTATCTACAGTTGTGACTTAGTTTTCACAGGATGTGGTGAATAGATTTAAAATTAACCACTGCCAACTGAGAGGACTTGCTTCCTTTTCAGTCTGTCTTGCTGCCTTCTCCAGAATGCATGCTACTCCTGAGCTTTTGGAAACAATTTCATTTTGCTACCACAGCACAAACCAAACAAAATTTTTCCATAATTTGTTCTCTGGTTTGTCTGGTTTTGGTGTTTTGTTTTGATTTGTTTTATTATGAGAGGGGAGCAGGACAGAGCAGTGAGTCCTCTCCTTTTCGGTGGTGAGAAGCCATTAACTAGGACACCTGTCTGTGAGGCCATAGCCTAACACAGGGGGTGAACTCTAGAAGTCCAGTGAGACGTAATTGTCGCTGAGAAGATGCCCAATGCGTTTAAATGGCAGGTGCTGACAGGAAGTACTGAGAGCAACAACTCCAAACCCCTCACAAAGAGGGAAAAGAGAGGTTCTGTTATGGTTTGTGCCATAGAATGATGGCATTTCTCAGGGTTACCTAAGAAAAGCTTGCCTCTGTGATTAAGTCTCATGCTGAAGTTCATCAAAAACCTTGTTTAAACTTGTCCAACGGAATAAAAACCTGAGGTCAAAAAAATTAAGTTGACACTGTGCTTCAGCATGGGCCCATGTCATTTTGGATACAAACCTGTCTTGTGTCTGCATCAACCCAACATGACATCAAGTCGTAGGGTTTTAAGGAGCTTTGTGGGATGCTAAAGGGGAAAGCCCAGGTCTCTGTGGCCCCCTGAGCATGGGCTTTGCCTTTATTGCAGCGTAAAAGGGATAAGGGTGGTGGTCTTAGCTGAGTCTGCTGTTCACCCCACCAGCCCTGGAGGAAAGGTCACTCACAGACATGCATGGGACAAGTCAGCCCAGGGCCTTCCTGGTGAATAGCTCAGGGCAATCTCCCTCTTGTGGCACTGTGTGTTGGTTTTGACTGGGACAGAGATAATATTCATCACAGTAGGGGTGTTTTTGATTTGTGCTGGAAAGTGTTGATAACACAATGATGTTTTTATTATTGCTGAGCAGTGCTTGCACAGAGTCAAGGCCTTTTCTGCCTCTCTGCCCACCCTGCCCGCAAGCAGGCTGGGGAGCACAAGGAGGTGGGAGGAGGCACAGCCAGGACAGCTGACCCCAGCTGATCAAATGGATATCCCATACCATATGGCATCATGCCCAGAACATAAATTTGAAAGAAGAAAGAAGGGGAGAATTTTGGAGTGATGACATTTGTCCTCCCAAATCACTGTTAGGCATCTGCCTGCCCATTTAGTGGGCAATGGACATATTCTTTGTTTTACTTGGCTCATGTGCACAGCTTTTGCTTTACCTATTAAGTGGTCTTTGTCCCATCCTGTGTCTTTTCTCACTTCTGCACTTCTGATTGTCTCCTCCTTCCCTCTGCAGGAGAGTAAGTGGCAGTTGCATTGGGCTGAGCTGCTGGATAGGGTTAAACCATGACAGAATGGAGTGAAAAGCCAGCCAAGGTGCACTGTGAATAGCTCAGATTAAACCAAGAGGAGACAACAGAGCAGCAATCTCTTTTGCCAGCATTAGAAGAGAATGACTGCTTGTCAGACCTCTTCATGTTCACAGGGAAATGGCAAAGACCATCTGTTTATTACCACAACCCTTTCCCCGGACATTTACAGAGCTTCAATTAAGCATGACATGTAAGCACCAACAGCACTTGCTGAACTTCTTTGCTCACTCTCAGCCACATCACAGCAGTGATCCACGTGTCTGAGTAGGTCTTCATCACCTTCTGGACCAGTCACCTACAGAATAACGTTGTCCCTGCGTTTCTAGACCTCACTAAAATACTACTAACTTGGAGCTGACCTAGGCTCCACGTCTGTGACAGATGAGAAAAGCTAAGTGTTATACTTTATAAGGGCTAAATATGGAACAGCTTTATATTATTAAACTCTTCCATGCTATTAATGGGTTAATCTAGGAGACATGGCAGGAAGAGATGAATAAAACTGAAGTTCTAGCAGCAGTTTTCAGTACCTACTAATAGAGGGATGTTCTTGCTTAACCGAGCGTGGCTGGATAGCCAAACTTACATTTGTCTGATGCAGAAGCTGAACTTATTTCAGATCCTTGCTCTTCAGAAAGTGTGAACCTGAGCCGCAGACAATATAGTGAATGCCATCTCTGAACTGCAATTAGGGGAATTCATATGTTTTATAGTGTGCTTTAGCTAAAGCCTGGTGCAAAATAAATGACTGAATGAATAAAGTCTCTTTGTATCAGTGGAGACCAAATTATCTAACAAATTAACAATAAATACCTTGCTAAATTAAGTCTTGTTTTCTTCAAATAGCCACAAGGAGTTTGAGCATTCGGCAGCAAGCTGATTGCATAAAAACAAAGACATCTTAGGGAAATGCCAACTATTACAAACAAGGTATTGTTTAGCATTCTGATACCCAGATAAGAGTATATGAACATTATTTAGGCTTTACATAAGCATTCCCTTTTCTCTTCAAAGGAAATCAAAGGCAAGACTCAAGGCAAAGTGATGCTTCAAGTCAAAATTATTATACTACTAAAATAGGATTTTATAATGAAAGATGCTTGTATCTTTCAATACAATATTTCAATACAATACTGCTCCTTCTCAGTGAGGTATAAACTACTCACAATATTACACTGCCCATCACTATTTCCTCTGCTCTCCTGTGTATACACACATACATGTATGCATGCATTCTTGATCTAACACAGAGACACTCTCACAGAGAGCTTTCACACATCCTCAAGGGCTTTTTCAACTAATGGAGCACTCTAGCATCCTTAGGCTGAGATGAAATATTCAACACCTGATGGAGGTTATGCAATTCCTTTTTATATGTAATTAAGCTACTCTGGTTTACATGGATTAAAAAATTCATAATCACTTCACTCAGTTAAGTTTTGCTAGTACAATGGAGTCACTTCCTGCAAATATTCTGTACAATTTTCTCATAGTGGCAGAGAGCACCTTTTTCCTTTCCTCCAGAAATATGAAGAGACTGATGCGAAAATTGTGATCCTTTGTACTTTTTTTTTTTTCTTATTTCGGAAGCAACATTATCTGAAGCAAATTGTCTGTAAACAGTAATGCAATTGACTTTGTATCCCTTATCCTGTCATCTGCTTTCCCCCCATACGCTCTAGTTCTCTCTCCCCAGCCCTCAATGCTCATTTGCCACAGGCAGCATTACTGTAGATTGCTATGTGCAGGCTGGTTCCCAAGCTATCACCAAACTGAGTGTATTGCAGCTGACTTTTGTCAGACCTTTTCTGAGTGGGAACATTAATATACATGGTTTACTAGATTTATTTTCTCAGGTTTCACTAAAAATGGCTCCTGTGTTCAGTGGTTTTCAGTGGGCGTGAGACACACCTGTATGCACAAGTAGGCAGACAGAGAAATTATGAATTTCTTTTGCCTTTAAAAATCCAGCCTAGAAAAGAGAAGGCATATAAAATTGTGTTCAGGCCAAACTACAGCTATTAACTAAGAGGGCATGGGATTAGAGATCCCACTGTGGACAGCCAATTCTGTACCTGTACAAATACTTTCCTTATTCCAGTCACTGCTGGAAATAGGATACAGGTTAACTGATTTTATGACTGATCAAAAAGGATGGAAATATTTCTGTCTCTTATACAACATTAAGATTTAAAAAAAAAAAAAAAAGGAAAAAGAAAAAGGAAAAGGACGAGGAAAAGGAAAATGAAAGAGCAAATAATACTCTGAGAAGTGGTACTGCTGGGTTCTAATTTGCCTGGTGCCTGATATATTTAAGACCTCAGCTAGTCTGTCATAATGGATTGAAATTGACTGGTAGCTTCAAAAATTATTAGACAGTGAACAAACAGAGAGGTGAACAGAGAGGTGGATAGGCAAGACAAAAATACCTCTCCTCTCCAATCTGCACCTAATCAAAGTTTAATTAAAGTTTCTCATGAAAGTCACCTGCATGAGAATCCTGATTTATGCTCCCATCATTTAATCATATCATCATCTGATTTTCTGCCTGAGAAATATAACTTATTCTAAGTGTAGAGAGACCCCACTAGGTTTCTTGCCTAAGAATCAGAAGTTGTCAGGTGCTGGTTTTCCAAGAGCAGAGTAATGTTTTTGCAATAAATATGCCATAGATTTTATTTCCTCCCCTATGGTGATTTGCCTCCCATTAATAACCTGCATGAATGAAAACACTGTTTGTCTACAGAGAGTGACCACAGAAAACAATACATAATTCAGTTACCAGAAGATACCTCACTTTTGTTTTTCAATTCAGATTTCCTGCTTTATCTATATTTTAAAAATCAGAATAGTGCTTGTTTAAGATCATTAGGTATTTTGTACAATGTGAAAGCAGTAGAAGTGATGGAGGGGTTGTTCTGTGGGAGGGTGAGAGCCTGTGCAGGGCTTTTCCTGGATATCAGTAAGAAAGGCATGACAACAAAAGCCTTAATAATATAACTGCTTTAATAAGACAGAATAGGACAAGAAATATAGATAATGAGTAAATGTTATGCCTTTTCAGGTGCAGGGCACATGTGTTTGTGCAGCACTGAAGCTAGACCGAATGGACTTCCCCCCCATCATGCTGCACAGAGCAGATCATATCTGTGGAGGGAAGGTCTCCCTTTTTGGCCTTTTGAACTATTGTATAGTGCAATAATTGTACTATACACAAGAAAACTACTGTATTCTTAAAGGATGCTCACACATTAACTTCTTGCTACCCTTTTTTTAGATGAAATCAAGGCCAGGCAGGTGATCTGATCAGCAGCATTGGGTGGGAGCTGCCTGCAGGCTTCCCTAGTACCACGAGCTGGTGGAGTTCATCCTGTAGCCAAGGGATGTGGTTTACACAACAGGGCCTGACGGTCACGCTGGACATGAAGTCCAGTACAGGATTGGCCTGTCCCCGCTCAGGTTACCTGTGGTGTGGCTCACTCCCTCATCAGTGAGCAGCACTCTCCTGTTCAGGATCAATACATACCACTCCTTGATCCATGTAGGGTTTACCTTTCTCAGACCTTTACTGTAAGTTGCATATTATATTAAGAGCATGGGGGTTTCTCAAGCCCTAAGTATGAGGCCAAACAAAGCAGTCGTGACCTGTCCAAGATCACTGATTCCTTGAATGCAATGTCTTCAGCAAGGCTCCTTGTACAGATGTGTGTCTTTTAAGATTTTCCTCTGCATCTTCCATTTAAAAATAATTTGGGACATATGAAGTGTGTATGAATCATTTAAAAATGTCACCAGAGAGTTACATTAAAGGGTAATGCAATACTCTGTAGAAACTAGAAATAAATCCCCTAGTGCAGAAAACTGCTGTACTGCAGAACAGCAATTACAAGCAAACAAAAGGAAACAACAAGATTGTTGAACATTCTGGCTGTATCTCTGAACCTAATTAGTTCAGCCTCCAACAACATCAAAGAGTGCTTCATTAATGAACCTCTGAATCATCTGTACTCCTCTGTGACTGATAACCATGACTCAGTATTACCAGCGATGAGGATGAGGTGGTTTGGCAATAAAGACCTTAAATTGCTCACTACCTCCAAGTTTTGCCATGAACTTGCACAGCCAGGCTGTCACCTACATCTTAGTTCTTCAGTGAAAGACAATGCTTCTCAACACCCTGACATTTATATTACTTGTAGAATGGATCATGTATTGCAATGAGTCTCGAGCCCCACCGAGTCTTCTAAGTAGTGCTGAAGCACTTGAGAATGCAAGCAAGCATTCACAGATGGGCATCCTCAAATACAGAATGACCTAGTGTTAGATGTTTCACAAGAAAGAGGTTTTAGAAGCATCTAGGTTGTAGCAGCTGCAAAAGCTGAAGCACATTTTTAAGGAAACAATACTTATGGGTTCACAGGAGAAGAATGGATAAAGAGGAAGAAAGAGTGAGCAAAGCTAAATTTAAATGAACAGAGAAAAGACTGGGATAACTCAGTGAAAGTAAATGAAGTTACTATCAGATTATGTGAAGGCAGATTAATGAGAAAAATGAACAGAGTTATTCTGATAGAGAAAGCTGAGAAGCCTTTTAAATGAACAGAGGAAAGAAGTACCTCAGACAGTTAATGAAAACAGAACGGCTCTCATAATATACTAGGTAAAACTAATAAACAGATGCCATCATATTCAGGTTGCTCCTGATGACAAAGGTACATTTTAGCTACGTTTTTCCTGCAGAGACACATCAATAATGCATATCTTAATTACATTCAACTACAGAACCTATGTATTAGAGTGGTGACAGTTTGGTGATGAATAGAGACGTCTATCAATTTGTCATCTTGCAAACTATAGTGCTGGGACAAGCACTATATAGCTTGTCTGTGCAAAGATATAAAGGCCAGACTGGAATATATGTAATAAAAAATACATTCTATTGAATAGTAGTAAGTATTTACCATGAGCACGAGGGGTTCTGGCCTCCTCAATATAGTTCAGATGCAATGTTAAATGTTCCCAAAGTTAAAACAGTTCAAGAAGTGGCAAAAAAACAGTAAAAAAAGTTGAGGCTCCTATGACACAAAATATTGCAAAATCAATGACCTGTTAACCTGAAAATTAGCAAAAGTAATACCATATTTCAGGAAAAAAATATTATAGTTTCATGAATTTAGATATTCCAAGCAGATTTATTTGATTTTTCTAATCTTCTTGTAAATCCATCATGCAAAGATGAAGCTGTCTTTACATCACCTGTTTTCAAGTAGCATCAAAAATTCTGAACAGGTTATGTTGAATATTGGCACTTACATTGCTCTATTGCTAACACACTTTTCACAGTACAAGAATGGTAAGATTGCCTCCCTGAGAAGCTGTCAGGCAAAATCCTGTTTACTCTAGCATGTCATAAAATCCATGTATAACAAACTTTTCTGTCAGTTTTAGATTTTGAATATAGCAGAATCTGACATCAGTTCCCTATATAACAAATTTAGACTGTCAGTTTAGATATTTTAAAACTTACTTGTTCTGAAACTAAATTTATGTAGCAATATTGGCTTTTAATTTAAGTGTAAAGTCTAAGGTAAAAACTTCTTCAATGACAAATATTCTAACTGGAGAGCAGTAACTGATTGGTGGTTGACATCTGCATGGAACTGAAGTTATTTACTGCTTTCCTTTTCTTCTTTTTATTTGTTTCTGTTTTGTTTGCTTGACTGTATGCAAAGACAGGCTTTTCCACAGGGAAAACATGCTGTCTTTCTCAGAGAGTACCTTCTCCTAGGAATTAACCTGTAATTATGAAAAAAAGATTCAGATCATTGTCGTGGCATCAAAATTTGAAATATTTAGATGATGTCAGGTTTTACTTCTAGTGAGAAAGACATGTATTTAAATGTCAAATAATGGAGGCCGACTGCATGGGCCATGTCTGTGACATTGTGTAGGAGGATTTCCAAGATCATCTTTAGGACATGATGCATTGCAGCTTGTGTTGGCCTAGTGACTGTCTTGTGGGAGCCTAGGGTGGCTGCTTTTGTATAGTTGGGCATGTGGTCTCTGGGCCTCCCTCAGGTCCTCTAAACAGCCTCATATCATGGAGTTCCCCATACCCACAGAGTGTCCTGTGTTCTCATGTTCTTTTGTGGTCTGATGCAGCTCAGGGCCCACACCCTCATGCACAGCATCCTTTTAAAAGGACTAAAGTGTAAGATGTGGATTTTCCTTTTCTGGGTGCTAGTGATGCTAATCAGAGAGTAAACTGCCAGAAGGGACTCCCTCCTTCCCTGCTGGACAGAAATTTTCATGCTGAATGATCCAGACCTCTATGGCAGTCAGAGCCTCAATCATGATGGACGTTGTCAAATATGTCAGAAATATTGGACAGAGAAGGCTGCATGACATAGAACGGCTCCACCAGGGACAGTCAGCATGTGATGCTTTCAGGTCTCCTCCTTCTGCCGTGCTCTAACCTCTTGGCTGCCTCCATTACACCCAGATTTCTGCCAGACCCTCTTAACCTCACAGCACGGCTTCCTTATGTACTTCAATCCCTGCAGTCAGAGAAGTCAAGGCTTCTCTTCATGTGGAGAAAGCCCCATGGGGGTGCTTCATATGGGATGAGAGAGACCCCGTGACAGAATGGCAGTACAAAGCAGTGCCTCCAATTGCTGATTACCAAAGATTTTCCCACTGCCCTTCCAGGATACCTTCAAGCCTCACAGCTGAGTAGAGTCTTGTGGAGTCATTCATGGAGCTTTTAGTGTCATTTGTACAAGGAAGCTTTCCTATCAATGGAGTGCTTGGATGATTCTGTACCTATGAGTGCTCAGAGCCTGCACTGAATTACAGTTCCTCTTAGGCATGTGTGAGCTGCTACATCCAGAAAACTTCCGTCTACAAAGAGGTAGTTGGAAGAGGAACTACCTCTTAGTGTTAGCTCTCAAACAGCTTTTTGTGGTACATTGTTTTCTGGCTCCTATACTATACTTTGCACCTGTGTTGCTGCGTTTCTGAGAGATGCCTGTAGCTATCATCCAAAGTCAATGTGGAAACACCACAGAAAACTGAGCTAGATTTACTGGTTGTCCCAGAGCAGTTGGAGAAGTTTGACACCAGCTTTAGATGGGGATGCCATAAACCCAGTGAAGCAAACATGGAAAGTCTCTATTGGAAGTTATCCATGTAAAGGAAACTTTCAGTGCTCAGAAGATCTTAAGGAATCTGGTTTATGGCAGTTCTGTTAGTGTCTTTTCCAGGGAACTGGATATCTAGTATTCAGTTTAACTTTCCCTCACCTCACTCCTCAAATAAAACTGTCTTACAGTCAAGTATCTTTTCCTTTCATTTCTAGACTACAAGGACCACTAATCAGAGACAAATGAGGCTTTCTCCCCTATTTCAGAGCACTTTAACATCTTATTTCAAGATTCTGCTCTCATCTTTCTTTGAAAGCCCATTCATGTTGGCTTTTGTTTGTATTGAACATCCTCAATCTCTTCTTTCTACAAGTCTGAGCTCAGAGCACTTGAAGCATTTATCTTCATGTGAGATTGCACTGGAGCGATGTGAGGTGTTATCACTGAATAATTTCTCACTCTAAGTAATCCATCATATGAAGTCAGACAGAGGAAACATTACAAGTTTTGTGTGGCAGAAATGAAGTTCTGCAGAGGCAGAGGAATAAGCTAAAAAGATCATACAGTAAGTCTTGTCATTTTTTATTCATCTTTAACCTTGAATATAAATATGGGATGGACCACTGTCTCCATATTGAGCTAGTAATACATGTGGATGAAAAGGAAGACACAGGTAACTAAAGTCTTCTATTGCTTTTCCCTGTCATTAGTATTCTAGACAGAATACAAATTCAACAATGCCAGAATTTTTGGTCAGTGAGAATTGGTAATAGATGCGTGGAAGGGCAATGAATTTCTTAGGAAAAATGACTAATCAGCTCAAGCTATTTCATGTGGAGTGGAAGCCCACTAGAACAGAAATGTGTGAGAATGGATGGGTGTCTTCTGTCCTGTGTGACCCTCTCCTGGGAACTACAGGTATAATTAGGACAAAAAATGTAATTCCCAGGCAGACAGAATAATCATTCAGTGTTCAAATGAGCAGGACAAAAAATGTGTTTTGTAAAGATTGTTTCATTCTCTGCAGCTCTCTTGTGATGCAGAATCTCTCAATATTTGTTCTGTCATTCATGTCTAAGACAAATATTTCAATCAAAATATTATTCTTAGTGGAGTTTAAACATAGAGCCAAGCAAGGTTAAAAACCATCTCATGTCACGAATGCTTTGATATTAAAATAAATCTTACTTGTAGAAATAAAAGCAATGTGAAAAATACAATTGAGGCAAACTTATGAGAACATCTTGTACAAATGGTAGAATTACCAATATCCTTCAGATTTAAAAAGATAACTTGCTCTCTGCAGCAATCCAACCTGAAAATTCTTTTGCCCCTAGCAATGACCCAGGGAATCACTGCTGAATTGGAAAACTGGAGTTACAGAGAGACATATTCCTTCATGCACTGCAAGAGAATCACTAAGCGGAGGGGAAAGTATAGAAGAAAATACAGTATGTGAGTAGCCCAACAGAGGCTTGCTGCCTTTGCCTCCTTCCATAGTCAATGGAGAGAGGAAGAGGGTCCTTCCAGGCCAGCTGAGAACAGGAACCTGCCATTGTGTATTCTGCATTGTCCACACCTGCACCACCTTAAGCTCGAGCTACGTGAAAAATCTCAAAAAGCGGGAGAAAAGGGAAAGAAAGAAACAGAGTAGGAAAATGGATGGATAACAACAGATAGGGAGTATAAGGCAGAAGGGCACTTCAATGAGGAGAACACTCACAGTTACACAGCAACTTAGTGTGGCTTCTCTCAACAGGAGAGAGAAGAGCTAATGCTTTATCTTGCAAGTGATAAGGACACAATTGAGGATCTCAGAACTCATGCCAACTGGATTTTAGAGAAGAATTGAATGGATGTTGTAAGCTGAACAATTGTAAGAAGAAAACTTTCAGTGAAAGAGAATAGAGACTGTAACCTTGGAAAAAACTGAAAGAAAAAATTATATGAAGTTGTGCTGCTGGAGATGTAAAGAAAAGGATGGATTTTGAAGGATGGTCAAAAAATAAAGCTGCCCATGACAAACCTAAGACAGGACATAGAACTGCACAGATGGAAATCTGAATTACTGAAAGTACATCTGAAATGTCAATGACGATGACATAAAAGAGGGATGGCAAGAAAGAAAATTTAATATTAGTAGTCTTAAGCTAAGGAAGTACAGGCCTAAGCAATACCTCATGTCTTCATCCAGAGAATCACAGAACTTGACACACAGTGTAACTAATGTAGGCTTTTAACTTGCACTTGAAATTTATGCAGATAGGGCCTCCTCCTGAAAAAGTACACTCTTCAGTCCATTAGGTATACAGGAGACATCCAATTTACAAGAACTGATGAACTAGGAATAGAAAATTGAGACGCAAGTCTGGTTTCTGAGTTATTCAGTCTAAATCTGTGCCCCACCCTCACCCTTTACCAACCAATATTTGGGCAGAGGAGTAGACATAGGTTTATGAAGCAGGATTCCACAAAAGTAGGAAAAATAAAAATACATGCCAGCATTATGCTGACTGAGGAATGGAAATACTGCAGAGCAGACAGGATGTGATATTGAGGAGCAGTGAACCAGGGAGGAGCTGATGAAAAGAGTCAATGACGAGAGCAGAAGAGATACTATTGTATCTCGGTGACTCTGAAAGACAATTCCTTCAAAGACAAGTCAAAATTGGATAATAGTAGAGCTTTGCAGATGATCTCAAGTTTTACTGTGCCCTGGATATGTCAATTAATAAAGGAATGGTTGTAGCTTGGTCATTCAACTGTTAAAAGACAGGTTTGAGTCATATAAACTCAGATCTGGTTGTAAATTTCCCTTGCCCACTTTAAAGAGCATTTTCATTTGGATTTGATTCAGTACCATTATTACTTTCAGTGGAACTTTAGTGCATGTTGACATCTAGAGTTGTTCCTAATTTTCAATGGCATTTTGATTAAAGAGTGGCATTTAAAGAAAAGACTGAGTAGCATTAAAGAAAAGAATGTATAGTATTTATTTGAATTGGAACTTATTTTGTCAATGTGAGAAATGGCATAGTAAAATTAGATCAGCTTGTATTTACGTTTGTCAATACTATGAAGATAAATGAAAACTGTTCAGATAGATCAGAGTAAAATTTGGCTGCAGTTCTGTATACAAAGCTATCCCTCTGCAAACCATTAAAGGCAACTTCTATAAGAACTGTTTTCCAGAGAAACTAACATTTTTTACTCCATCAAAAAACCCTGTTAGAGGTCTAATGCACCATAGGTGATTCCTGTGGAAGTTCAGGTTCGTTAAATCCTGTTTAGAAACTTAGTCAACCATGTTTTCACAGCAGTCATTCACTATTCACTTGTGTTGTGGTGAACCGCAAAGTAGCAGTGCATAATCACATTCTGGTCTGACGTAAAAATGGGACTTTTTATTCTAAATAGTAGTTCTCACATTGCCTTCTCACCAGCAGAATATTTTAGGCAGTACTGCATACCGTGATGCTCCATGCTATGATCTGTATTACTAAAATTCTACGTGAAAGAAAAGGAAATTGATTCACGTGCCTCAACTATGAAGTATACATTCTGTTATTGATGATCTTACTCTAAAATCTTGATGTCCATAGGAATACTGCCATAGGATATTACAGGTGGTAGCTTTGAAATAGTGTTTTACCAGTGGAAGCCCTTTTGGAACCAACCTGAAGAAAATACATATGATGAATACATCTTTTGAAAAAACTCCAGTCTATGCTATTTATGTTCACTTGAAACCAGTGGGAAGTAGATACATAATGCATCAATTTTTAATCAAAAATATTTTAGCTAAATATATTTGTTTGGGAAGCTACAACAAAATGAATTATACAGTTCTTTCACTGTACAACTCAAAAGAGAATACTTAATAATACCATACAGTACAAATTGTGCTTGGATAGTGATTTTCACAGGGTGTCTTAAGGAAAATTACACATAAAGAGTACAAACCCACAAATTTAGTTCTTTCAGTGAAAGCCAAGGATAACAAATAAAATTTAGGGCTAGATTTATAATCAGAAATTGAATCAACAATATAAACCTCAGGAGGCAATATGTTCTAGATGTGAGAAATAGTGCCCCAGCAAATCCCTAGCTTCCAACAAATGTTAGCATACCATTAAAACAGGTGAAAAAAATAGCACAGTTATTACCATAGTGACATTCTTCCACATATGTGAACAAAAGGCAGTGGGTTGTGCTATGTTAAAATAGAACAAAAGATTAAAAGTAATGTAGCACTTTTCATAACAGACCTACCGGCTGAAAAACGGAATGATGAGCAAGAAGATACTAAACTATGGTAATATTTGTTGAGATCCTTGTAACAGACTAAAACTTGACTAATAACAGTAATCCAAAAATGAGTAAAGTTTCTGGACCTGTTGGTGCTTATGTATCAAATCATTATGCAAAGCTGAGTTTTAATCTTGGCAAGCCTCTCAGACAGCGACTTCCCAAATGGATCCATGTTTTTTTAGCTAACTTCTATACTCATGTCATAAAAATTTTATGTTTTCACTAACTGATAACAGAGCAGTCTGCCATAAGTAATTGCATTGTCACCTACATAATTCTGAATGCTCTCAGCGCTCAGTAATTTACAGACAAGTCTTAAATTAAAACTTTCAAGCCTTTGAGCACCGTTGATAAGGTGTGCATCAGAAACCAAATGTGGTGTGACAAGTGCCTATAAAAATACTCCAATCACAATGTGACTGTGGCAAAATATTCTCTCTTCCCTTACCAGCAACCTGTAGCACTTCCTTTACTGCTTTCTGCACTAGGTTCAGATACATGACCAAATTACTCCAGGGTAAAATGTTACTGTGCATCTGCTGAGAAGCAAGAGCTATTGGTATACACAATCCCAGACTGTGACAAACGTGCAGGAAGCAACTTGCTGCTATCCTTCTTCACAGTGGGCTAAGTTAAATCATATTGCATCTCATTTGTCTTGAGCTGGGACACATTTGTTGACAGTGACTGTGGCTCAGCCATCAGGCAGTTAGAGTGGCTGTATGAATCCAAGCTTGGAGTCTGAAGCAAGCTTCCAGGCTTGCTTCTGAGCTGAGCTGATGTAATATCAGCTTCCCAATTAATGTCACAAAGCAGTCAGGACTTCAGTCATGATATCTGATGCCTTCTCTTGCCTAGTCAGAAAAATCACAGTTATTAAAGTTGAGGGAACTAATCAGCAAACTAATCCATAGCTCTCTAATTCCCAAGAGCTGCTATTAGGGGGGAAAAAGCCACATCAAACCCACAAAACTGTAGAAACGTGCCCAGAAAGAAGAAAAGAGCACAAATCTTCTTTTCCTTTGAGGCTGAACAGGACTGGAAAGCTGAAGGGACAGAAGTTATTTAGTGTTTTACCATTAATTTGGTGGACCATGCTTTTGCCTCCTTACAGCCTGATAGGTGATGTAATATGGGTAAGGTAGAATGGAATCACATGAAAATTGGAAGCATTTTTTTTGCCACTCTTTATCTCTGAAATAGATTTTTCTTTGGAAGAGTGGCTTGCATAAAGTCATGGAATATAAATTTTTAAAGGAGAAACAATTGAAGTTCTACTGAGTCTGAAGTTACTTTTTGTCATGGTTAAACCAAATGTCAAAATATAATGGGAGTTGGTTTACTAAAAGAGGAAAGAACATGTAACACATTAGAAGTCACATCAAAATGTCAATAAATCAGAGAAAGAAGGTGAAAGGCTTTGTGTCTTCATCATAAGAAACCCAAAAATAGCCAATTGCTTTTGCATGCAGTAATATTTACACAAGCATACAGTAATTCAGACATAAAATGCTGCTATCTTGTTTCAAATAAAACCAATCTGCTTTGTTGCCTCCAATGTGTGGTAATGCAAAGGTAATGAGTGGTCCTGTCAGGAATACAGAATATAAATTCATCCATCTCCCCAGGGCCGACACTTTAGCATATGATAAAAGGTACATGAATTAATCAACACTAACTTTTACGGTTTTTAAATGGGTGAACATCAGAAGGGTTATCATGGCTATGTCCACACCTTGTATAAGCATAACTGAATCAAGCAACTGTAAGTAGATAGAGACAGCTATAGAGATTTTAATTTTTTCTCTATTTCAAATGTGAATACTATTTTTTGGGTGAAATTAGGAAGAACTGAAGATTTCCTTATTGACTTGTTATATTACTTTGACAATTCATCTAGAGCTATATGCACAAACATTGTAATATGAAATGTTGCTGACTAATAACAGCCAATTTACTGAACAGTTAACCAGTTGAAGTCATTCTTTTGCCATGGTAATTTATTAAATTGCTAGAATATTGATCACAAAAAGAACAGTACAGCATAATTCTGACAATTAGCATTTTGGGAGAAACCAAAGCATATAAGATGTTTGTGTCTTGTGAGGCATCTTTCCTGATTTACTTGTGAAGTTATGAAGCACTGTAATGATGCTTCAGAAATCTGTTTCATTCTGTCATTAAAGGATGAAGATTTAATTTTTAGAGAAGAGTACTGAGAGACAACAGGCCTGGGTATTTGGGGAAGTTTCTTCATATCTCAAAGTCACGATGCCATCCATTCCCTCAGTAACCTTTGGAAAGTGCCAACTGCATGAAATTAAACACTGACAAAGATACTGTTCTTAAAAAAATTGCTTATGCCTGATACTTATATAGTTGGTTCACCATTAACTGATGGTTGAAAAAAATGAATGGCTTTCTGTTGCATGAATTTTCTTCCAGCCTTTTTTGTCAACAAATGTTAGACTAAGAGGATTTCTAAGTTCATTAACAGTTGGCTTAATTGTGTCCTCATTATAAATAGCGAGAGAAACCACCGGAAAAGTTGGGCCAATAGTAGCTTAGTATAACTTTGCAGTTGCTGTATTAAGGCACATAAGTTAGAAGCTTAAACACTCAAATGTTATAAATATTATTATTGTTAAAACTGAAACCTGAGTCAATATCATCTCCACTCCTATCCAGATGGAGCCCTTAATCCTCAGATCCCTTACAAAATAAGAATGCTAGGTCTTAATTAGCTGATAGAAGTGCTACAAGTCTCCAGGATTTTGTAAAATGCTTTGAAAATATCTGAAGTTTGATGCTAGATTAATGATAACAGTCCTTATTGCAATAATTATTAACTGTTTACAGTTGTAATCAGATTGCTAAATGCCCTGCTCATTGCAAAGAGGCCGGAAAAAGTTCAATTTGTTGCATAATCAGCTATCTGCTCTTCAGTACACAAGCTAAATATAGGAGAAGATGTCAGCTACTAAATATGTAAGACTTGACGAAACAGCTCCTCTCTAACCTCAATTCTTCTAAACAAGTGCCATCAAATTCTGCAGAATTTTAACTTTATTTAAATATCAGTATGGAAATAAACAGGCTTGGGCCTGTGTGCTATAGAAGAAAACCCTCTGAATATGAAGCAGGAATGACCAGAGCAATGCTGTCTTCCTTGAGGTTACAGGCATGCAGCTGCCATTGATTCTGCTGCTGCTTCCAGCTTTCCCTAGTGTTATGATTAGATGAGGTCCTTGTCACTTTTGTCTGTCTTGGCTGTCTTAGCAATAAGATGAATCAGTACTTTTGGGATTGCTGTGGACAGTGGTAATGCTGGGATCCCTGAGGACAACCGAACAACTGAGAAAACTTGGGTCAGACTTACCCTCTGTAAGCTTGGAGAAGCTTTGAAGAAGAGTCACGGTGATAGTCTTGAACTATTTACAGCAGCAGGAGATATAAAATAGGACGAGAAGAAAAAGACAAGCTGTGGCTTCCTGCTGAACAATAAATAGTTTTGCATTTCCAAAACCAAAGACAGGAAAAGCAGAAAGAGAACGCTCCATCTGGCTTGAAGCAGTTGGAAGAGCTGATGGGAAAGAAGGGCTTTCTGTTATTTATCAGATTCTTACTGAAGAATGCAAATGAAGGGCTTCTCCAGCAGCAAAAAAAGCCAACATTCAAAAGAATCTATGTGTAACGTGTTAAGAAGGGGAGACCTGATATTTCTTCAGACATGTAAGGCATTTTGTTTTGAATCAGTTTTCTATAAAGTAATAAAAATGAGAAAATCTTAGGCTGAACTGAGGGGTAATCATAACTTTAACTTTTCAAGAGGATTTTAAGCAAAAAATTGGTCATATTCTGATTAAGGATGGCTTACATATCTTCTTTATATAGTTATGGCCTTGGATGACAACATAGCTTTTAGATTTAGTCCTCAGAATTGGCAGATGTGACTGGACTACTAACCTTCTGTTTATTTGTTTGCACAGGCCTGAATATGCCTACTTTGAATTCAGATTCAGGATAGTATCCTCGCTGCTCTTGGAGAATGACATCGAATGTCATTCAGATGACACAAGTGGAAATGGAGATTTTCTGAATTGCTCATGTTTCTTTGCCCGTCATCTGATAGTGAGGAGAGTAATAGTGAATAACTCGAATTGAGATGGGATCAATTTTGTCTAACTTCAAACATTTGAAATCTAGATATGTGCAGAAGCATCACTTACATGGTGGTAAGAAGTCTTAATTGCATTTCCTTCTGGATATTCAACACATATATGCTACCTGCATGTCCCAAGATGCCAGAAATGAAGACTAGGCTGTTCCTGGATCTTAAAGGTAACACTAAAAAAAGCTGTAACCTCAGGTAAAACTTAACTGTGAGGAAAGCAAACCTTATGAAGAAAAGTAGGTAAGATGAAGTGCAGTAACAGTGATCTAATGGACAATTATCAGGCTCAAATAAGGAAAACTATTAGGAAGGTGCAGTGCTCATATTAATCATGTTTTAAGATTTTTTTATATAGGGACACCTCCAATAGGAGATGAGTACAAGAAATCGTAGGCATAGCTGACAGTCCCTCCTACAGTTCAATTTTCCTGACACATTCTCTTAGAAGAATCTGTTTCCAGTTATTTAAAATGTTGCTAAAGATTAAGCCAAGTTTTGGACTGATTTTTTTCACAGGTCAGGAGTTTGTAGTTTCTTGCAAGATTTTAGGTAAGAATAAGACTGGGGACAAGCTCTTTTTCTTTCTTCTATTAAAAGCATATTTTTGAAGAGCATTAATGCTCCCACTCTATAGAAATTAACCTGCAAGGTTGTTGGCAGAGTGTGTTTTTCTTCCCATGAGGATCTGCACAAATTTAAAAAATTTATAAAATTGCCAAACATGCTCAGTTTGGCAATAAGGCAATGGAATTTAATCATTGCAGTGGCTGAAAATGTTATCTGTACAAAGCACTGGATAGATGAAACTGCAGGGTTCTCTGCACAGCCCTTCTCTCCCCCAAATTAGTGTGGTGGTTTCACTTTAGAAACAGTTAAATGATGGATTGAGAACCCAAACCAAGTACCATCAATGATTTTATGAAAAGTACTCCCTGGCTAACATTCCAAACTCATTGCAATAGCCACTTACATTAACTTTTATGAAACTGGCCCCAATACCTGTGTGTCATGGGCTGTAGAACTGTAACATCTTTGAAATACCAGAATCTGATTATCTCAGGCTGAGTACCAAGATCAGCAGGCACTTATACCACTCCATTCCTTGATGTCTATGCCTAAACAATAAAGACCAGATTGTCTTCCAGACTTATGTCAGGTCCTTATCCAGCCATGTCTGGACTGCACATTAAGATAAGAGGTCTGGCAGTGTTTCCTCCATTCCCTGCCCACGAGGTCATTTCCATTGGAAGAAAAGGGAGGGTGGGAAGTGCAGGATGCCACAATAGCTGGGTGGGATATTAGGGAGCAGAACTGTGAGCTTCTCCAAATCATTAACTGCTTCATGTCCCTGTATGCAGAAACAGACTTCTCCGTCTTTTCTTCTCACCTCCCTTGGTTTTGGCTGCTCATGCTCAAGCCAGCTTTGATGTGGCCCAGCTCTGTTACCCAGGAGCAGATAGATGGGAAGGAGGTGGGTCAAAGAGAGTAGGCCTACCCATCCCTTAACTTGGTGTTTGCTTTTAAACCCAGACTTAACTGAGCTTTAAGCTTAGACCCTCATCCCTTCCTGAGTTACAAGAAAGGCAGTGTTTGGCCTTTAACCACATAAAGCTTCGCCTTGCTGTGTTGATTTGGCTTCCAAGTTTGACTTTGACCCTGCCTTGTTCCAGTGAACTGCTCTGGCTATATGAACTCTTGTCTGACCTGGGTGACTATCACTGGACCTGCTCTTCTCTTTGAGTGCTGTGGATCTCTGACAGGCAGGTCAGGGTCTTGCCTCACTTCCACCTTCTGCCCCTGGCACCTCCCCTACCTGTGAGGGCAGCACCTGTCCTGCTTGATCTCTGTCACAGATCCTGCTCTGGTGTAAATAGCAGCATATATCATTAGTACATAAACACTCCCACTTACATTGAGAAGGTTGGTTGGCAGCCATAATGATATTTAAACATAACATAACCTTGTTTTTTGAAAAATAAAATTACATTCAATACAAGAGAATGCACTGAACATACAGAAAGCTAGAAGTCCAAATATCCAGACAAGTATCCAAAGAAACTTTTCGCTGCTAGATGGTCTTGCAGTTTACTGATACTGATCCCAGCAGTGTGCAGTTAAGAAGAATCAAGAGGGATGAGGCTTTTCCACTCAAGAGCTGACTAATGAAGGTGCTGTGATGAAACTAGGCACCTTGTGTGGGCTCTTCAAATGTCTGAGACTAAAGCTGTATATCGCTTACACTTTATGCACACAGAGCATAGGTTTTACAAGTGAAGTAAGCCAAAAGAAGAATAAAGCAGAGGCAGTTTTGTCAACCAGCACATATCTTTTAAAGTTAAATATGGAAAAGCATTATTGTAAGGACTTAAATAGCACAGTTGCATGTGTCAAATGTTGCTAAGGCCACAGAAGGACTTTGCCATGGGATAAGCACGTAAGGGAGTGGACAAGATGATGCTAACTCCCAGTCTGGTGGAGGCAAGATCTCTTAACACATCCTGGTTAACATCTGGACAAAAATTCCCACTGTGGCAAACAGTCTAAAGAAGAAACTTCTCATATGCATATCGCCAGTCAAACAAAGATCACTACAAGTTATGGGATAGATGGCATCTGCAACAACCAAAGCCCTCTAGAATATGCCTCTGTGGATACCTGGAACTAGAACTGTAAGTTCCTCACCACAGTGGAAAGCTGGCATAAGATAAAGGTGGTACTATTGTCTGAGTGTTATCTCAGACCTAGGGGGGAGATTAACAAAGTTTGGAGAGAAGAATGTATCACTGATAACGGACACAAGGAATACAGAGTTTATGGTCCATAAAGAAAGCCAACTTAGCAACTATGCTGAAATCTGCACTGACTAGGTAAAAGGTAATTCTGGCAAGGGAAATTCCAGCCACAGACTCATGGCCCACCAACTGTAGAAACTCGCCTGCTCGAAAGAGAAAGACTGAGCATGTGGACTAGTTAGCATTTGAAGTGAGGAAGTTATTTAGCCGATGGAATACAAATACAATAGAATAAAATAACTGTATTTCCAATGAGGATTAATTCCTTTGTTTGCTAAAATGTGTAATGAAAAATTTTGAACAACCTTGGAATACCTACCACCGAGGATCCCAAAGAGAAAAAGGACCAATAGGGCATTGCTGGATTCGTGGGTGGTGACTATTTGCTGCTGCATCTCTCTCCCTTCTCTTTTCTATTTCTTTCTATCTCTCTACCTTACATTAATTGTTAAATGAAATCCATATTATTAACTTCAGCATAAGGTCTCATTTGCACCTTAATTCGGGCAGAGGTATCTCTCACTAACCATTTCTTTAAGATTCTTCTTTCTTAACTGTCTTGTTTGCACATACACATTAGCAGGGTACCCTGTGGGATCAGCACAAAGAAATAGTGGGCAATGATAATCATTCCGTCAATGTGGTTACCCTCACACAGCTTTGCAAACATGGCTTAGCATATGAGAACAAAAGCAGATGCTATAAATTTCCAAAATTCAGCTGACCAAGTGTGCAACCATACTCGTTACTCAATGGAGACACATCAGCCATTTGCTAGGAGTTCCTGGTAGCAGGTTGTATTGTTAGAACTAGCCCACGATCATTGTCTACTAGGATGCAAAGTGTAAATATAGAAGAAAAGAAGAAGAAAAACAAGAAGGAAAAAGAGGATTTGACTCATAACTTCAATAACTAAATAAAATAGTTAGGAGATTGATTTTTTTTTTTCCCAGACATGAATTTTTGCAAAACAAAAAAAGTTAGCATACATATCTATTAAGTTTATCACATGTTTCAGGTTTCCTTCATGAGATGCTTTTTGGAAACTCCAAATTGTATGTGCTATCAACAGAGGGACAGTTCACGCACTGAAATCAGCCTGTGACACTCTGCAATAAATTCTTCTGTCACCCATATGTTCCCAAGCTGTGAACTGCCCTTGTGAATGACTGCACTTTGGCTGCCTGATAACCTCTGCACAATATAAAAAAAAGAGACGAGCAGAAATTTTATGGAGCTACTTATAAGCTTATCTCCTCCAAATGGCTTCACTTTCTGAGTCAGTCAGTAGCAAAAGTCAATATAAACCTGCCAGTGACAATATTCTCATAGAAAAGTGCATGCTAATGCATCTGGAAGCAAGAAGAAAGTAATGTCAAACTCCAGTATGCGCTAGAAAAAAACTACAAACAAGAAAAGAAGCTGCCGGTAGTTTTCTTTTTACTTGAAATTCTTCCATTTATTTTGCTAAATCATTGAGCTACAACTGGAAAATACGTGTAGGCTCTCATTCTTTCTCTTTTAAGGCAGAGGGTAATCCTGACTATGTCTCATAACATGACAGTTTGAAGAAGAGCCGACACACATTTAATTGACTGCAATGTTTAAAAACCACAGATTTATCACTGTAGCTCAGTGCTTTCTCCCTTTCCTCACTTTAGGTGACACCTGACCCTTGTTTTGAACTGTTGGTACTCCACACTTAAGGCCAACACAGAACTGTCTTTTACTTTTTCATACCTGCTATTTCTTCCTCTCTTTCTGACTAGACTGCTCTAATAAACTCTTCACTAGCATTTCCTTCTCTGTGTTTCTTAGACTTGGCTCTTTGCGTCTGTCTGCAGTCCTCATTTTTTCCAGTCCTTTGACTTTCCTCCCTTACTGCACTACCTCTGACTTGTACACTGCAAGTCTCTGTCCCAGCTCTAGTTCAACTCAATCTCTCATCTACCCATTGAGTTTGTTTCTGGACCTTATCTCTATTTGCCTGTATGGCCCGTTTTTTCTCATCACAATCATATTTACTTCTCTATCGTTTTCTCTACCTAAGCTTCTTTTGAAGCCAGTCTTTTCAAATTTGGGATAGAAAATATATTCTTTCTCCCATCTGTTTCTTTCACCTACTTTAAATTGAGATAACAGTTCAAAATTTTGAGTACAGCAGGTTCCTGGAAGGTGGACAAACAACCTATCCAAGCACAGAAAAGAGAGTTTGTTTCTTCAGTATCCAAGTGTCAGATTAGCTAAATTCTCATATAGGAGATCTACTGACCATTTTAAGAAACTTTTTAACTTCTACTGTTGTATTTGAAAACAAAACAAGCCTAAGCAACTAAAAAAAAAATCTTTGGTATAAGTTTAGAATAAGAAAATGTAAATATCTCTAGCACTCTTCTGTTTTTTCACTGTGCTGAAGTTTTAGAAAGAAAGAAGACATAAATTCTTGTAAGTATACATCATGCATTGATAAAAACCGCCTGAAGTATGAAGAAATAGCAAACAGCTATACATTAGTTACATAATTAAATATACAATACTTCAAGCATTTTAGTTGTAGCAATGCAGTTGCTAAAATCTCCCAATTCAAGAGAGGAGAAGAATTTTTTTCCTTTTTTTAATAGTTGTCCCACTTGCTTGCACAGCGCCTCATGCAACAGAATTCTGCTCTGCCTGGACAGTAAAATAAGACATAAAATGGCTACGCATCCATAATTCCACAAAGAATAAAAATGAAGAGCAGTAATTTACAGTACGGCATTTATAATTTTCTCCTGTCTTATATCACTACTGGAAGTGAAAGAGGTGAGCATGAAACAGGAACTCTGGTTTATGAGAGATGGAAAGGGAGCAGGATCACTTGAGTAAGACAGTTTTCATCACATGCTGCTTCACCAAACAGGCTTTTGACATAGTCATATTTTGTGTTCCCCAAAATAGCACTTTGACATGCTTCAGTTTCTGAACTTGTTTTTTTTTAACTCTTTTGAATTTAATTAGGCTATTCATCAGCTTGGTAAATGCAAAGCACCTTTTAAAAGGGGAACAGTGATTGATTTTTAAAGTGCTATAATCGCTCCATCTAGATGTAAAAAGATACTTGCCAGTGTAGGTATTTCATAGGATATTAATATTCGCTTTTTAAAATAAAAAGTCCTCTGTCTTTATTTTAATGTAAACCAAGAAGCTACCATAATATCACTAGGTGAAGTTCTTTACCCATTAAAGATCCTGTATATAGGTCCCATTAACATCCATCCTTCATGTGAATCTTGCTGACACCAGAGGGATTTTGGGGAATCAATTAAAGTTTGTCTTACACAGAATCTGGATATGTAGTGTTTTATATACTACAGCATGCATAACTTCAACAGTCCCAGGAAGGGAATTTTCCCCTGAAATATGTGTATTCTAAATGTTTTCAGTCTTAGATGATGTCACAGACATGTCTGTGCTGCAGAAACTGGGCTTGTTCCCTAAATGACAGAGGGTTATTCTTCTAGAGATTAATGCAATGGTGTGCAACTTTTACTTTCTTATTGAGGACAAAAAGCAACCGCTCCATCATCAGAGGCATCGTCTGTGTGACAAGGCTGACTGACCCCTATATGTGTTGTCACCACCACAAATTTGGCTGCTGAGACTTCTGACAAATACAATGAATACTGTTCTTTTTGAAATGCCTGTAGCTCTGCCTGGGGCTGCTAGCTCTGGAGTGAGGACTACTGCTTACACTCTCTGTGAGGCTGCTCTTCTGCAAACAGCAAGTGCTGTCATGTAATGAAATAAAAGGCAGTGGGACACCTTCAGCCTCTCATTTCCATACAGTACAGGCTTTACAACACTCACTCATGCCTTCTCTGCACCAACCCAAGTAATTCACTGTCTCTCACTTCATCTGTCTGTCCTCCTCCTTTGTACAGGATTATCTCTTTTCCATCTATTAATAGAGTATCGTCCTGCACTTTCCTTAAGTATTTTTCTCTTGCTTTGTCCGTATGTCCCTTCATGTTTCTTCCCTTACCTTACCTTATCTTATCTTACCTTTCTTTTGTCTTGGCTTGAGCAACACACGGGCAGATTTGATCCCATTCCAACCACAGCCCACTGAAATCCTGTATGAGCCATGAGGAGAGTGCAGTGATGTGGTACACACCAGCAGTATGCCATACCTTTAGCAAACAGGAATGTGTTCTGCTGAGCCTGTGGATATTAAAAATTACAAAATGTGTGTGGGAGTTTAATTGCCATTTCTCTGATTTTACTGTTGGGTTTGAGGCATGTTAAACTGACCACTGGAAAAATATTTCAATTATGCCATTAACAGCACAGAGAAAACCAGTCATGAGTCACACTAGGAAATTTTGGGGAAGACAAACAGACTCATACTGTGTGCACACAGATCTCTTCTATTGATATAATACTCAGTAATCCCAAAGTGCCTGACTCAGTGCTGCAAGTAGAAAATTCAGCCTTCCAGTGCTTGGGGATGCTCTTGCAGCTCCACTGACCACTGATTGGGCCCCACCGAGGAGCCTGGAAGGAGCAGAACATGAAGCAAATGCCCTTCTTGCGTGCTGAGGAAGAAGCGGTTCCAGCCTGTGTATGGTGTTTTGCGAGAGCATCACTGGCATAATGAATTCTGGCCTTGAAAAATGAAGCAGGCTTGTAAAGCAGAGGAGTGTAGCCCAAAGGTTTTTGTTTCAGGAGAAAACAGTGTGCAAATGGGCACATAACTGCAGTTTTTACTGAGCTTTACGCTCCTCTGTCATACATCTGTAAAAGAACTGCATTTTTGTTTTGGGAGGGAGTCTCAACTCCCTTCAAAAGAAAGCACTGAACAGCAAGTGAACCCTCTTCAGTCTACTCCATTTTATCTAACAGATTTAAATAATTCATGTAATAGCTACAAAAAATCCCAGAAAGCAAAAGTGTTTTAGAATTTGTTTCCATTTGTGTACTTCGGGCGTCAGTGAAACAGCTTAAAAAATATAGGCCCATTCAAGCTGAAACAGCACAACTTTGGGGGTTCTTGCACAAAATACTTTTACGCTCAGAGTAGTCTGCTCTGAGTGTTCCTTTTCTTCCTTGATTTTGTTGCTACAAATAGCAAGCCCTCCTGCCTCCAAGCTGTATCACCTTTGAAAAATGAATGCTGCTTACAGGATTCAGAACACTATATATGCCATCAAAATATTACAATGCATTTCAGGTCTGGAGACAACACCATAAAAATATGCCCCAAGAATGCCAGAGGTAATGAAAAGCTGATGAATAGAACATGAGATGAAGGAGCCCTGCATTTTCTTCCTTATTTTTTTTTTTTTTCTTCCCTGGGAAAGCCAATATTTGTTTTTTTTTTCTTCAAAGAATACGATATTTTATTGTTTTTTTATTTAATTCAGTCCCTCCATTATGCATAACCTGTCCATAACGGCTACAGGATGTCTGAGTGTTTCAAATGGTTTCTGCTTTTATTCAGATTATAGGAAGTTTTAGCTAATTTTTTTAAATGATGTACAAAAATATCTTGGATTCTCTTCTTACATAAAAAAAATAATTTTTTGATGTATTTATTTTTTTAAACTGTAAACTGTTTCCACACATTTAATAAATCAGTCATTAATGATCCTAATATGCTTATAACATAAGAAACAAAAGGGAGGATTATTTCAAGTCAGCGTAATTTAACAATTTGCTTGTACATCCATTTTAAGTGTCTAACAAATCAATCCTTCTCACATAAGGGCCAAATTTTCCTATTTAGACAACTAAGGTGCATCACTGACTTTGATGATTTCCAGAGGGAGAGAGATGCTGCCTCTCAGGGCTGAATGGCCTGGATCCTGAACGATGAGAAGCAGGAAGAGACTCCTATTGTATGAGATACTATTATATTGAAACATTTCTGCTTGCAACTTTTACTAGGTAATCACCTCTATTTAGTAGACTTTTAAAATGATCAGATGAGCAAGCTCACGAGTTCTTTATGCTCTTGTGCACACTTTCAGTTTGCTGCCTTTAGAAACTGGAGAGTTAAGAGAAGGCACTTTTTCATCATGCCACACTTTGCCGAGAAGTATTGCATGTCAAGCACTCATCGCTGACATCCTAAATTGTGCTTCATGACAACCATTTATACCAGGTTTGTTGTATTCCATTCCATGTCTTGGGATAATGAGGTGTATGGCTGGTGTGCCAGGATTTGATGTGTTGCAACATGGCATTATCTGCCTTGGGAAATGTGAGATGAAGGCATTGTCTGCAAAAATATAATTAAGGAAAAGGTTTCTTATTCCTTAATAGCAGAGCATGAATACTACCAAGGCTGCTGCTCTTTTTTAAAAAGAAATAGAATAACTAATGCCAAAGGAAAAAGCTTTTATTCTTTGGTTGGAGGAAGCATTGTGGAAAATACCAAACATCAAGAAATATGGAATGAACTGAAGTAACTGAAATCAAGGTTATATAGTGCTCTAACTGTAAAATATTTAGTTTTATATAGTTAAATAGTGCTCTAACCTAACTGAGGCTTTGTGTTTGAATAATGTATTTTTATATTTTCACATCACCTGCAACCCAGTAAAAGGAGTTATTCCTTGAAAATAAGTATTCAGAGAATTCAAATCCTCACAAAGAAATCATGTCATGAGAATCAAAGGCAAAAGGACTGCTGGATGATCAGGACTCTGGGGTGAATTTGTCTTGCACTACCTGCTTATGAAATCAGCCTACACTGCTGTTGAAGTCACATAGAAAAAAACAAAATTGTCTCATTCACAGTTATATGAACAAAAGTGCAGCACTAATTATTCTTATGGCTGTTCTTATGACTATTGCTAATGTTGTTATCTATAATGCAGTGGCACCTATGAGTAGTACTAATATGGAATTGTATCCAATGCAGTTAGCATCCTGGAATCAGATATTATACAAGCACAAAAGGTGGTACATATGCTTGGAAGAGCTTACATCCTAACTTGACATAACAAATCAATGAACCTCACTGGTACCAAATAGGAGGGAACATGGACAGAAAGAATAAAATGTAGACAATAAGACCATATGCTTATGTAAGTGAGCAGGAACACTTGTTACTTTTCTCTTTCAAGGACTTCTGAGAAAGATAAAGCTACATGTGTGCAAAGGCTTAGTGTATGTGAGGATGTGAGAGCTGGGCAGCCCCAAAAACAGTGTAGGGGGGGCAGGGATGATGCACTTCCCATAAGAGATCAATGTGGCAAAACCCTAAGAAGAAGCTGGTTTGGAAAATAGGGAATACAATGGGATAAATGAAGTAAAACATCCCAAACAAGAAAACATTTACAGGATCAGGACCTTAATTTTCATCCTCTACAGAGTCCTTTATATTGAATGAAGCTAGTCATGCAAGTGAGGTGAACACTATTTGGCCCATCAGGGCAAGGATCTGGAAATGCCCTTTTCCTGGTATGACAGAGTAAAAATAATACTAAGTGTGGCTGTACCTTCATCAAGATCTAAAGTCCCTGTATTAACAGCTTGGTCAGTAGGAGTGAGCTCTGTTATAAATGAGAATTAGACTGTGAGTATCTACATTCTTCTGTAGCACTTTCCTCCAAGGGATGATGCACACAAATGCACCCTCTGCCGGGATGTCTTTAGGCCTCACATTTCAAGAAGTCTAGCTGACCCACTGCCACTTGATACGGTCAGAAACAGCTTCTTGAAGTAGGAGAAATAAATTGGGTTAACCTATTCTAACAAGGGTAACATAATCAGTCAAGAGTACATTGATAAAATCCTAGTAGGTTCCTCATGTTGGCTCTGTATGTCACTGGTCCTTTAGGTTTAAATGTTCATCTCTGGTTTTAATAAGGCATTGAAACACAAGAACCGAGCAAATCACAATGTCCCACTACTTAAAATATATAAATATTGATGGCAGTGCAATTGAAAGAAGGGCAGCAGTTATAATTTTGTCCTATGTTGGACATCCTATAATTGCCAAAGCAGTCCAATTATAGATTCCAGTAGAGTTGCTTTTTCCATTGTTACAAAATAACAATCACCAGGTTTTTGGTAAATTTGCAGAAAATGGTGACGTGAACACTGCACACTCAATCACATGCTTCAAAACAGTCATTGACGTAAAAAACCTGATTTCTAAAGGTGCGAGACTTTGTTACCTGCTGTTGTGCACAGACACCTATTGTCCAACACAGCAAACGTTGAATACATTGGCTTTGCTGCAGAAAATAATTATTTATGCTCATAACAGTCATGAAAGACATTCCAGGCTTATTCTGAGATATTTACAACTATTGAATTTGCATTTTTTATTATATATGGAAATTTAACTACTGATATTGAATTCATACTGAACCCCTTCCTTTCACAGATGGAGTCTTTTACACGAAAAAGATAAGCAAATTTAGAAGTAAGCTTTCAAGGCTTTCATGACTTACAGTTGTATCACTGTATAATTATTCTGTTAGCAGAAATTGAGCAATAACATTGAAATTTATATCTGGGAGAGTGGACTGTATATAAGATTTAAGCAAAGATTCAGTTTACACTTTTACAGCATAGAAATCCTCAGAGTTCATGTTGCAAGAATGTGAGTGTGCCCAGAGGAAAGGATGCAAGTGTGCCCCTCAGCTGGGGGAACCCAGCCTCCTCCCTGCCCTGATGGCATTCCGTCATCTGCCTACTTGCCTCAGAGAAGCTCTGCGTGCCCATCACAGGAACACTTCCTCTCCTCATACTGCATGAATCTTGTAACTTAATGCTTGGATTGTTGTGTCATTTATACATATGTTCAAGTGAAACGGCCGTTTAATGAACTCACTGGGAATTTCACTCATCAATTTTTGTTATTAGTCTATTGTTCCATTATAACGTACTGGATTTATCCAGTGGAAACAGTGAGAACGAAGAGCTACATGTATCTTTCACTTTGGCATATGCACATGTATTTCATGCTAGACTTTGCATAAAAAGTTTCAGAGGACAAGCAAGAATGGATTGAAGGAGATTGACTGAAAATATTCCCTTCACAGTTTTCACAGGAAATCACAGAATATGTATAAGATATTTTTAAAAGTCTTTTTACCACTTCCATACTCTTTCTGGTGGTTCACTTTTCAGCTGAAAAAGTGATTTTTTAGCTGTCTTAAAAAAGTTCCATTTCATTGAACAAATGATAAATATCAAAACCTGGAGCCTGATGCAACATCAATATCAAACTGGCTCAAACATTTGCAGACTTAGTTTATTTTTCAAAGAATAAATAAAAGCAGAATGAATGAATATGCAATATAACAACACATAGAAAAGGATTATCGTTAACCACAGTGGTTGGAAGACTCAACTCATTCTGTTATTTCCACTAGAGACAGAGACAAAACACATTTGAAAATTGTGAATTTACAATTCTCACCTGGATAAAGGGTGTCCATGGAGAAGAAAATGTAGTTCTAATTTGCAAAATAAAGCAAATCACTAAACTGTGTCCTTCTACTTTGCCTTGTCCTACCCACCATCCACCTTCTGAAGGTCATGTGGCAATTGGTGTTCTCACTTCTGTTAAAGTCATGGAGAGGCATAATTTGGTGCTCCTACAAGCGACTGCAATAGGGAAGATGTGGACCCATTCACAAATACACCCATACACGTTGAGTGCAAAGGCAAAAACCATGAAGCAGTCAAAATTCATTCATTATAAAATGTGATTTTCATGAATGCTATTAGCTTCACATTTGCATGTTTCTATTTAAGCCATTTATAACTCCTCCATTGTATTTTGTTTAGGCTCCAGTCTTCTTAAATGGATTTTTTTTTTAATTTCAAATAATGTTTAAATGTAGGGCAACATGCAACTATGAAAATGTTCACAATTTTGGTGCAACTCATTATACATCTTGTTAATGCATGTTGAATAGGCTGTCAGAGCACTTAAGAATGGAAAGGGTCAAATGGTGCCCAGATGCAGTGGTGCCTGGAAATTCACTACACCTACTTGTGTCAGTCAAGTCACGCTGAGGGTCCTGCATGAAAAATGGAAAACCCACATGGTCAAGTGAAACATCTTGCAACAGCACCATCACCTCGTTTTATCAATATCAATTTTCACTCACTCCTTAGAAGGGGGCAAAGGGCTTATATTGTATTTCAGCAGCAACAGCAGATGGGCAAATGGTGCATGAGTTTCATCTTTTGGGACTGTACGTACTGTTTTCCCTGAGCAAATCCTAGACACTATCAGGAAATTATTTAACAGCTTAACCCAGAATACCTTTAGGCTCTTAGCAGCTACTCTATACTTCCTGGTGTCCATATGGCACAGCAGCATGTGTCAGAAACAAGCTCCGTTTTCAGAAAGAATCCGGAAAACTGTTCAAGGAAAAAGATTTTTTTGATTGGAGGCAGAGGGTCAGTAGTAGAGATCCTGCACTGAAAGAAAGAAGAAGTTTGAGGTAGTCAGGGCAGATTCCTCCGCTGAAATATATGCTTTCTCAGTGGAAATATAATCCCTCAAGAAGACCAGAAGGAAAGAAGGTTTGAACTCAAACTAAGAACTGAGAGTTTTGAAGATTTCCCTCTGCGGACAACATATTCTAAAGGAATCATTACACACAAATATATATTTTAATGATTTAAAAATTAAAAGTTGATTTTGCATCTTGTGATTTCCAGAAAGGTGAACAAGAGAAAAATTTTTCAGCTCAGGGAATATTGAAGATACTTATTTTTAGTTGCTCTTGTACAGGTCCCCACTGTGTCAGAGCGGGCTGAGACGCAGAAAAGGCCCTGCACAAAAGCAAGGAGAGGATAGAGGAGAGAAGAATGGCATTCTTCAGTGAGACAAGAATAGAGCATAGACAGAAAAAAATGGTTTCTGACCTATCTTTTCTTCTTAAGATACCAGATTGGTAAATAGTAAGTGTAGCTTGTCTCCCTGGCACTAGCTGAAGGCCAAAGATAGCACATCGACCTTCTCCAGAGTCTGCTGGGACTAGAGTAACCTTCAGGGTCAGGCTTGTCAGATTTGCTGATATCACTGGAGATTGTCTCCATGGCTAAAACAGAGGCTGCTGTCATACATCTTTTTGCTGTTTATCCAAGTGACCATGAAGAAAAAAATTGATTTAGTTTCTCTGAAGCAGAACTGCACAAAATTCATGTAATTAGAAAAATGTGGGGCTAAATGGTGTTATGATTTTACATAAGAGTAAATATATTTAATTATACTGTCCAGTTGTCTGTCCACCAATTTTTAGATGCGTACATAATAATGAGAAATTCAATTTATGTAAATGGTTATAGTGTCAGGATGTCGAAAGAGCCTGTGACAGGTGTTTCTTTGGAGGGAAACCAGAAAGAATCAAGAATAGTAGTTCTATACAGACTGGAAACTTTCAGAGGAAACCCCTTTACTTTAGAGAAGCATACTCAATAAGCTCAGAATGCTGAAGTCACAGTGGAAAGGCTGTGTTTCTGAGCAATCCCATGTGTTACCCAGGTTCAGTCACAAGGAATTCATAAAGATTTCAACTCTCAACATTTGTTAAAAAGAATACTGATTATTCTAAAAGAATAAAAAACCACAACTTGATTTTTAGATTAGATGATTTCAGGAAAGATTTTTCAGCTTGCAAAAACTAGTTGAGGACCTAATTTCTATAAGTATATGGTGAAAATCCCCTGTGAGTAGGTGCACTTTACTGGTTTTAAATGTGTTTTCAGAACTACCTCTGGTGAAATCTTTGCTACCAAATGTGGCGTATATTCAGGTTTTTTTCTTTCTTTGGATCAGAGCCTCACTATGAGAAGAGTGAGGCAGTCAGAATATTTCTTCTCTGTCTGATTTTCTCCTTGTCCTGCCCTTGAATCTTAAAGTGTTGTAATTTCTTTTTAGAGAAGTTCTAACAGGTCCACAATAGCATGTAGCAGCCAAGTAGATAATTCCTTTTTCTTTTTAAAATATAATATACAAACATCCCAGCTCTCCACTTTCATAATGACTACAAATGGAATTTCTTCCCCACCCCCAAAATATTTTCAAGAAATCTTTTTCTGGAACTCCAAAACTATTTTTTTTTTCTTACTCAATGACTATATTTATCAACCTCCTGTCAGCTTTCAGTGTCCTTAGAGATACCAGCATCACCCTTATCAACGTGATATTCTTCCTTGATCAAGGAAAAGAGAGGGAGTATCAAAATGAAGGGGAGAGATTCAATATTGCCTTTCCACACAGGAGCAAAACACCACAGTAATAGCTCTAACTCTGCAATAGCTATACTTCTGTGTTGCTGTAATGTTCTGTGCTACTGTAATATGCTGGACTACCATAGCAGCTCTGCTATCCTCTCTTCCAGAGAAAGAGTCATAAAATGAAATTGCTAAAAATAACTCTTAAGATGAGAAGCTCCTATTCAGCTTATAAAAAGGAGGCTGAGATAAGATCTTGCGTAGCTATTCATCAACATAGGGAGAAAAAAGATCTTTACAAGTGTGTAGTCCTGGCTTTTAGGAAAGAAAGTAAAACTAGAAGCCTTTTCAGTCTTACATAACATGAGACAACCAGATCCAATGAGCAGAAGTCAGGCGAATTCACCTTGACATATGATGCAGTTTTCTAACAGCGAAGATGATAAATTAACACTGATTTTGGAGGGTGGTGCAGTCACTATAATTGGAAGGTGACGTTAGTTGCCGTCCTAAAGATAGGATTTGATCCAGCTTCTGAGAGCTTGAATACTTCACAGGCAGGTACCTAAGTAAGCCTAAGTGGTTGTCATCCTTCTTACCTTGGATCTTGTAGCTCTAAGCATCACTCTGCCATCCGCTTTCAGCCACACACCCTAGGGTGAGGAAGGTATGACAGTCTTGCCTGTGCAGAGCCACAGAACTGACAGCTCTGCAATAAATTACTGTAATCAGTCTCCTGATTTCAATAAGAGTAGCAACTGGCCAAAATTTTTTTTCTCCATTTTTCTGCCTCATTCTAAGGCATCAGACTTTGACTGTAGTTTGATGCAGGACAGCAGAGGGACTGGTACTGTGAAGTGTACCTGTCAATAGATGGATGATTGACCTTTACTTAAAGTCCAATTGAACATCAAATTTGGGACGATGAAGAAATGTTTCTGGAAAGAAAAATATATATCCATAATGGAAGGACTCATGACACTTTTTGCAATTTAAGCAAAATAAAAACAGGTCCTTTCTGTTGTAGTAAATTCTCTTCACTGTAGACTGATACCTCAATCTTTTCTGTTCCCATTCTGCAGTACAAAAGAGTTTAGTTGAGGATTGAAATATTTAAGTCTAATTAAATTCATTGTGTTCGGTACAGGAATGAGTGGGTGACATTTACAAGTTTTTAATACATGCAAAGTCAGTTTAAGTAATTTTACAGTCATCTCTGGCCTCTGAAGATGACATACTCCATGAAATGATGAAATCACTACTTCTCTTAATTGATCTCCCTCATGAATACAGCATCGAATCCAGCCATCAAGTGTCATTTTTACCCCAAAGCTTTTTGCTTACCCAGGGTCTTTTGGACCTTTCTTCCCCTCACGTCCTTTCAGTTTCGGCTATTATGTGTGTACCTTGCAAGGATGGGTGGGCAGCTTGTCTCTGCCTGCCCTGGTTCCTCTCTGCTTCCCCATGGCGGAATCTGTGGGTCTCTCAGCCAGGAACAGGAGCTGATGGACTGAGCCACACACAACTTCTACAACATCTGGAACGTACCACATTAAATCCCAGAGCCATCCTTCAGATCTGGGAGCTGGTGCCTCCACCAGGAGCCAAGTGGTTTAGACTCATAGCTATCACCTGCAGAAATGAATCATGTCTTATGGGACTTCCTAAGTAAGTTTGCCTATGATTATGAATTGGGAGGAACTGTTGACTCCCTCTAAGGCAAAGAGGCCCTGCAGAGAGACCTTGACAAACCAGAGTACTGAGCAATCATCAACCATATGAAGTTTAACAAAACAAATGCCAGATTCTGCTCCTGGGACGGGGCAAACCTGAATGTATGTGTGTGTTATAGATTGTCCAAAGGAGGGCTATGAAGATGTTAAAGAGCACAGAGAGGAAGCCATATGAAGAGCAGCTGAGGTCACTTGTCTTGTTTGGCCTGGAGGAGTCTAAAATACCCTTGTGAGGGGAAGAGGAGGGGCAAGCACTGACCGCTTCTCTGTGGTGACCAGTGACAGGATCAAGGGAATGGCCTGAAGTTGTGTCATGGGAGGTTTAGGTTGGATATTAGAAAAAGGTTCTTCACTCAGAGGGTGGTTGGGCACTGGAACAGGCTTAATTCTTTGAGTATTTGTTTTAAAAAGCCAGGAAGTCTAGTAGATAGTGTTTTGTATTCACTTTATGCTGTACAAACAGATCAAAGAAACTACAAGGAGTCAGGTTAGTTTCTTGATCCGTTGGAAGTCAACTGATCATTTCCTGAAAGCTGTATCCTGAATCCTGAAAGCACCAAACATATATAACATGTGATGTGACACAGAGTTATTTTACAAAAGGAGTTTTAATGCACTTATTATACTACGTTCTGTGGAAGGGGAGTCTGTGCAAGCAAAACACAATGTGTCTAACTGATATGCAAAAATCTGCAGAAATCTGAGGTATTTGGCCTGGCAGGAGAAAACACAGTGCCTTCCTTTCCTTTATAGTTAATGGAGCAGGGTAGGTGTCTCTGAAGACAATGGAAAGCAGATGCAGCCTCACTAAGACAGATCATTATCTTTCTTTATTAATTGCATGGAGACTTAAACATTAGATGACTTCTTCTATTCAGAATCCACTTTGCATAGTCCTTTTTGAAGATACCGACCTAATAAAGCATGACCAGCTCTTTTTAAACATTAAAAAGATAAGCATACTTTCCTATCATGTAGATACTAACAGGGTAAATGCTTGCTGTGGAGTAGGACAGCCTTGGTTGTGAACCTTCATAGGGCTTCTGTCAATCTTTCCCAAGAAAATTTCCTAACAGCTTCTGGTGTATTGAGTATGTCCACTTTTTCTTCTAAGGTGAAAAGGTTATAGACTACTATGGGAAAAAGCACAGGCACGTTTTTTTTTACCTTGAACACTGTCATCCAGTGATTTCTGAGTGTGAATTCTGCCATTTTTGATACACCTTCCCACTTCTTTTCCTGGAAATAACACCGATATGTCAGGTGATAGAGACTTCTCCCTTTCCAAGTCACAAGAAATAGCTTAACAGCTATTTGCATGGTCAGCCACATCAAGAAGTTGCCAAGAGCTATGAATGGGTTATGACACCAGGGTGGAAGAGGGCATAATACATGTAATATATATAGTAAAAGCTTTAAGGTAACCCCTGAGTTCTAGCTACTATTGGAGACAGATAACTTACCCCCTGGAGACTGCTGTTCTTCATTTTGTAGTGGTGCGCTATCTTCCGGTTTATTGGCTGGCTTTCTTCAAGTATTTCTGACTAGTAGGAATATAAGCACATATCTATCATGATGATCTGAAGCTTTTCTAAACAATGTTTTCCACAAGAATTCAGTGATGAACAAGAGAAACAAGAGAACCAGAGCAAAAAGTTATTTTTGCAAGGGAGAAAAATACAATTATTACGGAAAGATTTTAGATTAGGAGTGTCCTTCCCTCTTTCCTTCTCCTCCTGTCAAAAATAAAAGCCAATTTTTTATAAATAACCCCTGTGTGTGGGTTTGCATGAATGCGCACTATAGGGACACATGGACATGAATGAAGAAAGTTACTGAAAACTGCCACTCGAAGGGAGGCAATGGAGCTGAGAAGGAGCATGTGAGGGTCTCCCAAGAGCTGATAAGCTCCATTTACAAATCTCATCCAAGCCTCTGAGAACAGATAAACCCATGACACCACAAGTCAGTGGAATTTCAGAGTGGTTGCCCATGGGCACTGGCCTCAACAGTGAGTGAAGTATCTCAAAGGAGTAAGCTGGCACCCAGCAGAAACATACACCGGCCCCATGGGGCTGGGACCCTCGAAGGGTGGCAAGCCAAGGCTCACCCAGTGGCCTTCAGCCCTCAGAGTGGGTGTGTGACTGGGGTTGTTGATGGACAATTGTAACAGCCTGCCTCTTTTAAGACTAATGGCTTCAGTAATAAAAGGTCTCCTAGCACATACAGCCTGTGGTCTGTGTCTTCCCTCATTTGACAGCAGATGAAAGGGAATTTTCAAAATTTCCCAGCCTATTTTTTTGGTAGAAATCGTCTTTTTTTTTTTTTTTAAATTTCCCCCCCAAATTAGATATTTTTCTCTCCTCAGCCATTTCTTTTTCAGGCTGTCTTGACTATCATTTGGAGTTTTCAGTTATTTATAATTATTTTTATCTCTTTTTTGTTTACCTAATTAGCAATACTGTAAATGCAGGGAAGAGAATACATTTTGTCAAAGCATTAAATGTTCATTTTGTTCTTCAAGGATAAATAAAAAAATATTACTTTAATTTAAACAAAAAACACATTTGAAAAAGAACTAGCACTTGTCAGTTAGTTCTGTTAAGAAATAATTGAGAAACCTTTTAGAGCATAGTATGATAGGAACAAATTGATACAGCTGTGGAACTACCCACATGTTATGGGTAGTAGAGGGCAGCAAATGGACTGTAAAAGCAATGGTCTTCTTTCCTTAAAATTCACAAGCACTTTCTGCCTAGAAATAAGCTCAGGTTAGTCTATTAGGAAATGAATAAATAGTAAGATCACTTCAGAGACTTTTTGTCAAATTGTGTCTTCAGCAATCCTAAATATAAATCCACATTGCTTGGTACAAATCTTGTCCTGCTCTATCTATGGTTAGAGTTTGTCTGTATATGGGAATTTAGCTACAAGATAAAATAGTCCTTTTTATAAATATCTTATGAGTCAGTCCCAGCTGTAACTCCAAAGCGGTGAAGTCGTTAAGTAAATGCTGTTAAGAGAAATGTAAAATGAGCTGTGATTTCTTCACAAGAAAATGCTTTTATGGCATTTAATAAAAGAAAAAAGGTTTTAGAAAGGCAGCATTGAACCCCATGTCATGTTGCACAAATGACTTTTTGAAAAGTAACAGGGTTAAAATAAGATAGAGATATTAATCAACATGTCTGGTATGGCTACCCTGATAGGTTTACATCAGCCACACTTGGGTATCCTATGATGCTTCAGTAGATCAAATCTTACAATCTTTTCATTATAAGAGAAATGGATCTTCTATAAATATGAGAAATGATGTACTCTGTGCATAATGTGTTTCTGTCTGTAGATAAATCTTTGTATTATTAGCTCATCAAACCTAGTCTGTTATTCTATTATTAAAATTAGTTAAATTATTAATATAATTTTTAATCAGTTGAATTAATGTTTGTAATGGTGGCTTGTGATAACTTTGATTTCTGCTTTTTCTCACTACGAATTTTTAAAAAATCATAAGCGACACCATATTTCCAAGCTCTTTTTTAAATCCGTGCTATATCCTAGAAATATAAGGTATGCATTTTTTATTTTTTTTGTCACAAACCAGTTAATTCATTTGTAGCTTCATCAAAACTGGACTGCCTGGGGAGCAAGCCAATTCCATCAGCAATTAAAAAGGTCATTCTTTTAGATTTTAAAATATACTGAGTAACATTTTTTACAAGCCATATGTTAAAATAGAACCATGTTCTGATATTTGATCATCATGTACAATGGTTTCATTGGATTCTAATTTTTATTGTTCTTCAATGGTTTTATTCCACATGTGTCACTTTGTAACCAAGGGTGATTGCCAGCTATGCAAATGTAAGTGGGGGAACATATGTGATGTTTCTTAGGTATATAGCGCCAACTTGGAAAACAGGCACCACCAGAAACAAATTTTGCTTCAGTTCTGTGGACTTTTTTAGATGTTCCTGGATGTTGCCATTAAATTGAGCATTGGTCTCTTCCTTCAGGCTGCTAGTGATAGGATGAGAGGACACAGTCTTAGGCTGCATCAGGATAGGTTTATGTTGGATATCAGGAGAAACTTTTTCACAGAGAGAGTGATTTCCCATTGGAATGGGCTGCCCAGTGAGGTGGTGGAGTCACCGCCCCCAGATGTATTTGAGGAGAGGTTGGATGATGAACTTCGTTGTATGGTTTAGATGGTATAGATGTTAGATTGGTGTTGGATAGGTAAAGGGTTGGACTTGATGATCTCTGCGGTCTTTTCCAACCTTGTTAATTCTGTGTTCTGTGTTAATTGTCTTCTAAACTGCCAAGAGACTAAAGTTTATAATGGAGCCTTGTTCATCTGTGGTCACATCTGGCCTACATTGCAAACAACAGCAGAAAGCTTATAAACATTCCCTTTTGATCTGATGGCTTTACATAACTGTCTTGGTTTCAGTGGTTAAACCACAACAATAACCACATTGGAGTTGAGAACAGATCCATGGCTGATGAAGCTCCTGGTGTTGCTATGCTGGAAACAGATTAAGCTCACACTTTAAAGTCAGGGAGCATTTTACAAAGGAAAGTTCTGTTCACACAAACAACATTGACTGGAGTCTCAGAATCTTCCCAAGCTGACAGCTCCACAGTAGTGTGGGCCAGTGGCCATTCAACAGAAATGTGGTAGGGTAAAAAGAAGAGAAAAAAAGGAAGGGAACTAGGAAGCTTAAACCTTCATCCTTATTTTTTGGGGAAAGCAGGAAGCCTGAAGTTCTACTTAATTTTCCAAGACTCCATATCAGATGTGAAGGCAATAGAAACAAGAGGTGTGAGCATAGGCAACACCAATGAAGACCAGCCTCTGTCCTAGGAGGGTAAATGGGAATCTGCGCATTGTGTGTGGGTCAGCTGCCCACTGTCATCACAGTTTGGTTACTCAGACTGACCTGCTCAGTGGCTTAATTGTACCTGTACATGCAAATGGCATCAGATGTCTCAGGAAAAAGGTAAGAAGGAGTGGTGTAGCCTGTTTGGGCTAGCTAGCCTCCCTCAGGCAGCAGGGGATAGATAAAGAATTAGGAAGTATGGCTGCCTGAGTCATGGTTTGGACCACTATGGGGTCATTTTCAAAAGCCTGGGCATTTTATGGCTATGACACAACATCCTTTAAATGAAAGATGTAATAATACTAGGAAATTATGTCAAAAGTGTATTTAACTTCTTTGATGGGGTTTAGATCTGGATACAAGCACTGCTACTAAAACTGGCACTGGCCAACTTTCTGAAGAGCACTGTCTGTGCTCTTTAAAATGCCACTTTCAGATAATATGACTTGTGTTCCCAGAATCGTTCAGTTAGAGAGAAACGATTTCCAATTTGTTTCTTGCATATGAAATGAGTGTCTCTTTGGTCAGTGTCATGCCCTAGTCTAAGGGATGAGAAATGAGAATTCAATAGTCATGTTTCTCCTAGGATGAAAACCTAGATCTTTTAAATATGGCTGCTTAAATTTAAAGCATCTGAGCTTTAAGTTGCAGAGCTCAGCTAGATGCTAGTAGGGAAATGTTATTTACTAAGGTTAGTTAATCTGTAAATGTTTCTTGAGTGTTCAGAACATGTGTAGGTCCATACAGCAGCCAGTGAGTAGTATTATTTCATATGAATCCCTACAGATGCTAGGGAAAGGATTTTTTATCTAAGAAGCTGCTGCCTGTCTTGCAAGCACATGGTCAGACTTTGTGATGTCCTGAGAAAGAAGCAGAAATAGAAGGTATCAAACTAGAGAAGTCACTATTCCAATGGATGTGAGGAAGGGCTTTTCCTTTCCTCCTACCCAAAAGACATAAGGGGAACACACAGAGTAACACCAAGCTGCCATGGAAAATGAGCTATGTACTTTATTTAGTGTGCTAGGTTCTGGATGACATAGGTCTGGAAAGATGTTTAGTGTTTTCTTGGGACAGTTCTGATTTAAAAAACACATCCTCCACATAATAGAAACAATGGATTCTTTATGGAGGTCTGAGGGCCTTGAAGACCTAACAGCATCAATGAGAATAAAGGCAATGAGAATCACAGGAACACACCTAAAAATAAACTTAGATCTTGTAAAGAAGAAGGTAATCGAGGCAGATTCTGTATGGGATCCAAATAATTATCATGTTGAGCAGAAACATGGCTGAAGCTGAGCTACTCAGAGCAGGCTTGTGAGGTGAGAGTCAAGATGAGAATGCTGTATGACCAAGCGCATCTTTGGTCTCAGTCCCAACACAGACATTTCACCACTTTTCTCCCCATAGGACCTCTGCTTCAGGGGTTTCAAACCTCCATTATGCATCCTAGTTCATGCAGCAGCCTATCAAGGGAAATCAAGAATTACAGCTTCAGATGTGTTTTTCCCAATTTACCTCATTCTGCTTGAAGCTAAGGAAGAAGAGAAACAATAAACACGTAGGTTCAAAGCCCTCACAGTGACATGACTTATGCATTAAGGGTCGCTGAGACTTTGGTCCTACTTCCAGGTATCCTGAGAGGAATCTTTGCAAGCTGCATGCATTTGTGTAGGGGAAAGAAAAGGTTTCAGAACAGCAGACAATGGAAAAGTAATAAAAAAAATTAAATTAGATGAAATTAGTTTAAATAATGAGAAAGAATATAGAGGAGATGATCTCAGAGGCAGGTGCCCTTTTGAGAAAGTAGCTTTATTAGATTTTGATTTAATTTACTAAAGCTAGGCTGATGGTGTCCTTTTTTAATGTTGTGTGGAACATTATCTCTTACTCCTGTTGGTGGACAATGACAAAAAACAGTGCATCTAGAACTGAAAGTGACAAGAGGGAGGAACTTAAAGTTTTGTGCTGTTTTTCATCTCCTCTCCATATTTTAGCCCTTATTTGGGCTAAATTTAGCTTGATAAATGGGTTTACCAGAGAAATGCACGGAAGTCTTCCAATATGCGATACCTTGTGTCAGCTAACTTGGACATAATCTCAATAACACAATGAACCTTAGATTTGGCACCTAAATAGGGTGGTGGTGGTAGTGAAATTAAGAAATTATAATTTTACTAGCTATTTTAGTTAAAGGTCTTCAAGTGTTATCAGCTGGCTAATACATGTTTTAATTTCCTATCTCTTTCAAATGTAATCCAAAGAAATATTACAGTTCTTTCTATGTCTAGATCAAGGATAATCTAAACATTCTTGTTATCAGGTCATATTTTTTATGCTTGCTTAACTCAGCTTCTTTTCAAAGCATGTTTAAGAAAGAAGAAATAAGGGCTTAATTCCTAAACCAAACCCCTTACATTCACAAATAGCAATGTCTATACCAGCTCTAGGCACAAAGAAGCAGGGGCTCTGCCTGTTTTTTTTTCTCTTCGGTCTCTTATCAGAATTCTAATGTCATTTTATTTCTTTCTAATAAAGGGTTTATGAAGATACTTATAAATGAAACAAACTCTAACTTCCTCATATGTGTAGAGCTTTCTACAACCCTCTGTGATTCCATAAGATTTTATGAATGATGTAAAGAGAGATGAGCACAAACCAGAATAGGAAACTATTGAATCAATCTGTTCTGACTATTAACTTTTCCCCGTGTTATCTCAATATGTTCCAGGGTTGGTTAGATCCTAGAAATCTTGCTATCTAGACAAACCTTTTACTTTCTGTAGTCTCATTTTCAGAAGATGCTTCTCCAGCCTCTACCCTTGCAGAATGTGAAGTATGGAAAAATTTTCATTCCTGCCCAGACTCAGGAAGTCCCGAGATGGGATTTAGAATGTATTAGGAATATATTAAAAAAAGGGGGATCCTAGGTTATTTATTAAGGAGCACAGCTGTTTTCTTCTTTGCCTAGTTTTCCACAGCACTATTTTCATCCTTGCCAGCTGTCACCTGAGTTGGATTCTTTCTAGAACTCCATTAAAACCTAATACATATTGGAGGCAGGATTAATAAATATCATCAGTAACTTATTCACTCTTAAATGACTTCTGCAAGCCTTATCTTGCCATCATTCAATGAGAAAATGAGCTTTAGTGGAAGAACTAACAGCAGAATTTCTGCAGCTGCTGCAACATCCGAACCTCTATTAATTTTGATTAAGCTGATTTTTGTGTTTCTTGATTTTGCTAGATATGACTTTAGATGGGTAAATGAGGTTAAAGTAAATGACTTTAATTCTGGTTTTAATGCTTTGTTGCTCTATCTTTTAAATGAAAATCTACACACGGCTGCCTCTGAGCAGGACATTTTTTTAATCTAAAAATTGGTAGCAAAATGGCTCAGATCTTTCCACAGAGGATGATTAGACCATTATTCTAAGCCATCTTCTGTCTTAACTTGTATCCCTGATAAGGAATAGCAACTTCAGTGATTTGACAGTGATTCCAGATTGTCAAGCATGCATATGGGAAACAAACTTGAGTTTTGTTTTCCAACAGCACTCACATTTTAACACACCTCATTTTAATGTACCTTGTCCTACAGTTCTACTGAGAGGCTACAGAGCAGTCACTTAGAGTAACACAAATTCAAGATCTAAGATGTGTGGCAGATACCTTGTCAGTCTCTGTTGTAATTTATTATTTACAATATGTTCCCATTCACTTGCAGTACAAAAGTACACCACTATGTGTTTTAATTTATTAAAGAGTAGATTGTTACCTCAAAGACTAATGCTCCAAGTACAAAGTAAAGCTTTTAACTGAAAAATTTTAAATGTCTGTGTATACACTGTGCAGTAGAAGTGGCTACTCAGAAATTAACCTGTTAATATAACTGAAAAGCCAGTGAGTTGCCCATATCAGACTTGAAACTAATAATTTGGCTGAGGAGAAAATACAAAAAAGATATGAAAGACTGAGAGTAAATACTTTTTTCCTTTGGGGAACAAAAAATTTCTTTGGAAAGATGTTCTAGATTAACAGATTGTTCAGCATTAACATCTACTAGATAATCTATGAAGAGAAAGGCTTGAAGAAAGAAGTTATATGTTTATTTAGTACCTTCCATTCTAAGGCCAGATTGAGTTTATTTTGCCTTCATCATCTTTATTGGTGTTGCTAATTTTTTTAGTGAAGTGGCAAAAATAAAATCCATTACAAACTTTTTTTTTTTTTTTACGGAAACATGTTACAAAGAAAAGGACTTCAGACATAATTTGCATTTATAGATAGGCCTTGCTACTTTATTCTTGCAAAATAAAAAAAGTTAAAATGAATTCCTTCCAGATTAAAACCTTTCATTTGGAAAAACCTTGCTTTCTGTTGCTCTGCGGTTACTTATTTATACTACTTGCATAGTTACTTACACTTAAGCAGAATAAATGTAACATAATGACAAATCAGAGGTCTGTCCTTATCCAATCATCCACAACTCTCTGTATAAGGAATGGTACAAGGAGAAAAGCAAGGGAGGACATGAGCTCCGTGGGATACAAATATCTACCTTCAATAATGACAGTATTGAGGAAAGTTCTGGAAATGCCAAAAGTGGGGGGACCACACTGATATCAATCAGCAGAACACAGCTCCAGAATGTGTAGGAAAAAAATCTGTAAACCCTAGAAAATAGCTAAGATGCTAACTGGAAGAAGTTGTTGACTGGAAGAACAAGGAATAATAATCATGTAGGACCTGCTTTCTTTCTTCACTGATGAAGCTGTGGCAAGTATTTTCAAGCTGGGTATTCAAATCAACTTTGGCACATATCAATCTAAATAAACGTCCTAACTTTCGGATTTAATGTACTGTTGCAACTTTTCTTGGCTCCAGAAAGTTTGAATTCTCAGCACCTCAGAAGACCAAGAAGTTTAAGTGGTATAAGTAGCATAAGGTGAAACTGATGTAGCTTAACTTGCACATGCAGAAACCAGCAAGTCCACACAGAGGGGTTTTTTCATAAGTGGATGTCTGACCTACCTACTATTTTACTCACTTTATTCCCAGGATGCTAATTTTTGAAATTAACCAAACTTGGTTTTGTTTTCAGTTCACCTACGTATAATAAAGCATATCACCTACATGCAATAAAGGACTGTTTTCAACTTGCAGATTAGGGCTCTTAAACGTGATTTCCGTTATGGAAAGCTAGTCAGTAGAGTCAGTGGTTTTCTGCTGATGCAGTGTAAAGCGGACCTGGTGTCTGTTTTGAGGGGAGCAGAAAAATGTTAGACTATAGTCTACTCTAAGTTTTTGAGAGTCCATTCACTGTGCTGAGGAAATCCTGTTGGCTACCATTTAAAACAGAGACAGCTATCTCACACATAGACATATGTCCATTATGTGTAAATACACAGAGATCTCTTACATTTCGTCATTTTAAACTGGAAGCTAAAATCCACTTGCTGTGACTACCATAAGGCATAAAAATTAGAATTTAATCTTGAATAGTCTCTGTACACATCCATTGTAGAATAATTGCATTTCTAGGTGTAAAAAAAAAGTTCTATTACAGCTGCCTTCAGCAGTCCTCATATGTTAATCAGCTCTCAGAAGCAGAGCATGCAGAAAACTTACACAGTGGAAAGCATAGCTTTGGAGTCAAAGAATGGATAGCTTTCCAGTTGGAGTCTTTACCAAGAAAAGAATTTTCTTTATTTAGGCAGGAAAACAAAGCAAAAATGGATTACCTGGGGGAAGAGATTTCCAAATCTCAGTTGTGTGTCAATGGCACAGCAAAATTATCTATCAAGGTACTCAAGCTAAACATGAATTAGTTCTGTCTTGGGCAAACCTTTTAAGGTCAAGGAAAAAAAATAAAGGAGAATAAGAATCTTTGTTCTTCTTGATCATTTCAGCTCTGGGTATGGTTAGTGATAATAAAATCTGGAATGTATAGAGCTCTCACTAAACAAAAACAAAAATGCAAACAGCAACTCTTGACACCATCTCTGCTTGCTAAGCATTTAACATTTTTGGGTTGTTTTTTGGTCTTATTTACTTGCATTTTTCACAAACTCCTTTCCCCTAGCATCTGACATATACCTTTCCTAGCATCTGCCATAATATAGAATAAAGAAAAAGCTCCAGCCAATGACCTTAGCATTATGTTCTTTGATCAAATCCTCAAAGTATGTTTTCAGTGGGAAACACCTAAATATGTGTAATGGTAGGGTTGCAGTCCCTAATGTCAAACATGGAAAGAGCAGAGAAGAATAGTGTCAATAACTCCTTCCAGCAAGCAATTTAGTGGATGGTTCTTTTACTTTTGGTCCTATCACTCATGAAAATACAAACATAGAAACTTCTAGTCTTTATGCTGATTATGCATAAAGGAAAGTCGGCAACAGAGACTGTGCTGGGAATGGGACAAAAAGATCTCCTTTTTATTCCTTACAATTAAAAATTTTTATGGAGACTTCACAATTTTTATGATTTCCTCCACTAAATGAGAGCTCCACCAGCTCTCCAGTAGAGTTTTGCATTTGTAAATGGTGTTGACTGAAGGTATTAGACTGTCGTGACCTGGGAAACAAAAGGGAAGACTCCTTCTTCCTCAGTTTTGTTTCCATGTTGTTTTCTTCTGCCCATTTATATTTCATTTATCTGCCTGTGCTTCACGCGACTCTCCCTTCCTTCACATCTGTAGATACAGTGCTGTTGTGACTGCATCCCTTTAAGATTCACATTGAGAAATACAGGCATATGGTTCTCCATCAGACTACTTGAACACGCTTCTCATTTGTACTCACTTTAGGGCAAAGTGTGCGCTCCTGCAGTGCGCCAGGAATAAAAAAATCCACAACCAAATGGAGAACTAGAAATCTGCCTCAGCTCTCTCTCCTTACCTTGACATGTTTGTGGATATGTCTAGGAAGAGAATGCCTGAAACTACTGTAGAAAACCATAAGGTAGGCGGTGAAATGTAATGCCTGGCCCGTGCATGCCTTGCCACAATGTAGATAATAGTAGTGATATGACATGTTGATTAGATAAAGACTCTCTTTACGCTGAAGAAAGCCCCTTGCTTCCTGGTCTATAGCTTTGATATCTGCTTAATTTTGCAGGTGGGTCGGATTCAATTCTCTGCATAATCAATGGAAGATGAAGATACTCAGGTAAGGCAGACTGGATTTCCCCTCTTGTTCCTCATGGCTGCGTGTCTAACTTTTCAGTGAGCAACTGTATAGGTGAGTTGACTTCTATCTGCAACTATTTCTTACTTACCTATTTGAAGGGCATCATCAAATATCAAACTATCTTGTGACAGTTTGATACCACTGAGTTTGTTGCACAGCGTAATCAAGTAAAGCCTGGAAAATAATTTATTTTAAGGGAAAAAACCTACGTAATTGATTTACAATTTGAATGGTTTGCAATTTGTTCACATAGCCTGGCAGCCCACCACACCACCTTTTATGCCCGCTGCTTTAATTGGCACAGCTGCTGGCTTAGGGTGCTCTGCTAAATGGTGCCAAGGCAAATATAAACAGTTCACAAACATGTGTTCAAGCTTGTCACTACTGTACTTTCCTCTCTTGTCAGGAGCCATCTCTGCTTTCTCTATCAATTACAATCTCATTAAGATCAACATATACTTTATGTTTCCTTGTTGGACCATAGCATGAAGTTCGAGGTATCGTGATTTCCTAATGTTTTTGTCAGTGTTTCCTGTTTATCTATTTTAAAAATCTTTCAGAGACTTTATTACTTCTATTGCTAGGTCAGTGAATAAACTACAGTATCGTCTTTCCCTGATAGTTTGATTTCTTCACATCTTTCAAATACAGTAAACTGAGATACAAAAGGTCTGCTGAACCAGAATTATTCTCTTTCACTTAACTCCTTAAAGCATTTTGCAGTTCTTCACTGACATAGTTTATAATTTGGCCACAGAGCTGTAACACAAATGTTTTGCCCTTTAAGAGCTATAAAAGTTTCACTAGTCAGTCCTCATAGCAATTACACATACCTGAAATTAAATCAAGCAACTACAAATACAAACCATTTTATCACCTAAAGAACTTAGACTAAGGTATTTTAAGTCTTTCTTCTGTCCTAAAATGTGCAATATTTGCTTAATTTCACAGTTAATTACTTCTTCAGTGCCATTGCCCTTAAGTCTGTGAGACATTTCTTGAAGTGGATTTGTTTTGTCTTAACTGTACATGCATCCTCAATGTTTTTATATTTCTCAAATTACTATCCTCTGCCCTCTACTACACACTCTTGAACTTTATGAAACTTCTACTATCGAAGGAAAAGAAGCTCAATCTGCCATTGAAAGCAGAACCTGGACAAGGTTTGTTTAAAACTGAATTCCTTCTGCTCTAGTACCCATAGCTGTATCTTGTTTATATGACAACAACGATCTCAGATTTCCTTCAGTTTATAGTTTCTTCAGTGTCAAATTTGTGTTTTGGTGGAGTAAACTACTGAAGATTACCCTTGCAATTTAATCAAGGATGCTGCCTAGCCTCCTGCCATAACTGGAGTGCTTTCTAGCTGCTCATATATCACAGAGTAGCCAGAGCTCTGCTGTCCAAAGTTTCAGCCCATTGAGGAGGCTCTGTGCTGAAGCTAGCTGGACTTGGTATCAGGCCAGCCTCCAGCAGCCCAGCCAGGACATGTCAGCAGGCTGAAAAGCTCAATCTGTAAATCCCTTACCTGTTTCTAACTCCAGCGCCTTAAAGGCAGTTCTTGTTCTGCAGGCTCTGTCTCACTAAAGGGTACTACCATCTTTGCATTTTTCAGACTATATGGGAACTATGCAGGTTGTTTGTTTTAAAAGACAGAGGATTTTACAGTTGATGTGTAAACAGCTCACCCTTTTACAATCAATGTATATCAAAACTTTGGGCTGAGGGGGTTATTCTTCCCACTGTGATAAAATGCTTCCACCCAGTTCAGTGTCAGTTAATGACAAGTCACTTGTAAATTAATTAAGGTGTTGAAAGTGTTAATTTATACTTCTTCTAAATAGGCCTAAAAATGCATTTTAGACTTTTTAAGGCTGTTATACATATTTCACCTGAGAAGAAAAAGATTTCCCCTGTTGGTGTTTTTGTTGTTGTTTTGTTTGGTTGGTTTGTTTGTTTGTCCTTGTGGGCCCTTTTCTCCCATATTAGGTCAACTCTTCTTTCAAAAGGCTAACCTTTCCATGATTTTGACTTTTCATGAAGAAGAATTCTGAATAAATTCTTGCTCTTTTTTTTGGTATTTCTTAGCAGGTCTGCAACATTTTCGGGACCTCATCAAGGGCATTAAGTTACCAGACAGGTGAGGTATGTATTTTTTTTCTATATTGAGACACAACGTTTCTGCATTTCCTGTAATTCTGGTAAATCATATAATTACTATCAGAACTAGCTCCCTTGCGTTCTGCAGCCACAATTCCTGACAATGAATGATAGTGAGATCCTAAAGAGTTTTACTTTCATTTAGAATACAGAGAGTTACATGCTAGCCTGAGGGAGGTATATAAACCAATTACTTGGGTGGGAAGCTTGTAAATGACTTTCTGTTTTCTACAGATCACAGACTGTTCCCAGCTATATATTGTTGGCTCTTGTGGTCAAGAGAAGGTAGACACAGATCTCAGATATTTTTGGGAAAACTCTAGATCAATTTTATGTTTGTAGGAGTCGTGTCATATTAGCTACCATGAATAGCGCTAGGGCTGTTGTGAACTCCCAGCCAGCTGGCTGCAAGGTGGCTGAGCCAGCTTGTCTTCCCAGCAGCCTGTGGAACATCAACACACCAGGAAGAACAGTCTGTTAACTCAACAGATAGCACAACCAAAGGGATGGAACAAGAGACCAGCCACTTCTTATCAATAAAAAATAACACTTCTGCAACGTTTGCCTCATTTTTTTGCTAACTTTTCTTACATTCTATCTATTGAGTTTTGCTTCTTTTAATTTTTACAATCTTGAGTGCTCAGAGGTGGGCATGGTTCAAAGTTCTTCAAGCTCCATGGGCCACTTCTTACAATACAGTGCTTTATTCCTGTGTGTCATTCTTCATCTCTGTAGAACAGGATAAAGATATTTAAATATCATGTAAACAAAGATCTGGTAACCAAGCACCTTATCTATATGTATAAATCCAGAATCTTGCTGAAATTTCTGTTTCCCAGTGGTTTCTTTTGGTATGGTGGTCAAATTTTACTGCAAGATTTTCCCCCAAACTGGTAAGCAAACAGAGATTCTGGCACAGCAGAAAAACCACACACACGAACTTCTGCATTTTTTGTATTTTAATATTACATCTCCTTGAGCAAAGGCATATTCTGCTGCTTTAGGAGAAAACACCAACCTCTGACCATGTCTAAATGAATGTGAATATTAATGGAAATGCCATAGATAAAAACAGTGTCCTGGTACTTCCAGCTTGTACTCTGATACTGGAAAAAGTTAAAGGTCAAAGAGTGAACCTTTGTTCAAAGAAGTAAAGGTGATCAAGAAGGCGGACATAAATTACTTTGGCAATGAGAGACAAAGAGGAGAGGGAGAGGCTACTTTGCTGTCCCATTTCTATAACCTGTTTTCCCCTTCCAACTTCTTCTCTGCAGCTCCTTTCTATGACCACCTGATCATATGTTCCCTCATTTATACATGTTCTCTTTTCTATCTTCCAACATCTTCCAGTATCCAAACAATCCATGGAGAGTTTAAAAAGGAGAGGGCGAGCATGGGCATCAGCATCCAGCTCTTCCACTGCTACCACTGCCATGTTTGGGTGCAACCTCTCTGGGCAGCCCTCAGGCAGAGGCAGTGAGGACTGATGAAAGGGCAGTGATCCCTGTGTGGGCCTATGTAGAGCAGTGAATGGCACTATTCGGGAGCTAGTCCGTTTGCCCGTGGACCTGTCAGCTCGGCTGTGCACAAAGTGCTTTGTTATGTTAGCACTCCCTCTCTGACTATTTGTGGTACTTGGGAACCCTAGTCCCTTCCCAGGACTGCACCGTTCGTGGCATTATCCCAACATGACACAGACGTGCTTGCTTCTGCTGAGGCAACCCCCAGACCTCACTAGAAGTCTCTTTAGATCTGATGCCAGCAGGGAGAGCATTCAGAAAGAAACACCCCTCTCGGGTTGATTTATTCAGCTCGCGACTGCGTTGGTCATTCCTATCCTTGATACCATTGCATGGCCAAGACGGGCAAGAGCCAGACTTGGGGGAGAGACAGATTTCCGGGGCCTGGGCGCTTCAGGGGAGGGCGTTAGGGGTGCGCGCTCCGCGGCCGGCTTCGGGGCAGCCCGCGCGTCCTGCCCGCGGGCGGTGCCGGGCCGGGCCGCACGTGGGTCCGTGACGGCGATCGGGGCCGGCGGGGCTCGGCGGCTCCTCCTCCCCCGGCGCCCGCCGGCGACTGGNGGGCATCGGCGGGGGCTGCGGGCGGGGTCCGCGCCCGCGGCCGGCAGCGGTCTCTGCGCCTCAGCCGGGCTTCGCCGGGTGCTGGCGGTGCGCTCTCCCGCCGCGGGGCTGCACAATGGCAGTCGTTCAGTAGGATGGATCCTGCCGTGGCTTTTGTTCTGCAGATCCACCCATCCTCCTAGCAGTCAAGTACCAGGCTATGGTTTTCTCTCTGGGGATCTTTCTTCCGCGTTTTGCTGGTGTCTCCGATGAGGTTTTGGCCTCGACTGGAATTTCACTACCTTACTTTTCGTTTGGCTTCATGCTGAAAAAAGGGATTTCTTATATTTGCTCTCCACGCTTTTGGTTATAATCCAGTGTTGGTCTAGGAGGAATAACCATTCAGCCTGGCTGAAAAAAAAGCATCCGTTGAAAAGTCTCAAAGAAATATACCACGTGAGAAAAAAAAACTGGGAGAAGATCGGAATATAATCGATTTTTCTATGATAAAACTGGTGCCCCTCTTCAAGAGAACTGGTCTCAATTTATTATTATGCAACCACAAGGATCTCTTCTTTCTCAGGGTGTATAAGCTGCTGGATTGCTTTTCGCCCAAATCAATGTGGTTTCTTTGGAACATTTTCAGCAAAGGATCGCATATGCTGCAGTGTCTTTGTGGCAAGAGTCTTAAGAAAAACAAGAACCCAACTGGTAAGCAATCCATTGCAATGCGTTGTTTTTATTCTATGCTACCCTGTCTGTTGCTCGCCGAGGTAGATCTGCAATCCTGATGAGGGGAGAAGGGGGGATATATAGAGGCCAGCACGGACATGCATGTGCGTACGTGTATGAATAAGCAACGAACGGTTTGAATTAGCTTCAGTCACTGTCACCACAGAAAAGGGGAGAACAAAAAAATAATCAAAGCTACCCTAACCCAGCCGGCATCTCCTAGTTCCTATGCGCTATTTCCAAGGAGGAAACTTTTATATCACTCCCGTTATTGAGGGGAAGCCGATAGAGTCCCCCATTCCTGACCCCGATGCAAGCCCCCGGTCAGTTTGTGGAAGAGGAGACTGGCTCTCCTGTGCTGATATTAGCCGGCCCTGCCTGCGGTGGGCGAGTGGTGCGGGGCTCGGGTCCTGCAAAGCACTTTCTGAATAGCTTGCAGTATGTCACCCCACACGCACACCCACTCACCCACCGCCTCTCTCTGCTTTCTGAAGTCAAGCCCGACACCCCCCGCCCCCGGCCTGGGGGCTCCACCTTATGACTCGCCCCCCCGCACTCTAGGCCGGGAGGGTGGAAGTGGGTGAGGGAAGGGAGTGGGCACTTTCTTGGGGCTTGTGCCCAGATGGTAAGTCAGTCAGCTATGCCGAGCGGCAGCACCGCCGAGTTGTCTGCGTCGCTCCTCCGCCTCTCCCTGCCGGGATGACCCCTCTTTGAACACGCCGGTGTCTTTGCGTCCATCTCCATGTCTGCCTGGCAGCCAGGATCATGCGCTTCGGTTTAGCCCGGCTCCGAGGGGGAAACTTGCAGTACATTACATAAGAAATGCAAATGCAGGTGCTCTGGGCCGCCTGGTCCCCGGGGGTCACGCTGCTGCTGTTGCATCCCTCTTGCTCGGGGCGTCCGTGCGGCCAAGCCCGGGGCTTGGCGAACAAGGTGGGCGAGGACGGATGCTCGGCGAGCGGGGGAGCCTTGAGCTTTTCAGGGGAAATACTGGCCCTCTCCGCCGGCCTCTAGTCCCCCCCTACAGCCGCCGTGCTCGCTCCCCCCGGCCGGCAGGTTGTCTACAAGCACTTACGTGCCTGGGGAGGGGATAGTCGCCGGAGCCCAGCCTGTGAGGGGAAGGATGCCGTATGTGCGCGCTGGTGTGTGTGTGTGCCGGCTGCCCTGCAGTGGCAGCTCCCGAGCAGGAGGCTCCTGACGCTGGCACTGCAGTGTAGTAGATCATAGGCTCTCGTTGCCTCTCTGACACCCCAACATCAACAAGCAGCAGCCCTGGCAGCCCGCATCCCTTTCCTTCCCGGGGTGCCGACTCCTGCTTTGCACAGCCACGTCCGGAGCAGAGTCGAGGTGGGCACCTCGGTGGATTTACCCCTCCCCGCCCCCGGCTTCCGTTTGACAGCTCGTCTCTCCTCTTTCCCCCCCTCCGCTGCCGCAGCAGCGAAAAGCAGCCACTTCTCAGCATACCAAAGAGGCCGAAATGCCCCGCCGGAGGCTGGACTCGGCCTCCCGCAAAGTGCCCTTTGCTTCACTCGCCCCTTGGCATTGCAGCCAGCCGGGGACCACTTCCCTGCCGTGGCGGGATGGGGCAGACATGGGTAGGGCAGCCGGCCACCTTCTCGCATCCCCAGGGGACACCTCTCTCTCGGGCCACGAACGCAGGGTCGTCACCGCTGGGGAGAGGGGGGGGGAGGAGGAGGTAGGGGGGTTAGAGTAGGGGAGAGGAACAGAGTCACGGCGTGGCCCTGCCCACTGCTGTCGCCCCCCAGACTCCGGAGGGACCGGCTCCAGCGCCGGGGTGCTCTCGGCAAGAGGCGACTGTCCGGAGGAAGGGACTTTAGTGTGAGGAGCTGGTGGTTTCTAGACCTTACAGTTCGCATACCGGTGAGAAAGGCGTGTAACTCCCTCACCCTCCTGCCCTCCCCCAAGGACCCATGCCCTTTCCTTGCGAAAGAGAGGCTGTCAAGGCATCGGCCCCTATATCTGAGCCGTTTGCCTCGGAGTGCCAGGGTCCCGCACCATAGCTTTCCACCTCCCTGGGGATTTTGTCGCACTTAACCTACTCCCTCTGCGCGGGACGAGTGGATCTGGTTGGCGGGAGTGGCACTGCACTCCGCCGCCACCCTGCCTGCGAAGGGCTGAACTGGCCTGAAAAGGGCTGGGTCCCTCTTCTGAAGGCGTGGGGGGAGCGCGCCTGAGAGAGGTGCACGGGGCGAGGGGAATGGGGGTCTGGCGGGTGCCAATCCCGCCGGCCAGGTCCGCGATCTCGCTCCTAGCCCACACTGTTTGCGCTGCTGTGCTCCGCACGGGATCCCGGGCGGAGCAGCCGGGACGCCGAGCCGTTCCCAGGAGCGCTGAACTGCGGCTATTTGAAGAGGATAATAACGAGCTTGGCCAGATTAGCTGCTAGCTCTGACGGCAGATCCTCTCCATCCGGGCTGGGATAGCCCGCGGGAGCGCAGAGAGCCACTGCCGTGATGCCCGACCACCCCGGTGCCCCCCGTGCTCTGGGCCGTGAGGCTGCACCTCTGCGGGCACCTCGGCCCGCGGGATCCGGAGACCCCCATCCCCGCTGCAGCACAGGGCTCCACTAACACCCCCCCTGCCCACCAAACTTCTCGGGGCCTTTTAGTCTCAAAAGGCATCACATGAGCAAGCAGCTGCCGCTGATTCAACCGTGCGGAAAATCCAGCAGGTTAGGAAGCTAACGCTGTCTGTAATTGCAGTTTATTTAGCTATTTTCGGCCTGCTGCACTTTTTTTATCCCTTTCAAGAGCTGGTCTATTTCCAGAAACGGGACCGAGTGGCTCCTTTCCAAAGGTTCTCTGCTTTGCATTTCCTCCCCACCGCTGGCCGCAGCCCTCCCTACGTGTGATGATCCCCCTCCCGGGCTCCTCTGCCATCCCCAGGGGCCTCAAGTCGCCCTGCCAGGATTAGCGTTACCAGTCGGGGTTCTGGGGTGATGAGGCGAGTGGGGCTGGGAGGGATGGGGTGTCTGATGGGCTGTGTGCAAATCTCTGGCAGAGTTGCATCAGGAGGCTTTGTTTTATCCATCAAAGGGATACATGAAGCTGAAACCCCTTGGTTTCAAATTTTATATCCTGGATAGAAGAGCTGCCTTTGATTGCTATAATTATTTACCTCTTTGAATTTCTTTGTAAGGACAAAAACTTTGAGAATCAATAGGTGTGGCTGTCTTTTCAGCTACTGTTTTCTTTTTTTTTGGGTGTTCCTGAGTTTAATGGTACCAAAAGTAATGAAGCTCCACATATCTGTAGTGTCCAGCATGAAAACATTAGCAGCGTGTCAGGCTCCCTGGGCCTCACTTGCTTCTGTAATTATTGCTTTCTAACTCTGGCCTTCCTTCTTGTTACATACGCAGAGAGGACTTCACGAAGTACAAGATAAAAGACTTTTTCTCACAAAGAGTTAAATGTTACTTCAAACCGTAAGCCCTGAGCCAGGGCTTGTAATAATAAGATGCTATCCTGGTGGCTTCCCCACCGCCACTCCAGGCTCTAACCCAGGTATAATCAGTTAGGGAATGGCTAAGTCATGGGGAGGATTAGAGGCCTGAGGAAAAATGGGGAAGGAAGTTTTCTGTGGATGCTTTTTGAAGCAAATCCAGCAAGTGAGTAGATTTTTTTTCCCCACATGACAGCTGTTTGAATGCCTATGGGAGATGCATTAGTTGGCTGGAGTACTACATGCCCCCATGGCAGGAACTGCTATCACATTTCACTCCTGGTGGCAACCCAACAGACATAGGATGGATCAGATCAGGTTTCCTCTCCTTTTACCTCCAAGGAGAGGCATCTCTCCAATGCAATCACGGTTGTTGACAAGAAAGTAGATGGAAATTGGCATTACTATAAATATGTCACTGATAGAGGAATTTAGTTTAGGAAATAATATCAATCCCATATCAATCTCAAATACAAAACCTGTTTAAAAAGAATCACGTCTGAAATACAAGCTGTGGCTGAACTGGAATCTCTGCATAGTGCCTTGTTAATATCTAAAATAGTCCCTTGCTAATTTCCTTCTACATAAAATAGCTAGACTGTTATTTCATAATTGCTAATAATTATGAGAAGATTCTAAGCAGAGCCATGCAAGGATCTGTTTGAAATGGAAGCTTGGGTGCTGTCCATAAAATATACAGCATGTGTCTTTGACTTCTAAAAAAATTTGACCTCCCCACTGCTTTTCGTACTCAGAGAAAACAAACTTCTCACCAACAGACAAAGGATATTTTTCCTTAGTAAGACCTGCTGGACTGGGTCCTTGAAGTTTCACAGAGGTCTGAAGAGCAGCTTTGACTCCTTAAATATCATAATTCCTATAATGGTAATTGAGCCATGGTCTGTTTTCCTTGCTCAAATATAGAATTGCCTACTTACATGTATTTCACCTTCTGAAGTTTTGTCCTCTATGGAATACATTTCCTGAATTTATACAAATTTAATTATTCTTGATCAAATTAAATTGCATATTCTACTTATTAAGGAGTGAAATTTATGCCTGCTCATGCATCTCCCTACTGTGATAAAATGTTTGCACCTAATTCAATGTCTGCTAATGGCAGGCCATTTATAAATGAATTCAAGTATAAAAAGGATGACTTAGGCTTAAAGAAAATGCAAAACATGTATTTACAGATATCATTGGTTTAAATATTTGTATGTATGTAGTTTTCATTTGAGTTTGATGTTTATTCTACATAACCTTCTCAGATTATGTTAAGTGTATTAATTTTAAGCTAAAAATCCTACTGACTTCAAACGAGGTAGAGAATGATTTAGATATTTAGAATTTGCCTCTTCATAAAAGTTTTCTGTTTGATAAATGCCTGTAAAATATAATCTGGAGAAGAGAAAGTTCCTTGAAATTGAAAACCTGTTTTTCAAGAGGACTTAATAAATCTAAAGAAATATGAATTAGGGCATTATGCTGACTCTGAGGCGGCATTTTGTAGCTGGTGGGGTCACTACTGAAGTTTTCATAGAAACACTAAACATGTAGGAAGAAGCACTGTGAGTTGGGAATGTAGTTGAATGAAGTGGTTGTGTGCAAATTAATCTCTGCTGAATATTTACAGATGTTTGCCAAATGTGCCTGTGAGCAGCGAGTCTTGCTGGACCATGTTTCGTTCAGTCAAGGCTGATCTTACTACTTTTGGAGCAGTGATTTTTTTCTATACCTAATTCTGGTTTAGATGGCTTTTGTGATTTTGGACACATTGTTACTCTCCTGTGCCTTGCTTTCCTCCCTGTTAGAAATCGCAGGCAATATCTGAACATTGCACAGTTGTGCTGTTGGACCTTTTGTTTGTTTTTCACATTTCAGTGAATGATAGCTTTTCAAAGAGAAATTGCTAGTTTACTGAACAACTTACTGAGTAACAAAACATTGAATGATCTTAAAGTTTTACAATCTCTGTGAAAAAAATTGCTGAGATGTAGCTTGAGGCTTGATGTACAACTAATGTATCTGAGAGGTGTTTGCCACTGTACAGAAAGCGAGTATATGTGTAAACAGTAAAAAAGCAGTGTACCTGGAAATAAACTTTGCAGGACCATGGCCAACTTTAGTTCAGAAAGAGCCTGCTTCTTGAACAGAGCGTGCTTCACAATAAATGAAGCATTTGGGAAGAAAATATCTTTATTGGAGATCATATAATATATATTGATATTTAGGCTAACTATTGAAAAAATATTTATTGTGCTCTTGAAGTGGATCCTTAAAGGTTCTGAGCCACCCAGAAGTACTGAAAATAATGATTTCAAAGAGAATTGATGGTGTTTGGCATCACGATGGACTGAGAGCACTGCAAACACAACATAAGTAAAGTATTCTTTTTAATATACTCTGCAGCAAAAGTAAATAGCATGTGAATAACTAACAAATTTGTTATTCAAAACAGAGCATGCTGACTCTGAACTAGAACTTTTTGACAGCGAAACCTCAACAATAATTAAGTGAAAGGCTTTTAAAAGGTACATAAAATGCAGGTTTGGTGTATCTGTAGCATATGCTGTTAGAAGTGCTCACATTAAATAGTAGCAAGGAAAGTGAATACTTGCTGATGAAACAGCATTGAGAAGGTAGAATAACAGTATCTGTGGGAATATTCAATGCACAATTCAGATTAATGACACCTTTGGTAAAATACAATCTACTAGTTTAGGTAACACACTGTGGTGAACATATTTTAATGGTTTGTGAGTTAATATTGAATGGTTGTGTGGGTCACATGACAATAGATGGCACGCAGTTGCTAGCAGGAGTTGATAGTCTAATTTTAATGTCTGTATTTTGTGTTTTCATTCTAACACCTGCTTATTTTAACTGGAAACAGCATGAGGAATTGCACTGAACAAGTTTAACATTTACAAACGGAAGCCTGTATCTTGGAAATTACTTGTCTTAATCTATTTGTGGCACTGAAATGAACCTGGTCCCATCAGACATTAGAATCAAACCAAGGTTAAACATTTTAATTCCATTGGAATTGTTTTGGCTTTTGTTCACAGACAGTGATACAAATAAACTGTAATCCTCCATGAAAAAAAATATTCTAAGGATGTTCCCAAAAGGCCTGTATTTTACTGAATTGATAAAGGACAGACTTTGCTGTTCATTGAAAATTCATCAAGCCATCCATGAGCTTTTTGTGTATGGCTTTCTCATCTGGAAAAATAAGAACATAGTGAGGATACAGAATGTGCAGGACTTGTGCTGTAGCTTTTGGACATGTCCTGTCTCCGTCACGGGGCATTAGGTGGTGTAAGAAAAAATACAAGACATGGGGCAAATTTAGATTTGATCCTCCTCCTAATAATGTCCTTTCAGTTTTCAGCCACTGCATGTAGCCACCTATGAAAGAGCTACACAACTTGACTTCTCAAACAGCATTTTATTTTGGGCATCAAAAAACTTTGCAGGGCAGTAAGCTCCATGTAACCATGTGCTATGTGGAAAGGATATGGATTGCACTTTCTATGGTTACTCCCTGGGTCTTCTTCTGTTGAAAAACAAAGGTTAATACTGCTATTCCTCCTCTGTGTTTGTGATTACTAATGACAGGGAGCTTTTCAGGTGAAAAGCTCTTCTTTTGTGGTATCTTCTGCTTCCTTGAACTATTCTGAGGTCCTGGGTATTTCTATCATCTCCTTTCTCGTGCAGTATAATTTGCCTTTGATGTGAATACAGGACACTTTTGGTTTTGGAGGACAAAAATGAAGCAGCAGCTGACACATGCCTTTGCGTGCTCTGCTTTTGTCCAGCTAAAAGGAGTTAATTTCTATGGATTTTCTAGGCCTATGGGACAAGGAAGTATCTCCTGAAAAGGGCATGTTTTCACAAAGTCCTCTCTCTTGAGGAAAGAAGAAGGATATTTCTCCCTTGAAGAAGCTTTTAGAGAATTATACTCTAGTGTGACTGAAAACTAGAATTTTGTATCGTTGTTGAATGGTTTGAACAGGAAAGAGCTTGCAGATAAAAGCAAAGACTTCTGTTTACATATAAATCTCTTGGTTCTCACCAATGCTAGCAAAGGAAATATACAGGAATTTCATTGCCCTTTAATGAGGTTTGAGCCAAAAATATTATTTAAAGAAGGCAGGTTTGCCAGACTTGTTACTCTTTCAGTAAATGTATTTCTAAGCATGTCCTGCTACATTCAACAAAACGTTCAGATTAAACAGTTCCCAGTTCGTGCTTCTCATTAGAGAAGTACATTATGGAGCATTACCACTGCTCAGTAGTTTCTACATGTATCACTCATTGCTGTATAGGTAAATTTATTGACATTGAATGAGATGAACTACCAGTGCAAAACATTTGGAAAATGTAGAAAAATATGTAGAAAAGCTGTAGCACAGGGAAATCCTAAAAAATCCCCCACTAAATCATTAATACAGTACTATCTTATAGAGTATCCTATCAGGAATATCTAAACAAGGTTTAAATTAACAGTAGTCTCTATTAATTCATAGTGCTCATGCTCATGATACAAAAAGCCACTTCACAGTTCTGATTTTCTTGAAACTGGAAATTGCAAGTCAAACGCAGAATGAGAGTAGTTCCTGAGAAACTGAACCTAAATGTGATTTAGGCAGATTGTCCCACCTGCAAATTAAGCTAAGATCTCAGATGTGAACTAACTTTAGGATATGTAAAAACCAGGTGTGATTTTGTGGCTTGGTTTCTTTCAGCTTTCACTAAATGCCATATTTTAAAGTAGCATTAACAGGTGGATTAAAGATCTTAAAGCACTGCACACCTGAGAGATTTCTTCCTAGACCCTTGCTGTTACAAATCTATGTTTGTCCCCACATGAAGGACACTTTCTGCCTCAAAAAGTGTAGTTATACAATGAGTTTCAGTACCGACATTTCCTAGTCTCCTGGCTTTACTCAGACAATTATTATTTCTATAACTATGACTTTGATTCATCCTAAACTCTGTTTGTCTCTGTTATAGCCTCTCACATCTCTTTCAGTTCTTTCATGTTCTCCTTGTGCAAACACCTCGTTTTGGATAGTGTCTTTGAAGAAAATTATCTATTAATTGTATTTTTTCAAATATTTTTAAGTTCTCTCCACTACTTTAAATAGGTAGTGGCTATGAGTAGAATGACTTCATGGGTTTATTTTATTAGCGAATGTAATAGATGTTTAGGCTGATGGACCAGCCTTTGCTTTTTTGAGCATGAGCTGTATGAATGAATGTTATCCCACTTTCTACTAATTTAAGATAGCAGAATAGTAGCGGAAGTACAGATTTGCAGACAGTAAAGCAACTGTGTTTGATTAGGAAAAGGCAGTAAAATCAGCAAGAAGATTTAGAAGACCTAAGAACAAATGTTATCCTTTTCATTTGTTTTGAGGATCAATTGAGGATAATACTTGCTTGAGGATAAAATGCTTTGTGTGAGATTCTTCTATTAAAGCAGGACTCTTAAGCTTCCAGGGCAATTTTCTGGATATTGCCGAGCAATTCGTACTTGGCTTGGTAGGGAATTGGTTCCAGTTTTCCTGGCTTTGCCTGTTTTTATGGGTCCTATGTGTCTCCTTGAAGCTTGTGGCCATGGTACATTGCTGAAGAATTCCCAGATAACTGCAAAACCTGTGTGGATGTGAGGCATGCCCCATACATCATGACCTCAGCAGAGTGCACATAGAGCAAACTTATGGTTTGAGTCTTACTCACCTTTGATGCACCTTGTTCCCCTTTACTTGAGTTCACTTTTCATAGGCTCATTTTGGGACATTGTTGTACGAGAGGATTGTAACATGCCGCTTGAGCACAACATGCTCTGGAGTTTCTGCTGACCAGAGACAGTAGTAGCAGAGCCAGTGACTCTATTTGTTATTATACCCTGTGTTCTGAAGTGTTGAGTTTTGACTACCTGGACAATGTTTTGAAACCTGGCAGAGATGAATCCTCTTACCTTTGAAACTTGTCACACGGACTCTTCTTCCATTTGTTTTACAGCAAGTAAAGTAATTATGTGGTGTTTGCTTTTTTGAAGGAGGTGTTATTTTGTTTTCAAACTGGACTTTAAACTCTGATAATATTTGTGGAGTTGTGAAAGTGTAAGAGAAAGAAAATTAAGCTGTAGGAGTTTCCTATATAATGCACATCCAGTTAAAATAAATAAGTTTACTCATGGTAGGAGGAATTTGCATCAAAGTAGTAGGAATGGAGTAATGGTTTTCTGTTATAGTGTCTTTCCTCATTCAATTCATCTTTGCAGTTTGTAAGGAACGATGTACCTGAAGCATTACTGACATGAGGTGAAGATGAGTCCAGTGACTTTTGGGCCACAGAAGATATTCTCTCCTCATGGAAGTTTATCAGTGAAAGTATGTCTTAGAAGACATTGGCTTTCTTAGCACTTTAACATTATGTATGTTGATTTTGACCATTGCCATGTACCGTTGATGAAAATAAGGAGTTCCTTGAGAAACTAAGTAAATATAGTGGCCTCGTTAAAAAAAGGAAAAAAAAATAACAAAAAGAAAAAGAAAAATATTTAAGCACAATGAAAAAAATTAATTGAACCTAAATATATGAAAATGAATATCACGGTATTTTAACTGTAGAGCTACTTAGTTTAATGTTAGGGTTACTAAATTTCTTTTAAATGCTGGATGAGAATGATTTTATTTCAATTGTGCCAGCTGTCATCTGGATGAAAGGGGCGGTTTAGGACTATATAACCAAAGCAGAAGTAAGCTGCAGGCTTGGTTAAAATCTTCTAACAAAATATCAGGAGAAAGACCAAAATGAGGGTTCATTATGTTTGCTGAAGCCCATTTTCCTTGGATTTCAGTGGCTGTTTGGAGTAACTGTGGTCTAAGTTGGCTGCCAAAAAGAACACCTGCTAATAGATTTAAGATAGAAAATGAGAAGGTGAAGACTAAGCCCTTGGAGTCATATTTGTAGATTAAGGATTTGGGGGTGGAACTTGCTAAAGTTCGAACAAAAGTAAGTCAGAGTGTGATGTTAGTACATTAGGTGAGGTTTTTTTTTCAGGGGCTATGTGGATGATACATGAATAGTGTGGGATGCTCTCCCACTTATTCTCAGAGGGAGATGAAAAACCAGAATGACAAAAGAAATTATAAAGTAAATAATGAAGGGTTTAAAGTAATCTGTAGTCATTTAGACAGGTTAGTGTTAGAAAGTCCTACAGGCAAGCAGAATTTAAAAATTGTTTAAGTTACTTATCAATTGAAGAGCAAATAGATCTGAAATTAAAGGACATTTTCATGGAAAACATCTATTTCTAGAAGTGCTTCTTTCACAAGGACATATCAGACAGTTATGTTTGAGAGTCTAGCTTCTCTCAATTTATTCCATTTATAGCTATCTTGCTAAAGGTGAGATATCCTTGTAAAGGTTGCTTTGCTATTACAAATGAAAGTGCTCCCGCACTCTCATGAGTCTACCAGCTGTCATGGCACAGTTCTGAAGAAGTGGCCTCAAGGGTGACCTTCGGCTGGGTGTCCAGTGCCTCGTGCCTGCCTGGCAGCCCTTGATGCTTTGGACCTGCATGGCTGTGTGGAGTCCTGTGTGTGTGCTCCAGCTGCCTGGGTTAACACCTGACAGCTCACCTGCAGGAGAGATATCACGAGTCTGCTTAGGAGGGTGGCCCTCATGCTAAACTGAAACAGCCAGTGTAGTTGTCACAGTAACTGCTGGGGGGAGGAAACGTATTATCCTCTCCAAACTGTTTTACAGCACATCTTCTATGTACTTCTATGGATCTTAAGCTTTGTAAATCTTAGTATCAGACACCATACACTGGGTGGTACAAACTATAGAAGGAGGGTACTATAAGCTCAATATTAATTTGCCTTTTCTCCCCAATACCTTATTAAGTTCACAGTCAAACAAGCCAAGGATGTTGTGTAACATTCAGATCTTGACTTGTAGATAACCGTAAAGCTGCTTCAAGAAGGCAATACCAGCGATCTTCAAGTAACTGTGAAGGGAGAACCAGTCTCTTCTGCTCATTAATATATGAAAAATCAGAATTGTCAGTAAGAACTGTCCACCTTTAATTTGGCACTGATAGCCTTCTCCCACTTTATACTCCTAGTTGTTCAGGATCTTAAGATTGAATTTATATTGCTTAATTAAAAAGGGACAGGGATTGATCCAAGTCCAAATGGCTCAGGCTGGCTCATGCCCATGCCACTTACAGTTACCACCCTCCCTAGCAGATTTGGCTTGGAGAGAGCTTGCTGAAGTGGTGCAAAACTGCCTGGGACTTAAGGAAGAGTGTGGGTGACCAGGGGTCTAGCACTTTTTAAATTTAGCAGTCTAAACATAGCCAAAGAAGATCAGAAAAAACCCTTTCACTCCCACTAAGGAGTGTTAAGGGCAACTCAGCTTGTAGGGTGATTTACTTGTGCCCCCAGCCTCAGAGGGGGTCTGTACCTGCACTATTAACAGCATAACAGCATTCTGGCCAGACTAGACTTTCAGTAGAGTAGATGAATCCCAGCTTCATCCTTTGAGGAAGGAGCATCTTAAAAGGGGCTTACCATGAGCTCTTGGTTAACCTTGTGAAAAACTGGTGGAGGAAGGAGACCAGAGTACACCCACTTCAGAGTGAGTCTGGCAGCTGAGAAGCAGAGACCCGAGTCTGCAGGGAATGAATCATAATGAATTTCTGAGGAGGGTGAACCAGACATATTTTCCATTTTTTCTCTCTTTGACAAGAAGAAGATGGAGCTCCAGGGTAAGGAAGAGCTGAAGGACAGGAGGTTGTCTCTAAATAAAATATTTTTCTTTTGCTTCACTGACTTGTACTTGTTTTCCTTCTCGTTGACCTTAGGGATCCTCGTTGACCCCTTCATTTTTGTGAGCACATACAGCAAAACTGGTCAGCACCACTGGTCATTTGAGTAACCTGGTGTTTCACTGCACACCCACCTGCTATTTCCCGAGCTATGTGGGCATCAACCTGCATTACTGCTGCACACGCTTCTTGATCTTTCTTTAATTAAAGGGTATATATTTCTCCCCACTTGACCAACAGTCCCTCTCTTCACTTGTATAGTTGCGAGAAGTATGAATAAAGAAGCACCTTTTTTCCAATTATTGTTGCTTTAAATACGTTGGCAGTCTAAATCTAGTCATGCTCTGTCAATTTGAAGGGTCTGGCTTTTAGTCTGACAGTATATAGTTCAGTATATTTCTGTATTTTCTTAAACTAATGAAAATTAAGCATAAAGCAGTTTGCATTTGGTTTTTGGTTTGGTTTTTTAAAAATTATTTTTAGGGATAATTATTTTATAGCACTTGGAATCCCTTGTTTCTTTTCTTTAAGGATGCAAAAGGTCTTTACTTTCGAATTTAATGCTAAATATAAATATGAAAGGGTTGAATCTAAGCAGTAGATTCTCCTCTTTTCCTTAATTCCTTGAAAACCCCTTAAATGATTGTTCCTTTACAAGTTGAATATCTACATGAGAAACCCAAGTATCACTGCTTACTCTAGGGCTAAAAAGGGTGTTGCATTTAACAAAACCAGAGATTTTTATGTTTTCATTGCTTACAATAAGAGTAATTGTGAAAAGCTCTGATGATGGGACACAGTTATATTTTGCCTTAAAATAAAGCACAGTGCAGGGCTGCATTCAAGCTGTGAACTTATTAGAAAAAGATGAGGTTTCTGAAACTACTCCAAACATTTTGTAAATTTGGAAGTCAAGTCAAATCTAAGCCAGTAAAGCCTTTTTAGCAATAGAGAAATAAAAGACTTTCAGTATAGATACACCTCATGTATTATGTATTATGGTATATAATTATCTTGGAAATTGTTTCTTCTGTTAATAGCATGTTAATGTAACATATCTAGGGCCTTTCATATGGCTTGTCAATCATGACAACTTGGGCCAAACTAAATGCATTGAGTTTTTTTGCAGGAGTTAAAATACCTTTTCCCTTTCCAGGCTGGGGTATGTTTTTTGGTGTCTTTTAATTTGTAGTGTTTCTCTTTTTGGCTTGCTAACTGAAAGGGCAACCTTTAATCTCCTGGAAATTTCTTGCTGTTTGCTTTTTTGTCAAATTTAGTCTTAAAGACAACTAAAGAGATGTTTTACAGGAGAATAAATGCAGCATTCTCTCCGTGGAACAATTCTTGTGATGGAAAGTGATCTTTGCTCTCACAGCAAAAAAAAAAAAAGGGGAGGTTTTTAGGCCTTGGCGTACTGCTTTGGGTTTTTAAGACCTAGCTAGATTTAAATCCCAAAATCCTTTCTTGCTAATCTACCACTCTGTGGTCTTTGTAAGGGAAGACCCCTGTTTCTGTGGAAGGCAATAATTTTCTTGTACATATCTAATTGTTCTCTTCTTAATGTACTGTTACTTGAATAGTCTGTACAGCATCAGCCTCAGTCTCCTTCACTTTTGTCTCTTTTAACTTACAGTGACTAATTTGCAGAACAAGCGTGCCTTCCCCAGTTTGCATTCAAGGACATAAAATAATCTAGTTAATAAACCAATCTAGGTTTACAAAAACCAAATAGAAGCATCAAGGGAACAGTTGAGACTGATCAACAATTCCCCACCCCCTGTGGACATGGTCCTCTTAGGTTTTCTATTACAGAGAATTGAGCTTTTACTCAGATTCACAAAGTTCTTGGGATTGTCGTTGCTTGGTAAGGTTCAGGCAACAGTGTAAGACAGAACAAACTGGAGGTTACAAAAATGGATTTCAGAAGTCTCAATGTGTCTTCAATGAAGGACCTCAAAACAAATTTATAAAATGAAAGGCTGACTTGGCAGGAATTTCTAATCCTTTTGAAAAATACTTCTAAAAAAAGGAATATCAGAGAATGAAAGTTCAAACTGCCTACATTGCAGTACACAAATTAGTAAGCAGGTCACCTGGTAGTCTCCTTGTCTCTGATACATGGCACTAATGTTTTCTCCCACAGGGGTTTGTATAGTACCGTAAATTCCAGGCAGAGTACTACCATTTTTTTTTTTTTGATGTTACATATAATGAAGAGTTTATAAAACTTCTGAAAGAGCAGTAGTGGAATGGCCAGTGTGTAAAATGCTGCCCAGTGGACTGCAGTACTCAATAATTACAATAGAAAGGTCCATCACTGAAACAAAGTGTAGCAATTCTTCCTTTAAGATCAGAGATATTTGACTTAGGAGTTTTTGGCAGTTAAGCCAAAAAACTCCATGATACTAAACCCAGCGCTCTTGGTACCCTCTGTGAGTGCCTGCTAAGCCTTTTGAACTGAAAATACACTGGGATAGGCAGCTGAGGTAGTGAAACAGTGTTTTCTGGAGAGTTTATAGGAACCAATTATATGCAATTTGTTTAAATTAGCGGTAAGCAGTTCTACATGAACAATTGTTTCAGTGCTAGTAAGTAGGAGCGTCTAGAGAGTGACACTTTGCATACACCACTCATAACTGCTTCAAGAGAAGCCAAATCTTTCAGCATAACCATTGCTTTCATAGCAAAAGGATGGAACTGAAGCTTTTCTGCGCAGATATTTTTACAAGCTCTTTTTTTTTTTTTTTTTTTCCCCCCTGTATCGTTCAGAACTGGACAACTTATTACTACTTTGTTCGAGGTAATAAATTAGTTGTTGCTCCTACATTTCCTGTGATAACCTTGTTTAAAGGCACAATTTCTGTCAGAATATTTCATGGCTGATGACTGGATGGATTGCTCTTGCCTCTAGATGCAGCTACCAATTAGAGATTATTCTGTTACTGAATGAATGAACTCTAACTCGTATTTCTTCCTCTTAGCCCACAAAGAACATAGAATCACAGAATGGTTGGGAGTGGAAGGAACTTCTGGAGATCATCTATTCTACGTCCCCAGCTAAAGCAGGGTCACCTAGAGTGGATTTCACAGGATCATGTCCAGTCAGGTTTTCAATACCTCCAGGGGTGGAGACATGAGCATGGGAAAATTACTTTTGCCAGTGCCATGAGATCTGCTACAGTCCATCTACTTATTGTTCTCCTTCCTCTTTTATCTCTCTTTTCCTTGTCTTCCTTTCAGATAAATTTATTAGAGAAAGAGTGAAAATCCTGCTTTACAGCACCCAGAGGGTAAAGTTTTCCTCCTGGGGATGGGATTTGAAGCAAAGCTTCCTCACCACTCTCTCCACTTCTGTGGATATAATACAAAGCTCTTGTCAGTTCACATCCTTTGCTGTAGTATGGGGCCTCAGCAACACTGTGTGTTTCTGTGTACTTAAAATCCTGGTGGATTTTAAAAAGCCCGAGAGCTAGGACACCTCTGCTGTGCTCCATAAGAGATCTCATGGTCTTGCTCCAACACTTCCCTTCACTGATGAGATGCAACTGGTGACAGCTTTCAACACCATAGTGGCAATGACCACTATCTTTTGAGCACAGTGTGTGGCTCTGTCACCTGATGAGCTTAATCATGGAGAAGTTTCATAACAGGAGAAACATTTTGTTTAGGAATGAAGAGATTTTGAACTTCAAGTTTATGATACTGTGGGACAAATGCTGCCCTTCTGAGAACAAGAACCACTCTGAGCAAATTAGGATGGATTTAAGTAACAGATGGGAAGGGAAAAGGCTTCTGAAATTTCTCTAGAGAGAGCAAAAGATCTGCTCACTGTAGCATCCAAACAGTGTGCAGAGAGCTTTTTGTGAGTGGAGTAGAGGGAGAAAGAACAAAGACAGTAAATCCGCTAGTACCCATATATCCAGCAAAAGAGCTTTGCATGTTGTGACTGGGAAACAAAATTTTTGGATTTTTATTACTGAACGTTCTTCTTTTCTACAAAAGATGAAAAGTGAAATTTAGTTTTAATTTTGTTATAAAGAACCTTTCTGCACTTCCATGTACTATATTGACAGTATTCACTGTGTACTTCTTCTCCTCTTCCAGGCTCATGGGTACCATGAGATTGTTAATACTTACAAAATGACCTATATTTTGATTCTTCTTCATCAAGCAGCAGCCATATCAATTGTGTCCACTCAACTTTACTTCATTTTTAGCAATACTATAATGGGGATTTAAGAAGATAATGTCTAAACAGAAGCCAAATAGTCATATTTATGATGGATGTAAAAGACCTGAAAGAACACTTACAGAATAATTTTAGAATTACTGCCCTGATATTTCATAGTTTGCCATGTATGAAGAAGCACGAAGTATTTTTCAGTGGATGCTAGTTCAATTAGACTTTGGTTTTGTTGCAGGCGATTTTTAGTTCAAAAGTTCTAGTGATAATTTGAGAGATAAATAGGTTAATACATCATATAAATTCCAATTCTGCTTTAACAGATCTCAAAATGTTCTTAAAAGTAAAGTGTAATGCTAATGTTTGGACCAGGCTCGTGGCTTAGTTGTCATATCTGGGGATATCAGCTGTGTTACAAATAAATTCCATTTATTTGGAGCCTTCAACTGCAGACCAAGGGTCTTTTCAGTAAGTGGGAACATTGCCCTTAGCTTGGATGAGTGTTGGGGAGAAAATTTCCCTATGATTATTTAATAAATGGGATGTGTTCAGTTAGCAACAATGTAAAATGAAAGGTGCCATTTGTCTGTTTTGTTTTTACAGTTACTGAATTAAAATTCAGTTTCTTAGCCAGCCGTACCCAACCATATAGTTTACCAGTGCATTTCTGTCTGTTGATAGGTTTACTGAAGAGCTCAAGCACTCAAAAATCATATTAATTCGATAATAGCAGTCTCAAGGCCCTGTCTCAGTCTTTACCCAATGAAAATGATAACTACAAATTTGCTGTCTTTAAGATTAGTTCACAGAACCTCAGAATCACAGAATATGCTGCGTGGGAAGGCATCCACAGGGGTCATTGAGTCCAACCCTTAGCCCTGCACAGGACCAGCCCCAAGAATCACACCATGTGCCTGAGAGCATCATCCAAATGCTTCTTGAGTTCTGTCGGGCTTGGTGCTGGCGACCACTTCCCTGGGGAGCCTGTTTCAGTACCCAACCACTCTCTGGGTGAAGAACCTTTTCCTAATATCCAACCTAAACCTCCCGTGACACAACTTCAGGCCATTCTCTCGAATCCTATCACTGGTCACCACAGAAGAGATCAGTGCCTACCTCTCCTCTTTCCCTCACAAGGAAGCTGTAGACAGCAATGAGGTCTCCCCTCAGTCCCCTCTTCTCCAGAGGAGAACAAGTGACCTCAGCTGCTCCTCGTATGGCTTCCCCTCAATGCCCTTCACCATCTTTGTTGCTCTCCTTTGGACACTCTCTAATACCTTTATATCCATCTGATACTGTGATGCCCCAAAGTGACACAATATTCGAGATGAGGCCACACCACTGCAGAGCAGAGCAGGATAATCACCCTCCTCAAACAGCTGGGGATGCTTTGCCTGATGTCCCCTAGGACATGGTTAGCTCTCCTGGCTGCCAGGGCACTGCTGACTCATATTCAACTTGCCATCAACCAGGACCCTCAGGTCACCCCCTTTTCATGGCACTGCTTTCCAGCATCTCATTCCCCACTCTGTATGTACATCCAGGGTTTTCCCATCCCTGATGCAGAATCCAGCACTTTCTCTTGATGGACTTCATATGATTGGTGATTGCCCAGCCCTCTGGTTTGTTGAGGTCTCTCTGCAGCACCCCTCTGCCTTTGAGGGCCTCTCAGTTTTGTTTCTTCTGCAAACTTACTCAGTATCTCTTCCAGTCCTGCATCCAAATGTTTCTGCAAATAGTGCAGTTGTTGGATTTATCTTTGAGAAAGTAAGAAATTATTATTTCTGATGTTTGAGTTGGGTGTGTGTGTGTGTGTGTTTGTTGTTGTTGTTTTTTTGTTTTGTTTATTTTTTCTCTGCTCTCGGATACTGGAACAAAAGTGTTGCAAATTGCCTTTCCTCCCTTTCCACAGGTTTGAAATCTTCCTAAATGTTATTATACCACAAGAGGCTTAAATAAGGGCTGATCTTACTGTATTAACTCACAATTAAACGTGTTCATATCAAGTTACACACTGCGTGCTGTACAACCTGTGGCACTTTATCTCATCTCAGGCTGCAGTTGTGAAGAACTGTATGTGCAAAGATGATAATTCCTACAATACATAAGCTCATGCCATCATACAAATACTGCAGAAAAATATTGCCTACATACAAGTCTGAGGAGACACAAGAACCACTGAGATTTCTGGGCCAAAGTTGTCATTCATGTAAATAGAATAACAATAAATAACTGTGTCAACTTGTTAAGGATTTCCTCTTTATAAACTGACATTAAATGCTACATAGATTTTTTTCTAAAATACCCAGTTAAGGAGTGGTCCAGTGGCCACTATATGAACATGATATAATACTATAATATTCTAATAAAATGCAACCATATAGAGGCAGCAAACATAAGCATGTCAAAGAGAGGATGAGCCATTTAAGAAACAAAGATTTTAGGATATTGCCCAAATTAGGAAAAATATGCATATTTAATGAACACCATGAAAATAGATGAAAAGTGTATTCTGTTAAATTTCTTTCATTTTCTTACTACTTTCACTTAAGATGATTTTTCTTATATAAATGGGAAAATGCTTCAGTAGGAATTTTATTTTCAGTAGAAAATAAGGAAAGTAAATCATCTTAGTAATGTCTTTTAAAAGCTAGAAATTACTCACTGTTTACTCTAGCTAACCTTGTTCCTAAGTAAATTTCTATGTTATTCTCCATTGATCTCTGAAAATGCTCCAGAGGTAGCACAAAGGTAACACTTCATCTGTCTTTCAGGGGGTTCTTCTCTTTTATTTACTAAATGAGTCACAGTACCTGTAGGAGTGGAGGCACTGAAGTCATGATCATATACATCTTCAATTTTAGAACAAACCTTGGAAACCTGTATTGCCTGAAATAATTTTTCAGGGACAAAAAATGATTAGGAAAAAAAGTCATCATACAGTTGAAATAGAGTTTTGGATGGTCATTGTTCTTCATCCCAAGATCTCACAATGCATACTGCTTTACGTCCAAATTCAACTTACCCCTGAACAGTGACAAAGGATAAGATTATACTATTGAGTGCCTCTGCTTTATTGGCATAGTATTGCCATGGTCACGGAAAAAAGCACTGAAAATATGTGCTGACTGCCAGACATATCTGAAGAAAATCCCTGTACAATAACGTGGCACTCGTTTAAATGGTGCAATACATATGGTAAGAGTGAAATTATACTTTAGTTCTGCACTTGTCATACGAAGGATAAAGTAGTTCTTAGCTCATTCTGTTCCTTGTCTTCCTTGTCAAATTGGCTGGCACAAACTTACTCCTTCTATTCTGAGCATAGAGGGATGGCCAGGAGGCTGATTCTTGTCAAGGTGGGAAAAGCCATGTCTCTACTCTTTCTACAGCAAGCAGAAGACTAGAGGCAGAGCTTTGGTCTGCAGGATGTGGAATAATATCCCATTTCTTCCAGTTACAGCAGATCCATCTCTGGTGTCATGTGGAGTGCTGAAATTCTGCTGATTAAAAAGACACCTAATTCACAGATTCCTAATGGCATGTGGGAGACAACTGCAAAGGACTCTAGTATAGATAGCAATTAAAAAAACACAACTCTACCTCATTTTTTTTGTAGTATTTTGTTGACATGCTTTTTGATGCTTCCTGCTCCTCATTTGTCCTCGTGCTATAATGGGGAGTTCTACTTAAACTGCAATTAAAGATTCTTGCTTTCCTTATTTCCTTTGAACATTTGAGAATGTACACTACTGCCAAATGTTGCAGAAATTGAAATAACAAGTTACAGGATGTTATTTCAAATATTTGACAAATAATGACTTCTAATGGCTACTACTTTTGGATGTAAGCAGATAGGTACGTGGTGAGGGCTTTTAGCATTTTTCCTCTCAGAATTTGAGCTGTAACTCACATAAAGTCGCTACATACAATATTTACACAAGTGGAAGCAGTATTGCTACAGTATTTCTGCTGCACTTTGAGCATCTGTTCAAAGCTGGATGTTGTTGATATCCAGGTGAATTGCATGTGCAATGTAGGCACAAAGACAGGGATGTATTTTCAGTGGTTTATGTTTGAGTGGGGGCAACTTTGGGAATCAATAAGATGGGGGAACAAAGAACCATGTCCTTCATTTTTCAGAATTGAAATAACTGCTTTTTCTAGTATTTCTGGTGTTTTAAGATCAGTTCCTTGACTATGGCTATGGCATGAAGCTAATGCATGGGCATATGATGTAAGTGAACATCTTCACTGCAGACATGCATTCCTTGTCTGGTTGTCTAGTTTCCTGATTCAGGTTAGAAATGACGTTCAACACTGACCCCAGAAGGGTGAGATGACACTGAGAGAACAAAGAAAAGAAGTCACGCCCCAGTTCCTTCAGCTGCAACCTTTCCTTTATGAGCACATGAAAGAAAATTGCCCACGAGTCATAAACATATCTATCTGATGCGGGGACAATGTTGACAATTCTCCTATGTTTAAGCTACTGGATCTGCAGCAAGATACCAACAGCCTCAGGAGAAAATCCCTCACCATAGAAAGCATCTCAGCTGATGAAAACTGAAAGGGTTTCTTTCACATCAGTGATGCTGTGGAGATTTGCTTCTGTCACAACAGCACTTACTTCCTAGAAAGGCTGCCACAGAATATAATATCTGAAACAAGTGCATTACATTTTTTTTTCTGTATGAATAGAAGTAATCAAAAGTGTTCCAGAATATTTTGCAACTGTAGTGATTTTAAGGAGAAAAGAGTAGCAGTTTCTGGCTGCTTTCACTGATAATTCCAAGCATTTTAATATTTTTGAGGGGGTAAAAGAGTATAAAGATAATTAATGCTATCAGATGTGTGGTAGGTTTATTTTTTCATATAAAATTAGCTCCATTTAAATGCATTTAATGATGTTCTGAAGACTTTGAGAGTACAGGGCATAACCAGGAGCTTTGTGTTATTTTACCTCCTACATGGTGGATAGAAATTCCACTTTGCAACATGCAGGGTGTTTTAGTTGCATTATAGAAATAATAGCGAATAAATGTTAATTACTTTAATTTGTTGTATCCATTCGTGATCATAAATTATTATCCAGGTGTTAACTAGTACTTCCAGAATTTCTATGGGCTAAAGGAGTCTTCCTAACCTCTATTTAGAAACAGGCAAATGACGACTATAAAAGCATAATGACAACATTTTTGTATAATACTCTTTCTAAGAACACAAATTTATTTTTCAATGCCTTAACCTTAAAATCATTATTTGCTCACTATTCTTCATACTCTGGCATCCAGATATCTGAAAAAAAAGTGAATAGCTCCCAAGGATATGAGGCAAGTTAAACCTGGTGCATGTAATCACAGTGCTTGTTTTCTGCTTGTTTTTGTTGCTGCTTGACAATGTTTGTCAATACATCATTAAAACAAACAAAAAATTAAAATTCATTAAAAGGAGCTGCAAAATCAAACATTCAAATGTTAGGTGTAATTGACTTTAGAAAGCTGTAGTGCTTTAACTGCTTCAGCAAGATTAAATGCTGTAGTTAGTATGGTGTCGTACCAGGAAGGAATAAGCAGGCTAGGTATAAACTGGCTGGTGGAGCAGTTAACTTTCTTAACTGATCTCCATTATTTGTATTAATTATGTTTGACTAGGGATTTTATTACTTGATTGCCTACTGGTTTTTATTCTTTTTCTTTACTGTCTGAGCACTGAGCTTTGCCTGAGCACTGGAGCCATTCAGTAGGAAGTACCTCACAGGCAGCTTGTGAAAGGCGTTAGGAACAATCAGAGAGGATTTTCTCCCTGCTCACCAGTCAAAATCCTGGGCTGAAGCATGTGCAGCACAGACAGATATTTTAGCTGCTAAATTCTAGTAAGTCTATTTTAAAAACACAGTCTGAGGTTTTGTGTGGTGCTTTTACAGACGTCTGCTCTACTTCATGGATGCGCTAGACCTTTTCAGAGGAATGACTGAGAGTTTTTTTAAATATGGGTAAGATGTTCCAGATAGCTCGAGCTGACACTAATAAGTCTCAGGAGGACTTATTAGCTCAGGTGTGATTAGAAATCAAGCTGTCTGTGTGTACTTGTGCTCCACTGTGGCTAAGTGAATAATGTTTCCTATTACGTGGTGTACTGAAGAGTGCAATACATAAACATCCAACCAAAGCTGTCTAGACCCATCTGAAACTGGTGCTCATCTGGACCTAAAAACACTTTGATGAATGCAAACTGATGTCAAGTACCTCATGCCATTTTTTTACTGGTGTGAACATAAGTGGGGAGAGGATCTGTCCCCTCCATGTGTGGAAAGTAGTCAACACAGGTGCTAGTTCCTTACCAGCGTCCAAACCACTTTCAGGGTTGAAGACTGCAACCTGGTTAACTATAGATGCTTTGAGGACTTTGAAAAGAGAAATGGTTGCAGTTGCTCTTTGAGTTTACAGCTACTGTTTGTAACCTGACAGACGCATGCACGATTAGTTCGTTTGTTCCCAGATTTTCTTTATTTTTCTACTGTTCCCTGTTTTATCACTTATATGTCAACATGGTCAGGAACTGACAATTTTTTTCTTTGTGGCAAAACTTTATGTTCTATTTTAATGAACTAAAGCATTAAGTTCTACCACAAAGAAAATGAACTATGGGCACCATGTTATTTAAAGTTGTAAGAGGATAATAAAAAAGGAAAGATGATGTTTCACTGCGCAAATAGATGGATTTTATTTATGACACTGGGAATAGCTTGTTACTTTGGCCTTTCTACCCCCAAATAGGAAGTCTTTATGGAAGGTTTATTTTTGTCATAGAATCATACAATTTGCTGTATTGGAAGGGACTCATCAGGATCATCAAGTCTGACTCCTGGCCCTCCACAGGATAGCCCCAAGAATCACATGATACGACTCACAGTGTTGTCCAAATGCTTCTTGAACAGGCTTGGTGCTGTGACCGCTTCCCTGGGGAGCCTGTTCCAGCACCCAACCACCCTCTGGGTGAAAAACCTTTTCTTGATATCTAGCCTCAACCTCTGCTGACTCAGCTTCATGCCATTTCCTCGAGTCCTGTCAATGATCGTGAGAGTGATCTGCACGTGTCCTTCCACTTCCCTTTATGAGGATGTTGGAGACCACAGTGGGGTCTTACGTCTGCCTCCTCTTCAGGCTGAACAAACCAAGATACCTCAGCCATTCCTCATACAACTTCCCCTCCTTTGCCATTCTCATTGCCCTCCTCTGGACACTCCAATACCTTAATGAGTAATTGCCTAATGTTTGTCTGATGTACGTAAGCACCTCTGTATTGAAGTACTGAAACAAAATCAGCGTAGCCACTGCAACCTCTCTATTTGTGCACTTTCTGAAGTGTAACCTGAGTTTTTCCGCTATTGTCCTTTTCAGCAAGTGTTACACAAACACACTCAGGACATTGTATGGGAGTTCCTGAAATAAGATTTAATTTTTTTAAAACTATTGTTTTTAAAAGTATTGTTTTTAAAAGAAGCTTTAATGCACAGATATTCACACTGAGCAGAATACAGCATTTAAAATTCTGCCTGAAATATTGTAAAGAAAATCTAACCAATTTGATATGGCTTTTCTCATAGTAGTATTTTTCATAGTAGTATTGGCAGTTTGCATATGGAATAAAGAATATATACCTTTGGAACCAGAAGAGATGGGAAAAGAGAGGTTTTAGTTTTAGCTCATACACACAGATGTGCATACTTTGTTTTGTGTTGGCTGCCTGTTGGTTTTTATTCTTTATCTTCTCTGCCTGAGCACTGAGCTTTGCCTGAGTGCTGGAACTGTTCAGTAGGGGCATGTGCTGGAGAGTCTGCTCATTAAGCCATGGGTGCCAGGAAGGCACTGAGGAAAGTTGTATGAAGTGAGATGAAGTTTCTGACTGTTGTGAAGGCTCAGTGATTGGAAAGATGGCTCAAGTGGGTGTACTCGTGCCTGCCTGGAAAGACATTTCTGAGGCAGGTTTGAGTTGGAGTTAGGTTAGAAGAATATGGTCATGTGCAGTAGCTTCGTAAAGATGGGTAAAGATGCAGACTGTTCCTTCCTTTTGAGATGAAAATGCTTGTTTTTCCTTATTTTGACTTCACCAGGGAAGTGGGATGGATGGGGTGATCCCTTGCAACCTATGGGTGTGACCTGAGACTGCCATATGAAATGGAAGTTTGGCAGCCCTGACCACAGCCTGAAATACAGCATTTGCCATTCAAGCCTTCACAGGTAAAGGTGAAACAGCAGCATCTCAAAGCTAAATTCTTCAGGGTCAGAAAATGTGACTCCCAACACTCCTACCTCAGTCTTCCTGCAATGCCCTTGTTTCCAGTCTCAGAAATATGTCAATTTGGCAAATATGAAAATCTTGTGTGAGCTCACTGCATCTCTTACACTCTAGCCTAGGTGGCAATTACATTTTGGGCCTTCTGACACCAGCTATGCAGGTGAGCCAGAGAAGGTCTCCCATCTGCACCTAGATCTGTAACATCCTGACTTCTTTACTGTATGGTGATCTCAGTAGTTTGAACTCAGGCTAAGGGCATGTAGGGGATACATAAAACTACCTCTGAGACTGACTTCCATCAGCTTTGATTAACCAGTTTGGAGCCTTCTCTTCTAGATATATTCTGGGCAAGCAGGTGGAAGAAGAGGAATAACTGTAGGGAAGTGTTCTATTTCATTCTCTGGCTGTTTAAATAAAGATGAAGCTGGCAAATTCCTTTTTCACTCCTATTACTGTTTTTCTCTTTTTGCTCATAACTCCCAAGCAATGTGAAATAAAATGTTACCGTTTCAAAAGAAAATTGGATTATACTCACTAGGAGGGAGGGAAGGAAGAAGAAAACAGGCTTTATATTTTGACAGAATTCAATCCAGACTTTAAAAAAATTAAAATGAATAATTTTACAATATTTTGTAAAACTGTGTTTTCTAAAGACACAGCTAATCAGATATGCATGCAAATTTAATATGGGTTGCCAACTCTCATGATTTTTTTTCTGGGTTTTTTTGCTACAATTATGCGGCGTAAAAATTGGCCTCTTGTGAGAAGTTGCTGACAGCTCAGCAGTTCTGCTTCAGTGCTGGCTGCAGAGGGTGGGATGGCTGCCAGTGCAGGAAAGTAGAAGATGGTTTTGGACTGGTGTGCAAGATGCTTCCAGCTGATGCAGGTGTTGCACAGCCTGCACTAGTTTCTGCTGTCCCAGGAGTGACAACCTGTGGGGCAAACCAGGAAGCTTGCTGCATCTCCTCACCCACCCTTTCCCTTTATATAGGATGAAGTGGGAGAAAAAGAGGCAAAGGAGAACATGTAGCAGATGCCCAGAATCTCTGTATTTCCATTTTGCTCACTTGTCTGCATGTAATCAGATCCCAGAGGGGAAAAGATGAGATGTGGAAAGCAGTAAGAATGTTTTGGAAGTAATATCCATGGCGTAAGAGAGCTGGTCGTCTGGTTTTCAAATTTGGTAACACTGTGTAGAGGAAAAGTAAGGCAGAATTTTTCAAAGAGATAGGAAGCTGGGCAGAAGCAGTGCCTAATGATAGAGTTCATCTCTATCATGACCTTGGAGGGCGACAGGCATCAGAACATGAAGGAAAGAGGGAGGTTCCCCTGCCTTTTCACAGAAGTAGAAATATGAAGACATCTACGGAAGGCTTTCCCCCAACCCTTCAAAACAAAAAAGAGATGACCCTTCCAAAGAGTGGCTAAAGCCAAGATAAAACTACACTATTAGTATTGTGACTGATTTTGCTTGTGGGTTATAATCTTGTGAGGTTAGCAATGCTATATGTGCTTATACATATACACATCTCTATATAGTTTGAGAAAATTTGCAAATTGAAAGAAAATGTGAGGCATTGAAGCATTTTAGAGTATTTCTCCGTTATTGCGATATGTAAGTGCTGAAGAAGTAGCTATACCTTTATTAGTTGGATCCCTTTTTTATTTGGATTTTTGACAAAATACCTAACGACTCTTTCTGGATATTAACTTATTGATATTAACAATTCTGTGCACAAGTTTATTGCATTTAGGTGACAGATAAGGTGTAGGTAATTTTGCTGTCATATTCGTTATTGTGTTTTATATATATATTTTTCAAGACAAGAGCGAATCTTAGTTAGCCAATATTATTACCCGTACTAAGTCCTGATGAATGGCTATGAAAGCCAACACTGCACAGAAATTTGGCCAATACCAGTGATTTGGTTTGTGTCAAATTGTGTCTGGAAGACAGACCGTCACTTATCTCTTTACAGGGTCCTGCTTGCTTCAGTGGTCAGACTAGGAAATTCAAAGCATGGTAGGCAGCCAGTAGAACCAGCTGAAATGAAGAAAACTTGTCATTTTTAGCAGTCTGCAACTCTGTGGGAGTGAAATCTAGGTGGTAAACAACTTGGAGTAATGCTAGGCTGACTTCTTTACTGCTATGCACCAGCGTGAGGCCTCCTGCATTTGTGCAAAGCACAAATACCAGATCTTATCTGTCTCCTTACTGCACTCTCGTTTTGCATGGTTGTGAACTGTGTGAGTTACGGGACGAGGGCCGGTGACTGAAACAGTGTTTAGGCTGGACATGTGCCACAAGGACCCAAAGCAGACTGACTTTGTTGCCTAGTGGTATTGTCATCATCAACCTGACACTGTTCCCCCCAGTCCGTGGGAAGGAGGCTGGATGTGTAGTATGGCATCTGTGGCACCATGATCTAACTTCAGGCTTAGAGCCCACGTTACGCCTAACCTGAAGCTGTTACGCCTTCTGAGTCTCTACCTAATAGGGAACATCCCATTATGTTAGCTTTTTGGGTATTGCAGAGGAGCTTTGTCACATGTTGTAGCTGAAATGGTGAGATTTGTTGCTCAAGCTATAATTTTCTAAGTGTGAATGTTTTCAAGTGCTAATTTTAACTTAAAGACCAAAGATTTGAAGACTATTTTTAACTTAAAGTCTCGATTCTCTGCTAGGAAACTAAAGATGGCTACAGTCAAAGGATTTTATAAATACAGTGTGCTTATTCTAAGTCCTCGCTTTCTATTTTGATCACATAGTGAGTATTCAACCTGAGTGATTTGTATTGTAAGGGAGCGTTGACTTTTTTTGCAAGTTGTAATTGAAATTAAAAAGAGAGAGATGTAAAACCTCAACTTTGTAGTAGGAGTGTGATTATATCATGTCTTGAAAAAGAAACAGTACAGGAAAGTATGACTCGTACTGCAGCCTTTGTACATATTTTAAAGGGGTCTTTGAGAGCAGATAGCATATCAAAGCTGCTGAATACAAAAAGCATCATTTTTGTATTTGCTATGAAATCATTAATGGTTAACACGAAGTGTGTGTTACAACAGGACAATAGCTCATATCTTTCATTTACGTAAACAGAAGAGTAGCAGAGTTATCCTAATTTCATGTCAAACACAAAGTATTTTTCTTCTTTAGAACTTTATAGTTAGATTTCAAGTGTATATAGCTACTTGGATTTGTGCTCAAAGACTGAACAGAACTCGATGATGCTGTTTCACTCTGCTGTAGGTAGCTTGAATCTGTTCAGGAGAACAAGGTTACTAACAGTAATAGATTTTTTTTTTAATAATTATGGGAGAATACTAATGAAAAATAAATGTGGAATTCGGACTCATGAATGGACATAGTGCAGATCAGATGCACTATACTTGTGTAATCAGTAAAAGGCACATTCAGTTTAAGATCTGTCAAATTAACTTTAATTTTGAATTGTAAGTATCCAAATTCTGATACATTCTTTCAAAGAGCAGCTTATTAAATGTCTCTGGGAGAGGACGCAGATGCATAAAACATGCTCAAAAGAATTTTGAACAATGAATGGATTTATTGAAAACATGTTCTGTTCCTAGGCAATTCTTGTTGAGTAATAAGTGCTAAATTTGACTTAATTGTTGGCTATTATTATGCTTTACTGTTTCATATGGTAAAATCATTGAAAATGACCCAATTTTGTGAACTGAGGATTAAATGAAAAGAAAGTGAAAGAACAGGAACGATTTATTTTATTTTGTACTTAGAAAAGCTTTCTAATTCACTGTGTAAAAATAAGGTGAGTTCAAGATATCTTGTTGAACTTTCTCTGAAAAATAGAGACTTTAATATGTTTCAATGGTATGAGATCAGATGGAGCAGTGCAGTCAGTATGTGCAACTAAAAGTGAGAGTGTGATTCTTGTTCTGAGTTTGTTCCCAAGATGTCTTATTTGATCCAGTTCTAGCTGGATAGTGGATCATTAGGTCTTGGGAAACAAGAGGAGTCAGGTTCTATAGGAACTCTCTTGGCCACAGAAAACCAATATATCTGAATTAAGACTAGTTGGCTTAGACTAGCATGGTAAAAAGTTAGGTTGTATTTAGGTAGTGAATGCATCCCTATGTGCTTTACTAGTTCTCTGGCTTGTGGACATGTGCATACATAGGTGGGCATGTTCAAGATACAGAAAAGATGTAGTTGGATACAATACCTATGGCTACTTTACTGTGTTCTTCCCAAGGAAAAAAATATTTGTCAGTTATTGTACCTAAACAAAACAAAGCAATTGTGGAGTAAAGAAAGGTGACTGACCACAACCTTGTCTTGTGCTTGACGCTTCTTATATACAGAAGGAGCTTCCTCTTTCACTGTTACTCTTTTCAAAAATGCATTAAATATTATTAATGTTTAATATGACATATTAATAAGATAATTAATGCTATATACTATATAATATACATTATCATATCTTTTTTCTAAGATAAGAATCCTGTGTTGTCAAACTGACTGTTCTGACTTCCCAGGAAGAGGCATATGGGTTGCTAGAGAAGATTCAAAGTAGTTCAACTTGCATTTGAAGTAGAAGATGAGCCCCATCTCTGATGCAATTTACTGAGAAAAACTTTACTGTAGAAAGTTTTATTCTACCAAAAGTGTGAAATTATTTACCACATCCTAACTGTTTTTGGCCTATTAGATACCTTGATACTCAGCCATTGAAATCTTTAAAAATAGGGATTAGGGCCTTGAACCTGATATTGTATGGAAAAGGTATGTGATCTGAAACCAAGTCTTATAATCAAAATGGGTATGAAGATGTGCTCTGTTAAGATGTGTCACTTGATATTCACTCTGATGTATAGATCAAGTAGCTGATCTGCAGCAGAGTGGTGATGAAAGTGCAAACATCCTAGGGAAGTGTAGGACTCACCACCTAAGAAATAAAGAAACATAGAAATAAGAAATAAATGAAACATAGTTTCAGTTTAATAAGCAAAATCAAGTAAACTCTGCTGTCATCATTTCTCTATACAAGCCAATATCCACGAGTCTTTTGTGCTGCTGGTCTCTATGTGTGTATATATACACATGCACATACACATGTATGTATATACATGCATCATCTTTTCAAATCCAGTTTGAAAGGCAATATGAAGAATTTAATGTTGTTGTGTGTGCCATCAGGCTGTGCATATGTAGAGCTATTTGGCAGAAGATCGTCTTTATGGTTCTATACAGCTTGATTATGCGCTGCTGCCTTTGAACACAATGCCTGTACCTGGTTTGACATGTCAAGGGTGAAATTAAAAGGTGAGTTTTCAGATTAGCTATTCATATCTGGTAAGAATTGAAAAAAGGAGGGTGAGCCTTATTGAATTTACATTTATAAGTGAGTACAACTGCAGATTTGATAGAAATGAATGTAGTTATAATTAAAACAGTCTTTCTGTAACATTTTTTGCTCACGCAATTAGAAGAAGAAGGGTAACCTTTGTGCAAGACTTTCTTCAAGAATGGCTTCCTTAGGGAGAAATTGAAATCTCTATTTTAATTCCCAGGCTTAATTACTGTTGCGTATAGCCTACATGGCAAACCACTCCTTTTTGTCTGCCTTTGCATTAATTGTTGGGAAAGATATCTTTTTTATATAGCTAGGTGAAAAGTTGTAGAAGAGAGCAGCATCCATCCATAACTGATGCAATGCTACAATATGTAGTCGTCAAAAAGCCTGAAGCTCTAAGTTTGAGTTTCAAAAGTCTGCATTGTTCTTAAGTGCAGGGATCTTGTTGAGCAGTATGCCAAGTTTGTGAGTTTGGTTTAATATAATCTGTAATAACTAGTCTAAATCAGAGGCAAGTCATGACCATTCTAGAAATATGCAGCTGAGATAAGCAAAGAGACCTTTCAGACTGTGTGTTGGAGCCCTTAATCACAGACAAAATAATTTCTTGGTTAATACCTTAATCTTGTGGCCCTTATGTGACTATCATATAAAAACCAGTAGCATATTAGTATTTTAGGCGCATTATAAAGATATTATATATTTATTTGGTTTATTCGTTAGAAAACACTTTTATGTAGAGAAGTTAAGTTCACAACAAGGCTTGGTTTCTTTTATATTAACTAAAGCTTTTATGGATTATTTTGTAAATAAGGACCTGATTCTCTTTGCCCTTGTCACTTGCTTATTTAATTCTCTGAGAGATGGTTAAAATAGTCAGTTCCTGAGAGTTATACCAAAAAAGTTGTGCCTGGGCACATGAAATCATCCATGGAAGCTGCTTTTAGAATTGCTCACTAGAGGACTGGCTCTAAAGACGTGATTAATATTGATTTTTATTTTCTAGTATATGAACATGTAACTCAGACGAGTTCAAGATTTCCCTTTCTCCTGAATTTTCAGTTAATAAGGTACTTCTGTCAGAAGGCAGTTTTGGTGCTGCAGCAGAGCTGCATTTACTATATGTAAGGGGAAGGTGGGATTCACGCACTGATTCATTGGCACACAGCATATGCATCTTTGTTACTGACTGATGCAGCATGGAGAAGAGAAAAGGCCGGTCCACTTTTTTTTTTTTTTTTT
>VXBA01000266.1:322225-350332 GCA_013399895.1 Serilophus lunatus
TTTTTTTTTTAAGAGCTCAAAGTACATATAATGTGCATGTGGGCAACAAAGTTCTGTCCAGTTGTCAACTGTAAGCACTTATTGTGTGCCTAAACTCACAGGCTGCTGGAGGAGGTTATGCAGGCTCCATCCTTAGAGGTATTCTAGAGATAACTGCACGATGCCCTGAACAGCCTGGCATGATTTTGGAGCTCACCCTGCTGAGTAGAAACCTTCTGAGGTCCTTTCCAGTCCAGACTACACTATGATCCTAATAAGTCATCAGCATCTGATTGCTGTTCACATTGTCCTGTGGGTGCTAGCACAATTTTCTATTTGTGGGCAGCAACAGCTGCTGGAGGACCCTGTGTCCACAGAGAAGGATGGGTTCTCCAGTGATACCCCAGCATGCAACTTTGGCCATGGGACCACTAGGAACATGGACCACACCAACAGTGCTATGGGAATTTCAACCTAAATACAGCCTCTTTATGGTAAATGGTTAGTGTTGGCACTATGCTGCTGAGGGATGAACTGGATCTTAGCATGACTTGAAAAAATCTCAGGGCTTTAGGGCTTTTCAAAATTCTGTCAGACTGTCATAGATCTGATCTGACAGGTCGTTTTTGCCAATAGACAGCGCTGGAATATTACTTCTTACTTTTTTTTATCCCATTCTTAGTAATTGGAAGCAATAGGACACAATTTGTTCTATATTTCAGCTATAAAACTCTCACACACTGTCTAATCACTGCATTAGGATAGCCAGAGCTAACTGGTTGCACTTAGAGCTACTTTTTTTCTATTTTTTTTTTTAATTTTCAATCATAGATATTTTTCTCTATTGATTTCTTTTGAGTTGTACTTTGTTAGAAATAAGTAGCTGAGTGGTTTTGCATAACTCAACATGTTTAAATTTTTATAAATAGCGTTTTTCTTTTTATTGCACAGCACAATTGTTTATCTTGAATAAAGGGATATCTAACCTTATATTGACTAGGTTCGATGTATAGCTGTAAGCAGAAATCCTGCAGAAATCCTGCAATTATTAATAACAATAATACTAATAATATTATTATTTAAATAATATTAATGCAGATAGCAACAGTTTAAATGACTCCATGTACTGATGGTGTGCTCACTGGAAAATCAGATATATTTGAAAATATCACATTAAGTTGTTTCAAGGTATTGGGAAGTACAGATAACAATACATTTACATCTCTGTCCATTTCAGTACAGCTCAAGTATGAGGTCAGAGATCATAAAGGATAAAGGATATTGCAAACTTGCTGACATCTTCACATCAAAAGCAGGTGATCGAAAGATTATTCTGTGCAGCACCTCATACAAAGTGCGTAAAGTGCGTAACAGATCCTTAAAATTTCTGTGGATTTTGCTGAAAGGTTATGAACTGTAAGAAAGACACTAGGTCTGGGGGTTTGCATGCTGAATTGCAGGTCTGTAATCTACTAATAGCTTTCACTTTATGGTTGGCAAAAGTATTTACAGAAATCGCCAATGTCTGAAAGAAGACTTTCATACTTTGCCGTGGAAATATACTTAATGCAGCATGTTAGATTTTTTTTTGTTTGTTTTCATGGATTATTTGTTCACAGAAGATAGGGAATATCAACCCAGTTTTGTAAGAAACTGAACTCTTATTGACATTCATAGGAGCAAAAGTCATGCAGAACTTTATAACACTCAGTATCTTGCAATATCACAGTTTATGTTGTTGAAATAAAATATGACAGGATAAATTGAAGGGGATTTAAACAGTGTATGCCATTACCAGTTCTTGTGTTGGAAAGAGGAGTGGTGAGCAAAGCTTAATGCAATCAAGCCAAAACTTGCTTTCAAGAACAGCTGCTTGTAGTTCTGATGATAAAGGCAATTCTCACTAGCAAATACTTGCCTGCTTGTCAGAGACTTACTGCCCAGTTGAGTAAGTTATCTAGAAATTTTCGTGACCAAGCTGAAAAAATTCTGAGTGTTGATTTTAGGATTATCTCTGCATATGAATCAAGTTTGTTTCCCTTACAGATTCAAGGATTGGAATTTAAAGTATTAGTATGATGTCTTAGAAGTCAATCAGGAAGAGAAAGTCAGAGTTAGGAATACAGTATGTAGGAGAAGTCGATAGTTTTAATTATGTATCATTGCAGTGTGATGTACTGTGTGCTACAACTGGTGTATTACAAATTCTGTATGTATGCAGTATTTAGGGTATCCTTTTGGGATGCTTATTAACTGTCTCCTTGAAGCTTGTGGGTATTTCCCAACATAAGTACTCTGTAATGTTTATAATAGCAGAATACTTCTTTAATATGTCAAATAATAGAATTTACATTTTATTTTAAAAAGTGGGACTCTACACATGTGCATATTTACATATTTAAATGCTATCTGAATTTAAATCTATCTGAATTTTGGGAGACAACGTACCTTTCTCCCAGGATGAACACTAGAATACGTCATGTTGCAGAGTGGGATATTTTGGTGTTTGGAATTTGTGAAGTTTTGTTATCATATTTGATTATACATTTGAATCAAAATAACATAAAAGTAGATTCAAACCACAACCTGCCCCAAACAAACTGCTTTCTGGTAATTCTGAAACCTTACCAGCATACACATGCAAAAAGAAATTCAAAGGTTTGGACAACACAACTTCTGTGTCTCAAGAGTTTAATAAATCCAGCTGTTCAGAAAAAAGCAGACAAGAAGGTGAATTAACACAAAACCACAGATATGCTGAGATTGAAGAGATCCACAAGGATCATCAAGTCCAGCTGTTGGCTTAGCTCAAGGCCTTCCCCAACAGTCGCCCCATGTGCCTGAGATGCTTCTTGAACTCTTTCAGTCTTGGTGTTGTGACCACTTCCCTGGGGAGCCTGTTCCAGGGCCCATCCGCCCTCTCAGTGAAGAATCTTTTTCTAATACCCAACCTAAACCTCCCGTGACACAACTTCAGGCCTTTCCCTCGGGTCCTGTCACTGATCACCACAGAGAAGAGATCAGTGCCTGCTCCTCCTCTTTCCCTCACAAGGAAGTTGTAGACTGCAATAAGAGCTCCCCTCAGTCTCCTCCAGGCTGGACACTAAAGCAGACTTCAGCTGCTCCTCGTATTGCTTCCCCTCAATGCCCTTCACCATCTTTGTCATCCCCCTTTGTACACTCTCTAATAGCTTAATATCCTTCGTATATTGCAGTGACCAAAACCTCTCCATCTGTGTCAATCTTAGTCATGGCAGCAGAGCCGACAGTGTTATAATCTCCTCTCTGTCTCCAAAAAGACAACCAAGGAACATTTGCAGAAGGGAACTGGCCAAAACATTCAGTTTTCATAGACTTTTACTATGGCATCTATCCAAACAAAAGAGATGCGTTTACAACTTCCTCAAAGTCTACAGAAATAAACCTGTATGAATGATTCTGGTTTATTGCAAATTTGTTGGTATTGCTTTAGAAATCACAGTTAAGGTTGATGACTATGAGAAGGAGCACTTTCTTCTCATACTTAGACATTTAATAGACCTTATGTGGAGTCCTTCAAGCCATTAAATTCCTAAAGATTTTTGAAAGCATGGAGCCTCCATCATGTATGAGTCTTATGTGAATAGCCAAGATCTTGATACATATTTTAGCTCAGGAGAAATCTATGCTGTCCAAGTCTTACCTGCTTCATTATTTAGTTTCAAAAACCAAGACAACAGTCTTGTTTCACTGCCAGTCTATGCTACATTGCCAGGATATCAGTACTGACCCTCTTGAGGTTAGAATGATGAAAAGAATTTCCTAAGTCCTTAAAAGGCAATCTAATACATATATTCGTAGCTGCTTAGCAGATTTGTACCTTATTCTTCATTAGGTCAAGCTCTCAAGGTCTTCTGCTATTAGGTTGAGAAAGGAGGAAAGGCCACTTGCTTACTTCTTATAGCTGTTATCCATTACTTATGCACCTCTCTCTGTGTACTACCCCAATCCACTATTGTTAATGTGGTTTGTCATATGTTTTGTACTGAATTTTCAAATTTAAATGACATAAATTATGCTGGATGTAATATGAAGAGTGGTAGCTGGCACTGCAGAGGTAAAATGTGTTCCTCTTCTGCACATTTCCCAGAATGTTGGGATAAACAAATAATTTCTCTTAGGTCACTGACTACAACATAAGTTGGATACCTTTTGACCTCACAGTAGTATTGAAAGGATAAATATGTGCTGGATAATGTGCTAAGAAGTGACCCAATATTTTTCTGTATTTATGTAATGACTTTTGCAAAGTCTTTTGCTTTTGATTTGAGTAGGATAATGCCATTCTAATAGAGATGAATGCTAATAGTTTATCAAAGTACATGATTTTGGATATTTTTCTGAGGACTTTAGCTTCTCACCTTCATACTACAGTGCGCATATTTTTTTTTTAAATAATAAAATTATTTATTCTGTTTCGCCACAGCTGTGAAATAACTTGTGGCTGGGAGCCACATTCATTGCTTTGGAAAGAGGAACAATGCCTCAGGGATTTCTGTGCATCACTTGTGTGTTTTGTGAAATCTGTTTCTGGAAACACTGCTGTACTATATTTCTATGTCTAAAGAAAGGTACAAAGAAAACATTACAGAAGCCAGGACTGCTATTGGAAACTCATTGGAGTGTAAAGGATCAGTGTATTGTATGTATATCCGTATACCAATATCATGTTATGAGTTATGGATCTCATTTTGGAGTAAAATGTGCCTACGCGGGTCATTTAGCAACCTTAATCTCATTTTATAAGAGAGTAATTTATAAATGTCATGAACTCTGAAGAAGTGAAATTGCTTTGTATACACTTTGTTTATGCAGGGTACACTCAGCTGAAATATTGCATGTATTGTAATTTATTCATGTTGTGTTCGTCTTTCTCTCTAATTTAAAGCACATCAGCGAGCATTGCCAACCGTCTTTACAGGGGTAAGGAGGAAAGTCTGACAAATGGTACTTACATTTATTTTTTTTTCGGTACTGTCTTCTAGTTGTTTCCAACTCTAAATGTCTCTGCTTTTTTCCAAAGCTCATGCAGGCTTACAATTTATTGACAGATATAGCTGCTTTCAGGTGCATTGCAAGTTGTTTACCTGCATTGCCTTAAGGTCACGCAATATTGTAAATGCCAGATTTAATTTCATGACATCCATGCTGCTTATGTTTTAAATATTCAAACCAGTAATATGTTTATTATAATAAAAATAGCCAAATTTTTGTGATTCTAAATGTGTAATTCCTCTATAGAATTTTATGGCATGGAAGGTGTGTAATACCCACTTTTTTATGAAGATGGCCTAATGGTTAGTACACTATTCTTTTAAAACATTTTTTTCAGTTATCTAAAGGCTTCCACCATTAAATGTTTTTCTTATTATTGTTGTTTAGCAAACCTACATATTCAGTAACCAACACTTTGCAATTAGTATGAGTTTTTTGTTTCTTATTGACATATAACTATCTAAACACTTCTTAACGTGAGTTCATTCCTTTCAATTCCTTTCAATGTTGTTAACATTTGAAATACTACTAAATATTACATTCGTACAGAGTTAAGCAATGTCAAAGAAACTCTTTAACAGTTCCAAATTGCTGAAGCAGTGTCTTACACAGCAGGACACTAAGCTAAGCATGGGTATTATTTTGCTTAATTTTTCTTTCTGGAAAACGATTTATTTCTGGTTTTCATATTTCCTATTGCTGTAGCTGCTGCTGTTCCTTTTTTAATATTATAGTTTATATTGTATTGTCGGGTCAAAGTCAGGCTTTGTTGCTATTAAGTTTTTGCACCTCTATACTTAAATAGGATCCCTCAGTCATTCATTATTGTATTATTCATGAAAAATTGCAACTTCTTTTCTTTATCCACTTATAAGCTACTGTGTCTATCATTCATACATCTTCTTTTGAAAAAGACTGAGGACTGGATGTGTTTCCATCTTCCCCAGTGATTAAAGAAAATCAAACAAGTAGCTGCTGTTGGGTCAATACTGCTTGCTTTTGAGGAAATGACTAGTAATTAGCCAGGCCCATGAGCATTGATTTCATTGAGGCCACACAGATGAAATATAGAGCTGAAGCTCTTCAGAGGGCTTAAAGCTAGCATAGCTTAGGCTATATACACCCCTACCTGTGGAAACCTGACCGTAATGCTCCAAAGCATGACAGTAGTGTTAAGAAGTGTGTGAAAACATGCAGGAAGCATAATACCTGGTTTATGAGACAACCTGTAAGTTGCTCTTCTGTTCTCATATATTTTTGCACACTTGGGCTTTTCTTATATTTCTCTTAGAGAAGAGGTGTATATATCCAGTAAACCAAAAAATGTGTTTATGTCCATGAGGATGTATATGAAATTTCTGATTTGTCATTGGTTTCCAAAGAAGAAAAGAATTTTCCATAGAAACCTTGATGGTAATAGGGCTGAAGATTGTGATTGCTTCACAAAAAGTTATAGAACTATGGAGGCATAAATTTGTGTTAAAGATTAAAAAAAGTATTTTTGAGTCTGCAACTACAATACCAGTGATTGCTTTAGATCAAAACAATTCTATATTAAAGGGGCTTTTGGATGGCTTTGAAGAAAATTTGCTTTTGTGTGTAACAGCTTCATTCCTAGAGCTTTAATTTCTGAAAAAAACCAGAAAAGTCATTACTACTTTTCTATTTCAGGCCCTGACACAAAATATGATGACAGATGTGATTTGTACATTTTACAAAAGGGAAAAGAGAGACAAAGAAATCAGAAAAGTGGCTTAAGCTAAACAGCTGTCTTGGCTATATCTGTTGATGAGGATCAATAATGCCAATAGGATTTTTTAATGTCTTCCTTCTTTCTGCCCATCTCAGCATTCTTAGCCGTCACTTTATGCATTTCCCTCTTCACTTGTAGATAGTCAGATCAAGTACCTTATGCTTTGATCTGTAGAGCTATAGTCCTCCATGAAGAAGAGCGAAGGTGGATCTTTCTCTGTTTATGGCTTCATTTCTGTAGGATTAAGTACATTGCAAAACCTAAAAAGTAAATGTCAGTGACAGTTACTGTCTCTCTTCTCCTTCCAAAATATTAACAGTCCTATGTTATTCTTTTGATTTCTTCTGGGACAGCAGCTTTCACAATTTTCTGTGACGGTCAATAATTTGTTTTCTCTTCTACAAGTTATTTCTAGCTCTGAGTATGATGTCAAGAAAAAATTCTAATGCTTTTTTGAATTTTGCTGTTGAAAATGGCATTCCTATCGCTATAGAGAGATATGTGAGATATAAGTGTTCTAGAGGATCACATGAAGTTGATTGCAGGATGATCAACTTTTAAAGAGGAGATCTTGATACTATTGAATTTGACATCGTTTAACAGGGCAGGCATGTAGTGATGCACTTAATCACATACTATTGATTTCTCTGTTCTGACTGAATTAGTTCCTTCGAAGATTAGAAGTGTCATAAAGAGAGAGGTAGATTGTAAAACTACTCAGAATTACAGCTATGTAAATAATAAGGAGGCTTTACATTTGACAGCAATAAAGTTCAGCTTTCATTTGAAAAGATGATGTCCAACCTTCTTTAAACCCAGGAAAGTGGATGGTGTTTTTATTGCAACAGGTCCAGTTAGATATTCAGGAACAATCATAAATTCAGGTGAACAGCCTAGTTATTGAATTCTTTAGGGTCTTGAGGCAGACATTCATCATGGGGAGTGCTATTGTGGAAGAATTTGTGTATTACCATCTGCTTTTCTCCTTGCTGTCATCACTTTAATCTCCCTAATATTCAGTTCTTTAGGAGACTGGACCAGCAATGCAAAGGAAACAGTTTTGTAGGTTTCTGCAGACCATGCTGTGCTTTATTTGTGCGTGTGTTGGAGACAGTATTTCATACCCTCAAGAAAGCTGGTTGGCTGAGCCTGGCAGATGCAAGAGTTTCTGGTAGGAATGGGGACATCACAATCATGGACAATTCTGCAGTGCACCCTCCTCTTTCTAAGATTTCCTGTGGATGAGCTGAAAGAGGGGAAAATAACATGCTATTAGGAGGCTTATATTTATTGTATTTTTCTTGACAGGAAAATGGTTTTTGGTTTAGTGAGGAAGCTGAAAAGACTTTTCCCTCTTCAATTCAATTAATGATAACCCCTGAACTGTAATGCAGTGCTTACTGTAGAACTTTTGCTCTGGCAAAATCCTGCCACTGTGGGCTCCACGACAGAGTAGTGCCGAAGCAATTTACACCAACTGCAGCTACTGTTCAAATCCCCTGTTAAATGTTTCTTGATTCTTTCTGCATACTGTCAAAGAGGCATGAAAGCCTTGAATGCAGAGTGAAGAATTTAAGCAATGCTGTAGATGAGTTTCATATGCACTAAGGGCATATGTGAAGTGATCGTAAGTATGACAAGGTTAGCTGAATTAAGGATCTGTCTGATTCATCTTACAGCCTTGAAATGTATGCTTTCTCACAACAAATAACTGTAGCTACCACATCTTTAATGTTATATTTTTCATCTACTGTGGCTAGTCAGAAAAAAAAAAAGTCACTTGCTTTCCCTCTTCTCTGTTATGTCTATGCCATTGGCTTAGAGAGTATGTTGCAAACAGGAACTTCACTGAGTCACAGCAACATGATGGTTACTTCATGACAACGTGAGGCAACATTGTAAACAGCACAGTTTGTATGGCACCTTCTTATTTTGGAATACAAGTTGGCTAAGAATTCGTTCCTAACATTTTGCTTATTGCAATCCAGTGTTTCACACTGGAATAAAAGCAAAGTCCAACCTAATACAGAAAGTGGCCAAGGAGTCATCATCGACAGCAGGAGAAAAATCAAGGACTGAGCTTGGAAAGCAATGAATTAAACTTAAGCAGCCAGTCACATGTGTACATTACTTATGCTTCAAAATTTGTCCTTATTCCATGGTTTGCTTTATAAAATACCGGTTTTGTGTCTTATGTTTATTTCCTGAAATAAAAAAATGAAGAGATAGAGGTTTCATAGGCCCTGGCTGACTGTTAATCTATTGCTATGTCACTTCCCCGCCCCTCTGCTCCCAAAGTCTCCTTTGCTGATCATATGTTGGAGATGCAGATGGCTTGAACAAATGTCAGAAACCCTGACTTCTCTCTTGGACACAAAAAGCTTAGTTATTTTTACTGTTCTAAGGGCACCCTCTGGCCATGGCTTTGCTCCTAGAAAAACCATCTATTTTCTACTCATTTGACCAGGAACTCTACATATGCATTTAAAAAACCCCTCTGCTTGCCAAGGCACATCAAGCCCTCCTGTAATAGGGGATTCAAATGACAGTCATAGTAGATTTTAACAAAATTGACTCTTTTTTTTTTGAGAATGAGTAATCTATTTTAGGATTTTGACTTCCTATTACTGTTAAGAATGTCTCAGAATTTTCACTGCAGAGATGTTTTATGTTTTGATGGAAAATAATTTTCATCAGTCTGAAATTTGGTGTGCTAGCTCAGCCCATATTTAGGCACCTGAGTAAATGGATTGGTTTTATCAAAGTATTCATCATATTAAACTCAACACACTTGGGAATTAGAAAGCATTGCAGCAGGACTTGGTGGTGTTCAGCACTTTCTGGAAATATGGCATTTTTGATTTAGGAAGCTGAGTCTGGACAATTATATTTCAAAGATTTGAGGTTTAGTGCATAATAATATGTAGTGCAGAGTTTCTGTATTAAAAGACACCATCTTAAAATAATCTACTCTATCAGCCAACATGTCTTTGTCTATGGCGGTTTGGTTTTTTTAATGAAACATTAAAAAATCAGTTATTCCTGTATTTGGAATGGATTTTTTCTGCCTCTTTCCAGGCTGTGTCAAATGTTCTATATTACAGCCTGCACTGTCAAAACATCATCAGTGTCTTGACAGAGTTTTAAAGTGTGAAGTCTCAGCAGTTGAATGCAGATTGGCAGTGCAAGTAGTGCTATATGGGGACGAAGTTAGAGAGAGGTTGAGGAATTTAGGTAACATATAATTGTGAGTTGTGTTCAAGTTAAAAATGAGGAAGTTTACGCATTGATTTTCTATGTGCTGATATGTGCTGGTTGGCTTGGGTCTCAGACTCTTTGAATTGTCAGCAGATCTCAGGAAGTCTTTTTTAGCTAGAGAAAGTAGTACAAAGTCGTCCTTTGGGAGCAAACAGCCAACAGGGTTTAACATAGCACAAAAGAGACTTTAGGCCTTAAACAGTACCTCAGAGCCTTAAACTCTGTTGTTCTGGCTGAAATGAAAATAAACATGGAGTAAGACATAGAGGTAAGAAAGACACAGAGTAAGATCCTAATGTGCTTAGAAGGTGTGGCAATGAGTTTTGGAGACCTTTAATAACATGCAGTGCAGGTTATTACCTTTTGCATTTAACATAGAACAGAATAAGAAAGATATCGGGGAAGAAAAGTCAAATTAAATAGTCAGAGGTAAGAAATGTAGAAAAAATTTTTGCCTGCACAAATCTCACAGGCTATTAGAAAAAGATCATCATTTAGGGAACTATGGCTATGAAAATCAGAATTAAGCTTAGACTGAATCTCCTACAAACAGGGTGATAATCCTGACTGCAACAATTTATCGTAGTTATAATAAAACAGCTTAATTTTAGTGATTAGATAATGAAAGATGGGCTTTGCCCTGGAGCAGTGTTCTTCTGGCAATGACTCATATTCATCCTCAGTTACCAGTTGTGGGCACAAAGAGATACTCTTCTTTATCCCAGAAGTGGCATCTTCAGAGAAACTAAGGGAAGATTTAGTACAAAAGGTCTGACCACTTGATAAAATTTATTGATGTCTTTCAGCTTGCAGGAATCTTATCCTTTTGCTAAGTTAATGAATTTATGTGTCTCATGTCTTTCTTTCCTTCAATGCTTATGTTGAATGACTTTATTTTATTTACCGTGTTCTGCAATTAATATTTTAAGTAATGATCTTCTAGAATAATTCCTATAGATAACTTAATTTCATTCCAGAACTCATCTGGTGAATACTTTTACTTTCCTTCTCAATCAGGAGTCATCACTTGCCTTCTGTCTAGAACTGAATATGTCTTTTTTCTGGTGGTAGGCACACTATTTGGTGGCATAATACTTAGTGGTTCAGGAGGCATGTCAAGGTTTGACATCAATCTTCTGGTACAGACTGGTTAGGAACTGCTAGTTAGACTTAAAAAAAATGTTTTTTCATAGCCTTCTTAAGCTCCTTCTCACCAAGTGCTAGCTACGTAGGTTTCTAGTGCTGAAGCAGGTCAAAGGGCTGTGCCAAGTATATGTAGGAAGGTGTGGGAACATTGCTTTAGAAATATTGAGTCAGGCAGAGTAGTGAAATCTGACAGCGTATGTTACAAGTAAAGGCAAGGTAACCCAACACAAAGAGTACTTATGCTTAATGTGATTACAGACACAAAGGCCTTGGTTTGCTGTTGCTGAGGAAATTAGCCTAACAAGAACATCAGTGGTTACGTCAATGTGCTTAAGAGAAGGACACGACACGATAAATTTCTGTCAGAAGTAGTCTGTAGCTTCGAAGTTTTCAGTTATTTCTACTTCAACAAAGTTAAAAATTAGAAAGTCAACCCGTACAATAATTCTGAAGAGGTAAAGGAAACAAGAGAGGCATGTTGTTGTAGTATTTCTTTTGCTTAGGTTTATTCAAAAAAAATGGATACTGACCAATATGTAAGGAGCTGTGTGTATAAGGGGTTGGCCTACCATGTAAGATGCCATGAAGAGTGCTGGTTCAGCTTCCCTTTAATGCCTGTCATTTTATCAGTCCTTCTCATCTCCTTAAACTCTAAGAAAAGTTTCTCATTAATCATCAAGATCATTACATTGGGCATGAAGCAGGGGATAAAAAATGTATGTGTAACAACTACTACCTGTTCTCCTCTTTGGGCTATGGTACAACATAGAATGAGACCACAAGGCACCAGTGCTTTGCTGAAGAGAAACTCTGCTCCCCATTTCATATTGCTACCCCATGAACAGCCATAGCTGTGTTATGTGTGCTGTGCTAGAGCTGTGAGTAAAGGACCTGGCAAAAACAGTGTGGGGACTTCTGAAAGTATTTGCAAATGAGGCTGCATTCACCATGTGCTTCCCATTGGGGAAATAAAGGAAAACCTGAGGGGCTAGAAACCTGCTGAAGGAAGATGTACCATTGCTCTTGAATCACGTGTTTGGATGGAGAAGGAACTTCTCCAGGGCTCAAGTCAGTCAGTTCCTGGAAAAACAAAAGCTAGTTGCTGTAGTTGCTATTAATGTATCCTTTTGTTTTCCATATAAATGACCAAAATTAAGTCAGCCAAATGGAAAAATTATGGCAAATTATGTTGGTTTTCCCACCCTTTTCATGAGAAAAAAAAGATAAATCCTTGGATGTTTTCCTTGTTTTACCATTTTAGCATCTGGGATTGCTTAATCACACAGCCATACTTAACTGAATCTCCATATGGCATATGAATGTAGGAAAAGCAAACTATACATCACATGCTTTCTCCTCTGTAATTTATAGAACAGAATATAATAGACAGGGTCAAAAGGATGCTATAGAATAGATTATTTCAGTTGGAAGAGACCTACGGCCATCATCTAGTCTCACTGCCTGACCAATTCAGGGCTGATCAAGAGCTAAAGCATGTTGTCAAGTGCATTGTCCAAATATCTCGAACACTAACAGATTTGGGGTGTCAACTAGTTCTCTAGGAATCCTGTTACAACACCCTCTCAATAAAGAAGTGCTCCCTAGTGTCCATTCTAAACTTCCCCATGTGCATTCTTCGTGCCCCATTCCCCCATGTCCTATCACTGGATATTAGGGGGAAGAGATCAGCACCTCTTTCTCCACCTCCTCTTCTCAGGAAGTTGTAGAGAGCAACAAAGCCTCTCCTCAGTCTCCTTTTCTCCAAACTAGGCAAGTGTATGAGAGCCTTAGCTGCTCATCATTGAACATGCCTTCCAGCCCTGTCATCAGCTTTATTGCCCTCCTCTGGTAGCATCCTATTGACTTCACATCCTTCTTAAACTGTGGGGCACAGAACTGCATGCAGCACTCCAAGTGAGTCCTCTCCAATGCCGAATAGGACAGGATAATCACCTCTTTTCACAGAATCACAAGATATGCTGAGTTGGAAGGGAACCACAAGGATCATCGAATTCAACTCTTAGCCCTGCAGAGGAACATCCTCAAGAGTCACATCATGTGCCTGAGAGTATCATCGAAGCCATTCTTGAACTCTGTCAGCCTTTGGTGCTGTGACTACTTCTCTGGGGATCCTGTTTCAGTGTCAAACCACCCTCTGGGTGAAGAACTTTTTGACTGATTGGTGATGCACCTCAGGATGGGATTTGCCTCCTGGCTGCCCCAGTTGCCTACTGACTCCTGTTGAACTGCTGCCAACCACCACTCCCTGATCCCTTTCTGCTGTACTGTTCTCCAGCCACTCTCCTAGTTTATAGTTATGCCCAGCATTACCTATCCTAGGTGCAGAATTCATAATTTTGGCTTGTTAAACTTCATCCCATTTACCATAGTGCAATGCTTCATTCTATCTAGATCACTTCACAAGGTCTCCTATCCCACATGAGAGTCAGCAGCACCTCCAAGTTTGGTACCATCAGCAGAGCTAATAGTGCATTCAGCTCCTGCATCCAGATTTTTGATAAATGTACTGAACAGAACTGGCCCTAGAGCTGAGCTCTGAGGAACACCCTTGGTGGTAGATCACAGTATCACAATATCACAGTATCAGCAAGGTTAGAAGAGACTTTAGAGATCATCAAGTCCAACCTATAATCTAACAGCAGCCCATCATCTAAACCATGTCAACATCATCCAGCCTGCTCTTGAACACTTCCAGGGTCGGTGATTCCACCACCTCCCTGGGCAGCCCATTCCAATGGCAGATCACCCTTTCAGTGAAGAATTTCTTCCTAATATCAAGTCTAAACCTCCCTTGATGGGGCTTGTGTCTGTGTTCTCTTGTTCTGTTGCCAGTTGCCTGAGAGAAGAGGCCGCCCCTCGCCTGACTACAGCCTCCTTTCAGGTAGTTCTAGACAGCAATAAGGTCACCCCTGAGCCTCCTCTTCTCCAGGCTGAACACCCCCTGCTCCCTCAGCTGCTCCTCATAAGGCTGGTGCTCCAGCCCCTTCACCATCCTTGTTGCCCTTCTCCGAACATGTTCCAGTAACTCAGCATCTTTCTTGTACTGAAGGGCCCAGAACTGAACACAGTGCTCAAGGTGCCATCTAACCAGTGCCGAGTACAGGGGAAGGATAACTTCCCTGGTCCTGCTGGCTACACCATTCTTGATTCAAGCCAGGATGCCATTGGCCTTCTTGGCCGCCTGGGCACACTGCTGGCTCATGTCAGGTCTCCCATTCACCAGCACTCCCAAGTCTCTCTCTCTGTCTGCCCACTCTCCAGCCACTCTGACCCCAGTTTATAGCTCTGCATGGGGTTATTGTGACCAAAGTGTAAGACTTGGCACTTGGATTTCTTGAATCTCATCCCACTGGAATCTGCCCATCTCTCCAGCCTGTCCAGATCCCTCTGCAGGCCCCTCCTACCCTCCGATAGATTGACACCTGCTCCGAGCTTGGTGTCATCTGCAAACTTACTAATGAAGGACTCAATGCTGTCATCAAGGTCATCAATAAAGATATTAAACAGAACTGGGCCCAACACCAATCCCTAAGGGACACCACTGGTGACCGGTCACCAACTGGATGTGACACCACTCACAACCACTCTCTGGGCTTGGCCGTTCAGCCGGTTCCTAACCCAGCACAGCATGCTGCTGTTGAAGCCTCAGGCTGCCAGCTTCTCCAGGAGTATACTATGGGAGACTGTATTGAAGGCTTTGCTGAAGTCCAGGTATACTACATCCACAGCCTTCTTCTCATCTACCAGGTGAGTTACTTAGTTATAAAAGGAGATCAGGTTGGTCAGGCAAGACCTAAAAAGTTCCTAGAACCCTCCTAAAACCATGCTGGCTGGGTCTTATCCCCTGGTCATCCTGCAGATGTTGCATGATTGCACCTAGGATTATCTGCTCCATAACTTTTCCTGGTATGAGGTCTGTCTAACAGGTCTGTAATTACCCGGATCATCTTGCCAGCCCTTCTTGTGGATGGGTGTCACATTGGCCAGCTTCCAGTCATCTGGGACTTCACCTGTGAGCCGAGACTGCTGATAAATGATGGAGAGTGGCTTAGCAAGCTTGTCTGCCAGCTCTCTCATCACCCTAGGGTGGATGCCATCCAGTCCCATGGATGTAGCCCCATTCACTACAACACTTTGATCCTCTGAATGACCTGTCTGCCTCTGCGATACATATGTGCAAGGCAAGAGAAGTCAGCCTTAATAATGCTGCACTTGATGAATGAGGAAACAAAATAATCAGCTTGATGCATGAGGCCACTGGCACCTGTTACCAGCTGACTAATGGGGATAGGGGAAGGAAAACATCCAGGGCTTCCCATGCACTCTGCTAAATCAGTCAGGCTTGACAAAACCCAGACTTCTGAAACATAGGTGTCTGCCAGGGAATGGTGCACTTTATTTGAAGGATGAGTGACCTTCCACAGGGATGTGTTTTTATCCTGTGTAACTGCTAGTGGCTTGCAGTGTTGCTTATCATCATACAGATTGCATATTAGCTGATTAAAATAAGACTATGGACTTTTCAGGAGTGTTAATGGAAATACTGTTGACCTGAAGAGCTCACAGTGACCCTTGGTGGCCCTTAAAGCATCCTTCCCCAGAATGAATAAAAATGCTGTAGTAAAAACACTTGATCATATTTAATTTAGTCTCTTCGTGCCAAAATCCAGGGTTTTTCTTAGAAATAATTGTGCAGATGTTCTTTTCAGCTCAGCAATGTGCCTGTACACAGAGTGCCAGCACTGTGCATGTAAGCAACTGGGCAGGATGGACGCATTCAAAGAGATTATTGTGTCTGTTCTATATCCAGTGCTGGTCTAGAGGTGTTAATAATGCAGCATGGTTCACTTTTTCACCCCCTGATCATTTTCTGCTGAGCACTGAAGTGTTAGGAAAATACACGTGTGTGATATGGAGCAAAGATCAGTCTAATGGTTCAAATCGGCAAAGGGACATATGTGAGAACTCTACAACTGGTGAAGAAAAGAAAGTATTGAAGACAACCATCTTTTTATTATAGTAGTATCTCTTATCCTCATTTAAAAATATCTTTGTGATTCTGCACACTATACTTTATTAGGAGAATTCTGATGAGGATGTCCATCATAGCATACAGAAAGGAAGTAGATTTGAAGAAGGACTCTAGACTTGGCTTTGATTTCTTTTCTTTTTCTAAAGGTTGTATCTTTCAATTTCTTTCTTTTCATCACCTTCTCTTCAGTCTTTTGTTCTCTGCTTGTTCTAAACTTTCTGTTCTATCGTATAGCTATGGCCACACCTATTTTTGCACAGTATCTGTTGAACTAATGGTGTTACTGGAAGGTGAGAAGCTGAAACAATGAGCAGTGCGTCACTGTTAGGCTTGACCTCATTTCTTTTTAATTCTTTTCTTGTAGTGTCAGTAAAAATCTCTCAGAAGAGTTTGAAGAGGGCACACCTGTGCACTTGCAGAACCTATTTGCACATATGAAAACAGATGAGGAGATCTCTGGACTTGACTTTCTGTTCCCACCTTCCTACCTCATCTCTCCCATTTTGTGATTGTACTGGTACAAGTAGTCTGTGGATCCTTTCTGCACACCAAGACTGAGAATTAATCTGGGTCAAAGATAATTTTTCTGAAAAGGTGCACAGTTGATGCATTTGAGAGCTGTGGCAGATGCATAGGGACCCAAAGCCAAAGCTGGAGTCTTAAAATGGCTTTGCTTCTGAGAACAAGTCTTTATGGAGCTACTTCCTGACACAGAGAAACACACACACACACACACACACGCAGAGACAGATATCCCTCCTGCAATTCTGCAGGGACTGTTCAGTTCCCTACCAACCGTTCTACTGCAATCCACAAAGTAGGTGTCTGGCAGGATCTCCCTTTGACAGGTAGGAATAGCCCTTCTGGTCTGCCCATCTGAACTGCAGTTGGCTGAGTGGCATGGTCTGGCAGGGAATGGCAGCTGGAAGAAGAGGAAGGAACCATCCATGGGGGCCAAAATACTGTCCACTCAGGACTTGGGATGCCTAGCAGGGGCTGTTTGCAGGGGACACTTCTTTTCCCACTAGCAAGCTTCAAAGATTTCCACCTTGAAAAACAATGTTTTTAAAGAGATTGTGAAGTAATAAGAAGTATCAGGATTTAATGTGGCTACCAGGGGAAAGAAAAATCTTTGGCAAAACATTCCTAGTAGTTTTTTTCATGAGACTGTAAAGCATTTGTTTTATAAGAGCTATCTTGATCTGTAGTAATTTTTTTTCTTTGTGAACTTGTACTTCAGTGTCTATCCTTGAGACCTTTTCATTTATTGTTTCCTTTAAACTTAGACTTTATGTTCTAAAACTACTAATGTCAAAATAGGTCAAAATAATGTTTATCATCTTGCTATATGCTTTTGCAGTGACACATACACAGTTCTGTGAGAACAGTTCCCTGTGTAAAGGAGGTAAAGAAGCTGACATGACCTTTTCTATTATTGCAGTTTGTTTATTTGTTTGTTTTTTTCCCTGGTGATTGTTGAATATTTGTATACTTAGCAGGATTTCCTGGTTTATAAAATAGTTTCTTCATGTATAAAATTAAAACTTTGTTCGCCTTTTTAAATTTTTTTTTCCTAAAGGAGAATTAATAGAACATCTCATAAACTAAGACCAAATTAAATTATATTTGTGGCAGAGTCAAAAATGGTAGGAACACAGTATTTGCATTCAAACATAAGAAGAAGAACTGTAGACACTCAACTTGCAGAGAATATGTTCTGCCCTTTATTCTCAGATCAGATGCAGGCTCATGGTAGATTTTGTGCAGGTTGATGGCAACAGGTCAGTAGGCAGAAGTAATATATCACCTTCAAATTTTGCTTTGATCACCTGAAGCATGTGTTTATAGAGACAATTTTAAAACATATTCTCCTTTGTGGTTTTTCTTTCCATTTTCTTTTCATCAGCTTCATAGATAGAAAATCATGTCTTATTTGAAATCATCACAGTTACTTAAAAATCTGCCTTTAAAGCTGCCCGCTGATTGTGAAAATGTGAAAGAAATATCTGTCTTAGCTGTTGATAAAATGGATTTTGAAAGTATTTCTCACTGTGATGTCTAGATGCCTAACCTTGATTAGGAAAATAACCAAGGTCCTTTGGCTTCTCTAAAGTGACAGTGATGGTTCTGAGTACTATGAGAGACCATGATTTCATGAGATTTACAGAGAATAGCAAATGTTAGTCACTTGAGAAACAATTTAGAAAGGAGTTATTTCTGAGCATTTGATAGCATGTCATTCATGTTTATACAAATTTTACTGATTAGAGGGACTTAAATCCCCAAAATATGAAATACTGAAGATGTGATATTTTTAGGTTGTAGTGGTGAACAAGGAAGGTATGAGAAAAACCCAAACTGACGGTAGTACTACTTTAAAATTTTAACTATTAGCTGCTTTCTCCACTCTGTACTAAGTCTATGTGATCAAAGGCTGACTGTGAGTTTCAGAACAGCAGAACCTTCCTGGCATTTAGAGGAGGCCCTTGGTCACCCTGCAGAAACAGAGACCGGAATTCTTCCCAAGCTGGAGCTAGTCAATTAAAGGAGCATAATCACACATGGGATACACTGCAGAGTCCTTACCCTGCTGAACTCACCATCACAAAAATCCCGGTGGATGTCCGTGGCCATTTGGGTTAAAAACTCACTGAAATAACTGGCACTGGCGTTAAATCCTAATGCCGTCCACAGTGAATAATTAATCTTGATTAATTATAAGTAATGTTTGCCTTTCTAGAGAGGTAAAAAAAATGCAAGTTTGAAGGGCTAACTGCAAACTCACTTGCTGCTCAACAGTGGGAGAGAAAAGGAAAACACTACATACGATATTTAATATTATGTTCTTCTGATTAGCATAAGAAATTTAAGTAATTTCTTTGTAATGCTAAGTTAAGTTTAAACATTCTTTAGGTTTTGAGGGAATACTCTTTCTATATCCTGTATCTGTCAATTTTCAGATCAGGTAAATATTTTTAAGAACAAATTGGATAGATATAAAGCAGCACTTTTGGTATGTAGTTTCATTAGTACTCTCTCCAGAGCTTAAGCTTTCCAACAGTTTGTTATTTTCAAATTTAAAGCCACATTTGAGTGTAGTTACTAGTGACAGAGGTGACTGACTATATATAGTGCACATGTGTTTAGACTGATATGAAAGCAGTTTAGGAGAAGAAGAGATTTCCTGTTACTTTCTGTTTTCTCTGGCTCTGTTCTTACATCACTGGTAGATAATATTATTTGTCAGACATGAGTAAATCTACTAGTAATGTTTAATTCCAGAAGAAGTGTTTTTAGTAGATTTATTGCACTATGTATTATGTGCTTTTTAAGTTTCAAAGGGGGATACATCATATTAAAATGCAGTGATCATGTTCATGTGTCTTTGGAAATGGAATAATTTAGGGTGTGGGAGCTAAATGAATTATAGAAAAGGCAACTGCCAATAGGAAAAGATCTAGGAAAAAATAATTAATCTTTGTTGGTCCTGAATTAGTAAATTGCCTATTAGTACAGAAATTCCTGAGGTATCTTGGATTACTTGTTTTGTATAGTAGAGATAGAGAGTAAGGGGCTTTCTTCCCCAAAAATGTCATCAATCTGACCACATGATCAACTTCACAGTCAAAAAATTAATGGACACAATGCATCGTGATGTCTTTGTTTTTTTCATCTAAACGTGTTTTTTTTAACTTCTGCAGTTCTTGAAGTTCCAAAATGTTTTTTTCAGTCCAAATATATATAGAGTTTGGTTCTTCCCTTCCATATTTTCTCTTGTTCTGTCAGGGGAATGAAGGTTCATATCAGGATCCAGTAGAGATTAGTCTTATTTGTCCATAAAATTTCTGATTTCTCAGGCAGTATCAGTCTACAGTTTTGAATCTGTTGCTTTAAATGGGAATAGAAATGGGACTCAGCTATTCGATATTTTAATAATTGGGAAATGATGCATCTATTGAGTATAATCTTAACTCCCATATCCTGCTTTTGATCTATGTGGGATTAAGACTGTCTTCATTAGGAGGTGGTAGTTGGTTGTCAGCATTATCATTACCTGCAGATACTGGGGACTGTTAAAAGCAAACTATGCCACCCCTTGGTTAGACTAACACTGTTTTACCTGGAGTTTCTGTAAGTAATAAAGCAAGGAAGCTTTTGTCCAAAAACCAGACAAACAATGTATTTATGAATCAGTTCAGAGTTCAGTAGTGGTGCAGAAAAGTCTGTTCTTAATGTTCAAAATTGAAATTAGTTTTGAAATTAATCTAATGTTAAACAAAATAGTTAAATAAATTATTTTTCTAGTGCCCATGTGTGAACAAAAGAAGCAGCCGACGATTTTTCATTTGGAAAAGATATTGGAGGTGTACTAAAATAAAAATGAGGAAAGAATTTTTAATGGCATTTTCTAAGTTCTGCTTTTTAACAGGAAGTTGAGGAGAAAACAACTACTAACGGAAAAAAGCAGAGGCCACTAGAGATAGGGCAGGCCATGAAATACGGTAATATTTTAGAAGCAAGAATATGAGCTTGAGACTTCGATGTGGTTGAGAGTGGTACATTTGCAAGCTCAGTTTTTCATGCCCTGTCATTTTACCAGCAGCCATACATGGATTGCCAGGTGGTGGCCGAGATCTAGGCCTGCAGAGAGACCTGGAGAAAATCTGCCCTTTCTCTGTTTTTACTGCACGGAGCTGTGTGAGGCTGCTGCTGTAATGCAGAAGAATTTGCATAGCCATCTGTTCCCCGTCTGCAAAAACCTACTGGTTCCCAGTAGCCATCTGAAAGGCTGTGAATTACTAATGAGTCTTATCCAGATCTTCTTCCCTCTTTTTTAGGACTGCTTTAGGAGATACATGAAAAACATGGATGAGAGAGAGGGTTTTTCCCTGTAGTAGAGAGAATTTCTTGGTACGAGATGTAATACAATGAGGGAGAAATGTGGGGAAGCTGGTCTCTCTACAGAAGGACTGAGGCTAAGCCACCAGCATGGCACTGCAGATTGGCCTTGTGGCCATTCAGCTTGTTCTGCTTTCACTGCAGTTTTTTATAACCTGTCACCATGCTGAAGCTTTTCTTCCCTTCATAATCTTTTTATGGAGACAAGAGAATGGGAGAATAAATTGGGTTGTATCTTTTCTGACTTTGTGCCATTTTACAGGAAGTCCTAAGAATAATTAGAGTAAATGCTTTATAAGCGCAAATGTATATTTAGACTAGACTAGACTAGACTCGACTAGAACGGAACAGACTAGAACCATCTAGTCCAACTGCCTGACCAATTTAGAGATGACTAAACGTTGAAGTATGTTGTTAACAGCATTGTCCAAATGCCTCTTACACACTAACAGACTTTGGGCACCAACTATCTCTCTAGGAAGCCTGTCCCAGTGTTTGACCACCCTCTCAGCAAAGGACTTCTTAATGTCCAGTCTAGTTTTGCCAACTGAACTGTGGCGCTGGGCTTTTGTGGGAGGTGGGCTAGTACATAAGCAACACATGTTTTTCTGAGGTAGATCCTAGGTTCAGAGTTGGGGTGTCTTACCCTGCACCTAGGAAAATGTATTGGAGCTCAGGCCTCAATTCAAGAGACTCTAGGCACCATGAGCTGATTCATCTGAGGACGTACACTGCTTGAATGCTAGGTGACTTGACAGAAAGGACTTGTCTCTCAGAAAGCTGTCGACTGTTATAAAAGACATTTTGAAGAAGCTGACTTGAAAGTAACAGAAATGAGACCTCTTGCATATCACCATATGACAAAAATGTATCATGCATTTGCTTAGGAAAAATATGCATCAGGATGTGGGCATAAGAAAGTAGGATCCAGTCTGGATATTTGTTTTGAAAATTTCAAAAGATTTTTATTCAATCAGGATAGTCTAGAAAGACCTGCAAGGGGTAAACAGGTGGATATTCAGTGTGCTCCTTTTCCCACTCTTTTGTTGAACTTGGAACAATTTTATGACAATTGGCATGTACTCAGAATAACAAGACTTAAAAAGCTGGAGGGAAAGAAGAAGTTTAAGGGTATGTTAGCGTGCTCTTTGTAGAGACATAGAAATGAGAAAGAAGTTTTCCCTCTTATCTTGGTCTGGACATCATAGAATTTATCCTCTAAATCTGATCTGGTGATCCTAACTTAGTTTCATAGCTGATGGAGAGAAATAGGCAGTTTCAGAAAGTGCTTCATTTAACCATTTTTAGACACATTGTTTGGGCTGAATTGAAATACTTTTTGCAAATGCTAGTTTATTTCCATTGAAAACAGAATTCAGGCTGATGTGCTTAGACCTGGATGTTTAAGATTGTATTCCTATATTAGACTGTGTGAATTTCACCTGGATTGTTAATCTGGAATTGAGCAAGAAGTGTGTTCATGATAATTTAATTCTAGCCCATCTGCAGTGAGTGTGAGACTCAACATGAGGACAAGTCAATATTTACCTGCCTCATTTTCAAAATGAGACTGAGTCCTCGGGGAAAAAAATAAAAAGCAGCTTTGAAAGGAAGGAAACATACTTTTCCCATTCAGTCCATCAGAAAATGTGTAGAGAAAATATTCTGTAATGATCAAGTAGGCCATTTCATGATACTTCATTATCTCAAGTGGTTATTTCTCAAGAGATCCTCTTTAATGAATCAAGGCTGAATAGCACCAACATACTGACCTGTTATTGTCCATACACAGCACTGTGATAGGCTACTGGAGATCGAGTGGGATTTAGAGTGCCAAAATCTCTCACTTACCTTCTACCTAAAGACTGCTTTATGCCACACTCTGTGGCACCATGAGTTGTTTCCTCTGAACAGTAATTAAATTTATACTTGGAGTCTTAGCCCCTGCAAAGATTTTCATGAGAAACTAAGATATCTAATGCAGAGCAGCCTCCAAGGAATCTTACACAGTGTTCAATGTTACATCTGCAGCAAAACTTAAATCCTAACATTGTGGGTGCAACAGAAGTTTCCTTTGCCACGTATATTTAATGTAGTTCTCAAATTCCAGGACTTACTAGAAATGTTAGGTTGGATTTTTTTCTGAGATTTAAGCATATGTAATTAATTGTATAATTGTATTGTATAGAGAGAGGTTATATTGTCTCACCACACAAGTTTATGTTTCTTGATTCTGTATTGCAAATGTTGGGGCACAGTATGATCTTGATGATCTTACTTGTCAGTTTGTCTCTTGGGGCTTCCTTCTTCTCATTCACCTATATTTGTAGTGCCCTTGGTAAACATGGGGAAAGAGAAGAGGTAGGCCTTGCAGAGTACTAAATTTCTCTGGCACAAAGTCATTTTTCTAAGCTCTTGCTTTAACAGTATTCCTGGACTCTCCATGTCTCCCTGGCACTGCTTACCTTTCCCTCTCAAGGCCCTCCATTATTTTCCTAATGATATTATGTCATTTACTGTTTAGACCCACTTGGCCCAGGATGCTCAATTATATCTTCCATGTTTTAATTATAAAACAAGCATTTTTGGCTTTGCTCCCTAAGCTAGAAAAGGCTGATATGTAAACTTTTTCGAAATTTGTTCTAAAATTTTATGCATACAATGAAAGTGTTATCTGAAAAAAAGTACTTTTCCTTTGTGAACTATAAATTTTTGCCTTTGCAGAAGAGCAACCTCTATGGATTTGTTCAACATTTCATTCAAAATTTTCTTTTGATTTTGTGCCTATTCAGTCTTGTTTATCACCCCCTTATTACTATGCCTATGAAAGTGGGTATAAGGTATAGTTTCTCATGCCTTCTTTCACTTTTTTAATTTGTTTAGGTTTTTTTTTCTTTCCTCATAGAAATCTGTCCCATTACAGCCTTAATATCTTCATTCTCCACGTCTTTTGGTCTTTCTATGGCTCTATAGGCTTGGGTGGGAGGGAGTTATCTGCAGTCTCTGTTACTCTTCTTTACTTTCAAAGGACAAAACATGATGTTCCAATTAAGGCTGTACTGCTTCATGCACAAGCCTTATAATCAGTCCAAAATTACTTTTTGTCCAGTATCTTATACATCCCAACAATGTTAGTTTTATTGATTTGCAGGGTGAGCAGGTGCCTTCATTGAACTCTTCTGCAGGGTGTCCATGGTCTTCTCTCATGAAATGTTTTATTTTCTATAATTTCTTCCTATTGACTACTTATTTCTATTGCCTAAAATTAAGTACCTGTTCTCTGAAGCATAGAAGTACTTACCCCTTTTCCATTATTTTCTTCCTCCTTCTGTACTATTTAAAGATATAACTATTGGTATTTTACTATCTAAATTATTTAAAAATCCTGAATTTTCTTCATACTGTGGTTAAATTGTTTATTATGCCCAGTCTCTACTTCTGTGTCTTTCTGATTAACTTCTTCACATTTGTTTATAAAAAATGCTCTTCTCAGACGATTGGTGCAATGTGATTTTATGCTATGATTACTCCATGGAGGAAGTAGAACTTAATTTATTTTTGTCACTCTTAATTAATGGCTTGGCTGTCGTTACTTCTTACACTGATTCCATCATATTCTAGAGGAGAAAGCTGAGAATAGCTTTGAGTCTTGCCTACTGCAAAAGAAGCTGCTCTGTATGTGTAGTTGAAATATCTAATAGTCACTTAACATTTGGAGCTTTTATATCCTTTAACTTTATGAAATTGACTTCCTTTTCTTCTTCTAGGTCAACTGGCTCTTGAAATACCAGTACTATATCACATACTTATAGCTCATTCATACTCTATTCAAGATATCTCTTCACTGATTTCTTATTATGTTTTTCAGATATAATGCTGCTTCTTTCCAGTATAAAATCTTTATCTTTCCTGTGTGTTTTAGGGTCAAGATTTATATTTACCTTCAAGTATAGTAATTTTCTGTGCTTCTTCGATGCCTTTTATCATTACCAGGCAGATTAAATCACCTAGTTTTGTTTCTCACGTTCTCCCATTTTTTTGCTGACATTTATCTTTTTTTTTTATAATGAATGCTGCAACTATTTGAATAAAACTCCTGCTGTCTCACATTGTGTTAGTTTTCAGGTTTTATGTTAGATGTTCTGCTGTCATACTTTCAATATGTTATTTCTCCCCGTCCCAATTCAGACAGAGTTGTGTGTAACACGAGGAGAAAGATACTGAATTTGAATGGTGTATTCTTAGTTTCACACAACAAATAATAAAACATTAATGTTCTTGAAAAAGATAGGATGTATGGTCTGAGAATATTGCCTCTGGAACAAAGTAAATTATAGTGGGATCATAAATTCATTTAGGTTGGAGAAGACCTTTAAAATCCAGTCCAACCATAAACCTCTGCTAAGTCCACCACTAAACCATGTCCCTAAGCACTACATCTTTTAAATCCCTCCAGTGATGGAGGCTCAACCATTTTCTCTCCATGAAGAAGCCTCTCTGGTACAACTTCAGACCATGTCCTCTCGTCTTATTGCTTGCTCCCTGGAGAAGGAAGCCTCCTGTCATGTCACCCCTGAGACTCCTTTTCTCCAGATTAAGCAATCTCAACACTCTCAGCCACTCCTCATTAGACTTGAGCTCCAGATCCTTAACTCATTCCATTGCCCTTTTCTGGATATGATGCAAAACTTCGGTATCTTGTCAATGAGAGACACAGAACTGGACACAGGATTCAGGCCTCACCAGTGCTGAGTACAAGGAGATGATCGCTGCCATAGTCCTGCTGGCCACTCTGTTTCTGATACAATCCAGGATGCCGTTGGTCTTGGCCACCTGGGCACACTGCTGGCTCTTGTTCAGCAGCTGCCAACCAGCACCCCTGGGTCCTTTTCTGCTGGGAAGCTTTCCAGTCACTCTGTCCCCAGCACTTTAAGGGGTTGTTGTGACCCAAGTACAGGACTCATCACTTTGCCTTGTTCAACCTTAGACCACTGGCCTCAGCCCACCAATCCAGCCTGTCCAGATCCCTCTGCAGAGCCTTCCTGCCCTCCAGCTGAGCAACATTCCTGCCCAACGGTGATATCTGCAGACTGACTGTGGGTGCACTCAATCTCCTCATCCAGGTCATTGATAAAGATATTAAACAAGCCTGGCCTTGATACTGAGCCCTAGGGAATGCCACTGGTGACTGGCCAGTGGTTGGAAGTAACTCCATTCACTATCACTCTCTGGGCCTGTCTACCCAAACAGTTTAATGCCTAGCAGAGTGCACCTATTCACACCATGAACAGCCAGTTTCTCAAGGAGAATACTGGAGGAAGTGGTGTCAAAGGCTTTATTAAGTCCAAGCAGACAATATGCACAGCATTTCAGTCACCCACTAAATGGGTCACCTTGTCAAAGAAGATCCGATTGGTCAAGCAGCATCTGCCTTTCACAAACTCATGCTGAATGGACCTGATCTCCTGGCATATGCTGTGGGATGGTACCTAAGATGATACCTTCCAGGACCTTCCCCAGCACCAAGGTCAGGCTGACAGGTCTGTAGTTCCCTGGGTTCTCCTTCTGGCACTTTGTGTAGGTGGGTGTCACATTGGTTAGCCTCCAGTCACCTGGGCTCACCCTAGTGAGCCAGGACTGCTAGTAAGTGATGGAAAGTGTCTCACTAAGCCCTTCCACTGAGCCCCCTCAATACCCTATGGTGGATCTCATCTGGCCCCACAGAGATGTGTGTGTTTAAGTAGTGGGACTTTTTTTCTGTTTAACAGATTAAGAACAAAGGAAATGTTGGCAAATTGTCAGTTCAATATGGAATGAAAAATATAAATTGTTAACATGACAAGACTTTTCAAGAAATATTTCTTTTCTGTATTTGGAAAAAATGAAGATGGTGTATTCTTGTTACATGAAAATAATTTAGACATTCTGGTTCATAAACCATTAGGATGAGCCGGCAATGTGCACTCACAGCCCAGAAAGTCAGTTGCATCCTGGGCTGCATCAAGAGCAACATGGCCAGCAGGTTGAGGGAGGGAATTCTGCCCCTCTGTTCTGCTCTTGTGAGACCCCACCTGCACCCAACTCAGAACAGAATGGACCTATTGGAATAAGTCTAGAGGAAGGCCACCAAGCTGATTACAGGGATGAAGCACCTCTCTTATGAGGAGAGGATGGGAGAATTGGGATTGTTCAGCCTGAAAAAAAGAATGCTTTGGAGTAACCTAATTGTGGCCTTCCAGTATCTGAAGGCAGCCTGCAAGAAAGATGTAGAGAGACTTTTTGCAAGGGCATGTAGTGTCAGGACAAAAGGGAATGGCTTCAAACTGAAAGACGGTAGGTTTAATTAGATATTAGGAAGACATTCTTTACTATGAGTGTGGTGAGACACTGAGACAGGTTACCCAGTGCAGTTGTGGCTGCCCCATCCCTGGAAGTGTTTAAGGCCAACTTGGATGGGGCTTTGAGCAACCCGGTCTAGTGGAAGGTGTCCTTGTCCACACAGGGATTTTGGAACTAGATGTTATTTGAAGTCCCTTCCACTTAAAACAATTTATAATACTATTCTATGATTCTAAGGCATAGGAGAAACTAATGTCTTAGAGCTGAAACTGGACAAAGTCAAATTAGAAATTAGGCATCTTTTTTTAATGATAAAAGTAACTGATGGAACAAATTATTGAGAAGTATATTTTCTGTCTCCTTATGTCTTCAAATCTAGACAGAGTACCTTCCTGGAAAACATGCTGTGGTGGTTTAATCCACCTTTTAGTGTTCAGGGGACAGGTTCAATAAAAGTGACAGAAAACTGAATAGAATTTTTCAGCAGATGATGAATTTATTACAAGGAATTTGAATGAGAGAGGTAGGGGTAACCCACCGAAGACCCCAGAATTACATTGAGGGACCCTCAACACGCAAGAAAAAAAAAAACACACAAAAAGGGAAAAACAAAAAAAAGGAACTGTTCCTTTCAGCCAGATGACTA
>VXBA01000266.1:356040-546423 GCA_013399895.1 Serilophus lunatus
AAGGGATCATGACTTCCTTGTCAGTTGTCATTAAGATGTCATTGATTCCTTAGAAAGAAGAAACGTGATTTAATCAGTGATGATTCACTCTGAATTATCTATGACCAATATTCTTGAAAGGCCTTTCTTTTTTCCTTTTTGCTACCGTTTTGAGTCAGTAAAAATTGGAATAATTTTTATACAGTAAGTCATTGCAGCTTCCTGACAGTTCAGATAATTTTTGTAGCATTCTGTCATCCAAATGACTTGATGCATTTGGTATGAATAGAGATGGGAACATTTTGTAAGTTATAACCATAAGATAATTTATTCACACAGAGAAGGCATTGTGTTTGATAACTGATAAATTTCATTCTGTTTTCATGATAAAGGCTAAAATGGGTGTGTGGATTGCAGCTGCTTGCTTAATAGTGTTACTGATGACTAAAGAGGGAATGGATCTTTCCGTGGATTATATAATCAATTTAAAAGCTTTCCACATTCTGCCTGTGACAATTTAAAAAAAAAAAAAAGAAACAAGAACCCATGACATAGAGATCTTTTTCTCTTTAAAACACTTATCTGTTGTAAGTGAATGTAACAGTCAGATAAAGATCAGGTATGAAGTACTTGAATAGTAGCTCTAGGAATAATTTTAAAAGTAAGCACTGAATCTCTTATATATTTAAATGAGACTAAATATTATGTTTATTTAGGCTAAGATGTTTTCATTTAGGAAACTATGAAGGGAAGGGTTGAGCATTTAGCTCACACTAATTGGGAACTTGCTTTGAATGATAATAATTATTAAAGGAAGTAGTAAGACCTCTTTTTTTCCATGCATCAGGGGTTAATGCTTTCTAAAACAGAGCTGTGACTGAAACAGTGATGGCCTAAGTAAACACACAATCCACAGGGCATTTGAGTTGCTTTTTAGTCTGGGACTGATTATTTGCACAGCAAAATTCCAAGTGGATGCTTATCCTATGTCTCACTGAGCCTCTTAATATTTACATTTATCTAGATTCTTTTTAAATGGGGCAGCAGAAAAAAACCCAGAGAGAAGAAAAGGGTTGAGTCCATAAAGATAACTTTCCCATACCCTCCCCAAACGTCCCCAAAGCCGAAACAAAAAAGGAAGATATTTCCATAAATGTGGACTGCTTTTCTTCTTTAGATCCTACAGAAGGTAAATGTAAGGAGTAGACTTTGGCATTAAAATGGTAATGGGAGTTTTCTGCTTTTATTCTTTTTTGTGGAAACAAAGTTCACCCTTATCCAGAAAAGAAACAAGAAAAAAAACCCATAATAACTGGTTGATTATGATGGAGAACAATATAAAAAGAGATATGTGAAAGAATCCCACCAGAACTAAAGTAGTCTCTAGCCTTTTTCTGACATTGACCTTCATCTTGTAACCAGGCATGTAATACCACCACAGAGAGCCTGTATTTCTTCTACTACCCTCATTTTTCTTCACTCTTTTGTTCACTTTATTGTACGCAAAGCATGTGATATTTTGAGACCATGGAAACGTCAGATGTAGGATGGATGAATTATTCCCAACATCTGGTAACCACATTAGTTGGTTAAGTAGAAAGCATCAGAACTCTATTGCTGAACATTTCTGTAGAGTTTCTACAAGGCGTTCTCTTTTTCTCTGCGCTTTTGAAACCGAATTTTACCTTTTTTTTTTTCACAGGATGTTTTAGCTTCTCAAGGTCATTTCATGTTTTCCACAATACCTGAAGGACTTCACAGTTTTAAAAAAAAAATATTTCTTTGATGTCAAAAATGTATGTTGGAGAAACCAAATGTTAAATACAATGGGATCTGCTAGCTTTTCAGAGATTTGGCTTGAAGAATAATCAGTGCAGATTGGCTGAGGTGTACAGGTCTATATGAGATGGTGGTGTATACATGGCAGGGAGAAAGGAGAGAGGCAAGGTATTTGTAATCACAATTTTGTGACAGTTTGACAGGAGACATTAAAAAGAATAAAACCCATTAGTAATGTGCAAGTGATTCTATCTACTTCCAAATCCTCTTGTGCTCATTTGTTTTCCTCATAGGTGACACTGGAATCATCCACTTATATCTGGAAAACTTGTGCACGTATGCCAGGTCTGTAAGCAGTACAAAGAAGTCTGGAAATAAGTTGATTCTGGGAAAACACTTGTATATTCAGATAGTATTTCTCAAATTCTATCATGTTCTTTCACATGATTTTCATCATGTCAGAAGATATTTTGAAGGACTCAAAATCTGCTGATGAAACAAGTGTGATAGCAGTACTGATAGCATTCAACAGGATAATTCTGTGACAGTGGAGAGCCTCAAATACTCCTGGAAAGAAAACTTAGGAAAATATTACTAGAAACCCCAGTGCAAGATGAAAGTTATCCCTACAGTCACGTTCAGTGAGCAAGTTGTTGCAGCAAAAGCCTCCAGCAATCCCATTTAGATGCACTTGCAAGCTTAGTTTCTTCTTGGTTTTACATCCTGAGCCCAGGGAATGTCCTGCTGAGTTGATGACTTCAGTTCTTGGCACATCTTCTTCATCTGATCATATGTGATGAGTCCAACAATCAGGTTATCACTTCTGTTTAGTAGAGGAGCACCTCACATATTTGTTCATGCACTCTAAAGCACCACGAGAGAACCAGAACAATCATTTTCTTTTCATGACTTCTACATAAATAAATAAGTATATTGGCTAAAAGTGTTTGATGCATGATTACCTAACATAAAGTCAGATGGTTTTTCATTTTGTAATTGTGGAAAAAGTACACTGAACTGCATGATGTTTGTATCAAAACACTTTAGACTTAAAGGGAAAGAAGAAACAGAACAGATAACATTTTACTGGCCTTTAGTGCTTCTGTGATCTGCAGATAACCCTAAGATTACAGTGTTGAACCCAGCAGCTTTTCAGAAATACTAAAATTTGTCACATTAATCTCAACTATTGAAACCGTTAAAAGCTTGGTGTTTTTGTCAAGTAAATTGTCGAATGGCTACCACATAATTTATCATCTTCTGAGATAGCTGGGGCATACATTTAAAGTTTGAAGGAGCTATTAGTTCATGTACTGTACTTTTGTGTTGGCTGACAGGAGATTAAAAGAAAAATAACAGTTCTGATCACTCATCTTACTGCCTGCCATGTCATATAGTTATGGGAGACTGCACTTAGGCCACCTACAGTGACAATTGCATTGTTTAATAGCACAATTGCAAAGAGTCATGTATAGCTCCTAATGTGAGTGTTAAGGTAGGGCATTAACTACCATGATGTGACCATTGTGTTATGTTAACTTGCACCGTGTTGATGTGCAAGCAAGAACAAAGCCATTCCTTTACAAAAGCCGTGTGTTGAGATATCTCCAAGTGAGTCTGTCATAGAAGGAAGCAGTAAACACTGTCATTTCAGCATCAGTTTTGCTGGAAGTGTAAAGGTAAGAAAGGTATGACATGCACCAATCCCTGGTATTCCTACCTTTTTCAAACAGCATTGATACAAGAAGATGGTCCCATTTGTACAAAATAAATTCTACTGTGACTGCAAGAATAGGAAACTCTATCCTGCTTATCTCCTGGAAACACAAGATCATTTCCTGTATTTCCATAGGGAATTACTGTATTATTACTTTATTATTGAAATAGTATTGACTTCTATTTTCAAAACCCCAGAAAATGAGATTTGTACTTTTTCTCGACAGATTACTTTATGGCTGAATGCAAGGTGGGTTTTTTATGGTAACATACACACATGTGCTTCTCCCTGATTTAATCCTAACATTTAATTTAATTTTTTTTTTTAATTATGTGTTAAATTAACTCTTTTCCCAAAAATGGCTCTAGTAGTCTACAACTACTTGTAGGACACTGCCTTACTCCCCCAAAGAAGCAGCTGTTTTATAATAAAAGTACCTAATCCTTTTTCATGTAAACCACTTTGTGCTTCCTCTTACCCTCTTTGTCTAATTTAACATTGCTTTTTAGGTAACGTGGTGCTACTACTTGAATCTGATAATTTAAAGGTAGTTGCACTCAAGTCCTAAGGAAAGCCACTTCCAATTGCAAAAGAAGGCATTTTAAAAGAGTAGGAAGTGATTCAGTCACTAAAAAAACCTGAAAGAAATAATCTTTGACTTCAGTAACTTCAAATTCAGTATCAGCAAACACCTTTATTACTTAAAAGAGTGCAAATCTACTGAAACAAATACAGCCATCTTGCCTGCGCTCTCAATATTAGTTCTCAATTGTAAATCTTTTTTTTTCTTTTTTTCTTTTTTCTTTTTTCTTTTTTTCTTTTTTCTTTTTTTCTTTTTTTCTTTTTTTTTGTAGCAGTCTACAGTCAATTAGAATTTAGGTGTCCAGGACCTGTGTGCTTAATATTCAAGCACGGAACATGTGCTTCATGTTAATACTTGAAGGATTTGAAGATCACAAATAAAAATTATAATTGTCAATTTACTCAAGATGTATTTTTGATTTCCTTCAAAATTCAGAAGTGACTGAGTTGAAAGTTGAGTACACTTTGTTTTTCTTCAGTAAAATGATTGCCTACATCTCCTTTCTTTAAATAATCTTAATACAGTATGTTTTTTGGAGCTGAATCTTTAGGGAGAAGTTTTTGCCTTGTCCTTTCATCAACTCCACAGCATATTTTATTGCCAGAGCAAGACTGCAAATGATACTGTATGGGACTCCTAGAGAAAAAAACTCCGTGTTCATCTCTTCCTCTTTCTGGATGGAAAGGATGAGATCCTCAGCATTTATAAGCAGTGTAAGTTATGCTGTAACTTTAAACACCCTAAAATTCCATTGAGGTCAATTTTAGCATTTCAGAGAACTGAAAATACACAGGTGCCATAAATTCAAGAGCATATGCTAAGTCCTTTTCAGAATGAGTCTGTTTTATCTGGGATAACAGTAGGTGTGGATGTGCCAATAAGTTCATCTGGGCCGGAGCAGAATATCTGATATGCAAAAAAATATGCATCAGTTTTACCATATAAAAATGCACACAGCCTGTTCTGTGCATAGGCAGGCATCCTAGGAAGAGCAAACTATGCTTGTGCACTCTGGATCTATTCTATATTTATGTAATGGACATTTGCCCATGTCTTTCTGAACACATGGCAATGTGAACAGAGCTTCTACTACTGTACCAACCAACCTGATAAACAGACTCCTCTCATAAACTCTTTGGATGCTGTGCTGGTATAATGTCTAGGTAGAAAGCAGATGTACTCTGTCATATTTGTCTTATGTTTTGCAGGATAGTGCTTGCCATGTTGAGCCAGACAGAGAATTGTTTTGCATAGGATCTGGACAGGCAATAATGACACTGAAACAGTCATTCATGTGATGGGTCAGAAAGTGAATACTTTCTTGCAAATAAATAGGAGATTTTAGACTTGGCTATAGTTCTGTTTTGATGATACCAAAACTTTAGAATCATCTCATTCACACTGAAAATCTAATGTTTTCAAGAACTTGGTTGCAGCAGAGTTGTTTTATTTAATTTCTCTTCATTAGTCATTCCAGAATTTTTACACAGATCATAATTGATATGCCTTGGTTATAGATGTATGAAACTATGCTTTTACTGTCACATGCTCAGGCCAAGGATAACATCAATGTGGTGAATGTGTATCAACACATTCTAATCTCAGAAATATTTTATCTGAGGCATTGCTGAGACAGACTATGAATGTGCCTAGGAAGGTTTTTGCATGCCTGCCTATAAAGTATCACCTGCACTGATGGTTCTTGCTGTAGTTGACATTACCTCTATCACTTTCTCAGACAAGAATTCAATTTTTTCAAGACTTTTTTTCCTCTTAAAATGACAAATAATAATTATTCTGGTCTACTTCTAAGAAATATTTTCAGTTGTAGTTTTATTAGTTATTGAAAGCCTCTTGATGTCTGTGGTTGATAGCAAATAGATACAGTGGGGCCAGTTTCTATTTTTCATGCCCTTTGTTCCCGATTGAGCTGGGTGCTTTAGATTCACATGGCGTAGACAAACATATAATAGTATTGCTCTTACGGGGTATAAAATATGTTTTGATTTGCTTTGTGTGACTTCAAAATCTGAAAACATAGCAATGGTATCAAAATGTTTTCAAGAAATTACTTCAAAGAAGCCTATGTGGATTGTAAAAATGAAATTTATCATAAAACCCAAACTCCATGGAACTTGTGCTTTTATTTTACCCACATACTGAGAAGAATGTGTTATTGGTTTCCTGAAGAAGCCTATCCATAGATGAAAATCATTCAAAACAGGTGAAAAAGAAGTGCAAGCTGAGTATTCCTGTGTATAGCAATAGTATGGGAGCCCCTTGAGACACTTATTTTGCTCTTGTGCATTTGTAGTACCCATTCCAATGTTGAATAGGTCAAATCTTAATGAAACAAAGAAGAGATATTTTGCTGTGTGGGTTCACTCTACAGTTTCAAGAAAACATAAGGCCTATGAATGAAATCAATTTTATTTAATTTTTGATGTCTGGAAGACTAAGATGAGCTATTTCTCCTAAGCCCCTTTTAACATTCACTAAAGAGGAAATGCAACTGAAGGAGCTGGCACTTCTCGTATTAAAGTAGACACCCGTGTTTTACCGAGTGAATATCAAATATCTCACCCCAAAATGTGAATGCCTTAATTTTAAACACCTAAGCCAAATAAGATGTAGTCCAACCTAAGTCATGAAACTGTCCTTCTAGTTCAGTAGCACTCATATGAGGAGTTCAAGTAACATTTTACTTTCAGTGGGTAAAGTTCAAAACTGACCCATTAAGTAGTAAAGCTTGTTCAGCTTTGTGCAGCTTGTTGCTGAGGAGTATGCCAGGCAGGGAATTTACAAGGTGAGGGTGCACTAGAGTTTTTTTAAAGAGGGTCAGTTTTCTATAGAAAATTGTATTTGGTAGTTGTTACCTAAGAAACAGAAAACAAATACAAATAAAAATTCAAATTAAGAGTACTATAACAAACACATAGTCACCGAACAACACACGTGCCTGCCAAAGTTAAACCTAAGCCTAGGAAAAGTTAGTTTTTGATAAAGGCAGATTTCATATCTTTGCTTAGAGTTTGAAATACAGATTATGTCTGGTTTTTATGTATTATTAATGCAGGTGGATAAAAGGAATTATTTTGTATTATCCTTTTATTTCCCTAACACTGTTTGGGAATTGATTATTTATTATTTTCTTATAAAACTGATGTTAAGAAAATGTTAAAATTCTTTTAATTCATGCCACTGAGTCTTTATAATCTTATTAATATGAATGCAGAGCTTATAAATAGACTTAGATGCAGATAGAGATATAGAAAAATCACTTTCCAGGCTGCATAGTCTTCAGAAAGTTCAGAGTGCATACAGCTGCTCTTTGCTGTGCAGGTCTGACTCACTTTGCAGAGCCAGAGAGAAAGAAATGTACGCCTACAAAAGGAAATTGTGGTATAATAAAACGAAATAAGAGCTCATCTAAATTATCCCTTTATTACTACTGGAATTCAAGTCAGCATTTAATATGAATGTCTTTTTTCATCACCAGTGTGCCTGTGTTCCTAGACCAGGCAGCGCTTTATTTGCTTCTGTACTGCCAGTGGCTCCTCTTGCTCTGAATTGTGCAGGAGGACTGGAGAGGGCAGTGCAAAAGATTCTGCTGATTCAGGGTCCTACTCAGAATTTAAAACAGTGCCTAGGCAGGAGTGGGGAGCAGGGAAGAAAAAAGACGTATACACCCCTGAGTGGCAGCAAGAGGAGGAGAAGGCAGCCAAAAGTACTTTCCCCATACAGCTCTGGAGCCAAGACTGTATTTATCTGATTGCACACCCAAAAACATTTGCTGTCCATTTTCTATCCCTTTCGGCTAGGACAGAGTTGGGTCTACTTGCAGGAGTGATGTCCATGGCAGTGTCCTGAAGTGGTCTGCCTGTCAGAGCCCAAGGGACATGGCTTGGGGAAACAGATAAGACAGCAAAAAGAAGTGTCTCTGCAGTGTAAGAGCTTCAATATACAACCACTGTACAAATGAATGATCTGGCCAGTGAAATGAGATTACTGGATTACATTATACTACTTGATTTTTCTTTATTAATATTTTTACTTACTTGGGCGCTGCAGTAGAACACTGCTTTTAAGAGAGCACCTGACCACAGATTTTACAGAAGGACAGTATGCCTTTTCTGTCACTTTTAGGATATATTTTATAAGAAATGGCTTTTTAAGAATGAGTAATTCAGTGAGAATTCTGCAAGTCTGTGTATTAATGTTTTTGAAGGGATGAATTTTGCTCATACTCATAGAACTCATTGTATTTGGCATCTGAACATCAAATGAACGAAGGTGCTCCAAAGGAAACCAGAAGGGATCAGTCAGTCTCTGACTCTTATTCCTATCTTACAGTCAGAATAACTCATCTCTCTTTTAATTGCTTCAGATGTTCTGTAGTTTTAAGTTGTCCCATGGCTTTATTTAAATGTACACTGTGTCACACTGGACATCTGATGTGACTCCTTAGCACTGTGGGCTTTCACGCTGCAGGCAGGATTTGGAGAGGATTGCAAATAGAGTTGTATGCCATGTTATCTTCAAGGGAGAAATACTCCAAATCTTCTGCTTTCTAATGAATAAACTGTTTTGAGGAATATGTAGTTACTTGCTGAAAATGTTTTTGTGCCCATGAAAATGTTTATCTAAGTTGCCTGCCTGGTTTGTCTGCAGAAATGCTAATGCTATTTTATGAGATGATTTTGAGCATTGAGCTGGATTGGAACTGACTGCCATCATGGTTAAAATTGTTTTGCATTTCATCAGCCTTCACAGGAGTCTGATATGGTTCCATACCACTGCACAGGTCTCTATAAGTTACTGTCATTACACTTCTTAAAGACTGAGATTTCCTTTTGATTGTTTTCTTGGATTCAGCTTAATAAATCATATGACATAGTTTTTAGAGTGTTTTAGATACTTTCTGTTATAATTGCGTGTCTTCGAATGGTTTTAATTCCCTTTTCATGTTTTCAGAAATCCAAAAAAATTTTGCTCTAGCCTTCAAATAAGTTTTATACCAATGTAAAGGACTAAGCAGAAGAAGTGGTCTCATCAATCTGTGGTCTTTGGCTATACATATATAGACTAGATAAATTCAAGTAAATAAAGTGGTAACTGAGATAATCCAACATTTAATCATCCTCACCGCTCAAATTGATGTTAATATTATCTGATTTTCCCTGTTCTTAAAACAAGTCCGGTGCGAAGTGCAAAATACTGCATATGGAGAAGCTAACTTTGTAAAGGTCCTTTGTCTCTAAGCTAACATCAGATGCTTATGAATACAAAAAATGCCATTTCTGAGAATTAACCCTTTCCTCCATCTTTCTGTCCTTCATGTGTTGAGTTTCTTCTCTTTTTCTACTTTTTTTTCTCTCTTTTTTTTTTTTTTCCTCTATTATAGAGGAAATAAGTTCCTATTATTAAAGTTCCTTTTCCCTACTATAGAGAAAAAAGTTCCAAAACTTAAATACAACCACAAGCCGCGGTCATGAGCACAGTTTGCATAGAAGTTAAAGAGTGATATGTGAGCACCCAGCAGATGTGGAGCTAAAAGTCATAAGACGGCATTCAGAGGAGGCAGATGAATTATACTTAAACACCATTGAACATTGACTAATATGTGCCTGCCAGGGACATCAATATTCTAAACCTCTCAGCTGCTTCAGGTGGTTGACCTTGAATAAATATACACTGCTACAAATAATTTGCTTGCTTCTGGCAATTTACTGTACTCTGTCTGCTTCAGTAAAAAATATGCAGCCACTCACTGCATTTTCAAATGATGTGCAAATTAGGTGAGTGAAAGTAAAAAGTTTGGTGTACCATGTTCCTGAAAGTTTTTCACTGCAGTAAAGGTTTTGTTTATACCTCTGAAAGGTCTTAGACATATACATAGCAAAATTATCTACTTAGATATCTACTCTCAGAAAGATAGTGTATTTAAAAGCTGTGGCATTTTTATATGTAAACAATTTTTTCTATGCATAAATATATAGGTTATAAAAAGAAATATTAGGCATCTCTCAATGTTATGCATTTGAACTTAATTTGACTGAAAGATCTTTAAAAAACCAGGTCTTAAACATATTTTATGTGTTTAGAAATGCTTACATATAATATTAAACATATTTAGTTTTCAGGAATGAATAAAACCCCTCTGAACAACAATACCTGTCTCCAAGAAGGCATCCTTAGCATAGTAGAATGATGAAAACACAGTTTATAAGTCTATGGCAAGATAACAATAATTAAAGCAACTAAATAATTGAGTCCCAGTTATTTCATATGTATTATTCCTTGTTTTTTACACTGTTTAAATGCCTGGCTAGTTAACTAGAAAATTTAAAAGAACTAAATGAATCCAGGAAAATGCAGGAACGTGTGTGTGTGTATACAAAGATAAGAAAGTGGTTATATATGGAAAGTGATATGGAAAGTGATATGATGCGACTGTGATTTAGTTGTGATATTTTCAATTTACAACCCTCTTAGATGGCTTATAATCTGCCACTTAACTAGGAGATAATAAAATAATACTTATCTAGTCTTTCACTTCTTGAGAGAGTGATGTTCCCTATCAAAAGGCCAAGGAGGAATTAATTGTTCTTTAATATTGCAAGGTTTATTCTTTCCAGTGGCATGAGAATGTCTTATTCAAGAGTTTTATAACTTCCGATGCTGTGTTTTCACCAGACAATAACACATCTTGGAGCAGTAGCCCCACACATGTAACAGAAGATAATAATTAAGAGATGATGACATGAACTGCTTGCTGCTGTAGTGGTGACTGCTTAATGATACAAGGGATGTGTGCAGTAATGTCAGAACAAAGCTATGAGTCTACATGCACCCTTCACTCTGGTGTATGCAACTAAAAGCTCACCTATAACTTCTGGCTTTCTCAGGTGAGAGAGAAAATATACCTTCTCTCCTCAAAAAGTGAATGGTCCTCTCATATACGGAAGTGTAGCTGCTACTGTCTGTGGGCTGGGGAAAGGGCTAGATGCTTTCTTGACTTTCCTTATGAGGAAGTTCTCAAGCACTGAGCTCCTTTGGATGTAAGCTGTCATCCCATTCATTCCCACTAGACCTCCATGGCAGTTCCTGAACAGCTAAATGATTTTTGAAAAAAAGCTCAATTCCCTGATCTTCTCAGGAAGCACTGTTTCTGCTTTGCAATCAGGGTGAGCTGTACATGAACCACAATGCCTAACCTTGTCTACTCTGGATCTATTATTGCCTGTGTACCTTACTATAAGAGGATCACTGAGACTTGCCAGGAGCCATTAATGCACTTATACACCCATCACAATTTACTTGCTCTTTTTGCTAAAATCCTCTGCTTTGGAGTCAGATGAAGATTATGCATATCATTGTTAGAATGAGTTAAACGTTTACAGGATCAGAATTTGATCCTTATGCAAGCATGAGGCTCACAGATATAAACAGCATTCAGTGAATCCACCTGTTTTAACTGAATACAATGAGAACAGATAAGATACTTTAAGAAACAGATCTTCTGTAATCTAATTTACCTTTTATATAATTTGATTTTATTCAGACTCAGAGGAAAAGTGATTTCTTGTTTTGACATCTTTACAGAAGCCAGATCAGCAGCCTTTCCATCTTTAATGCTATGCATTTTAATTAGTTTAATAGCCCGAAGGCTGCAAATATTAGTCCCTTGACATAAAAGATGAGGAGTCAGGGAAAGGAGAAGTCACAAAGATTGTCCATTCATAGCCTATAGGGTAGTAGTCACCAATTTTTAAGGATCCCATTGGGAACAGTGCACCCTTCTAAGGGCTTTACAGCCACTCTTACTCAGGCTTATCGACTATTATAGCATATTTAGGCTCTCAAGCAGCTGATTCAGCAGGACACCTAAATTACTTTCATCACAGCCTGCCCAGCCTGGTTACAAAGTCCATCAAATAAGCAAAATGAGAGTTAAGCAAAGAAAAATATTTTCAAGAAAATATCATCTTCTGCTCAGACAAATCGGTTTGCCTACAAGTTTCTCAATCCTCCTCCATAATTTGGCATCAGAATTAAAAGAGTTAGAGTTCACTTTTTGTAATTCAGAGTTGATCTTAATCTTATTACCAAGGTGTCCCCTTTATTATGTGGCAAAACCCTGTCCTCCTTTTCTGTTCTTCCTTCTGCAGCAAAGGTCTGCATCCTCGAAACACTGGTTCCAAGACTTTTATACACTTTTTTAGACACTGTATCTATGGCTAAATAAAAGAAAATCAAGGATTTTGAGAACCATTTTTTAGGATTAGCATCTCTAGATCTGTCTGGCTGTCTGGAAGCAGCATAGTGCTGGGCTTTGATTCTTCTCTGGGTCCTGCATGGGAAATGTGTGACTGTATTTCAGAGCAGTATTTTGATGTGTGGTACTCAGACTGCTGCAATGCCTGGCTAAGGAGTGCATGCTTAAGACTGCAGAACTTGGCCATAGTTGGACCGCATCGCATGATGGTTGTTTTACTGCTTTTTGGCACAATTTGCACTTTATGAAGTGTCCACAGAAAGTGACGAGGACTTTTTTAGGACAGTAAATGCGGGATTCAACTGTGCGATGAAATATCAAATAAGCAGTGGGAAAACTCGTGTGATTTAGCAGTGCAGGCACATCCCAAGAATTTGGCATCTTGCAGTGCAGTGTTCAGACTCCCCTTGAGCTGTGTGGTTGAGGTGACAGTGTGGGCTCTTGAGACTTTTAATTTTTCTGCAAGAAAGATATCTAGAAGTTGTTAACATCAACATGACCGAACTGCTTCTGTATCAGGATGGTGCTGCATAGACATGGATTGTTTGCTGTTGCTGGAGTAGTCTTTGCCTTATAATTTTTGGATAAGGCTTGTCAAGGCACCCAGGCCCCTTCTTGCTGCCTTAAGCACCAGCATATCCTCCTGCAGGTAATGACCTATAGACTTATGGCTGGATCTCCCCTTTACTGTTTAAGACAGATTCCCTTCTCTAGGATTTTCATCAAGCCTTTTAAATAGCCTATCTATTTCTATATGCCTCCTGTATATGTTGCATCTCCATTTGGGAAGGCCAAATAAATGTGTATTTTATTCTTTCTACTCATTACTCTCTGTCTCTGCCTTTTCTCATTGTTGGTGCAAGCCTTCAAATTTTGTTGTGATGGAAAAAAAAGACAAATCTGAAAGTCTATACAACTTGAGAAAGGTTAATTTTGTCTTACACTTATCTCTCTAAATTTAAAGTCTTTTACAAACTTCATCTTGGTAAGACTGAGTAGAAGATAACATAATTGTTACAGCCTAGGGCTTTCCAGCCGCGTATAATGATTTCTGATGTCTAAAATTCTTACAGTGATGTTTGAGCCTTGTTGCACTACAATCTCTGATTCCCACTGACCTTTAAGAGAGACTTCTAAAAGAGTCATTACAATTTTTCTGCTGGTACAGGTTTTCTTTTGTTTTCTGCTATAATAAGTAGAAGGTTAAATGGAAAAACAGGTATATTTGTGGAAAAGTTGCTATCCCTCAACAAATATTTGGCATATTATAACTGGGCACAAAGTTCAAGTTGTGTTATTCAGCTCCTCACTGCTACTGCAATTTTCTTGCTGGAGTTTAGTGTGAGCTATGACTGGTCTGTGCTCCTAGAGTGTCCTGAGGGAATAGAAAGGGTTATGTCTTCTTGTGTATTATTTTACACTGTTGATAAAAGTTGCTGTCCTGTTCAGAAATGATCAATATGAATCTGAGTTAAGTATTTGATGCAATCAGGTCAACTGATTTATGTAACTTAATTAACTTATACGTTAAGTGATATCCTGCTCTTAACAGGCATTCTCTCTGCTTCCAAGGGTAGAAGATGATTTCTCAATGTTCTTTATCTTATTTCCCATTTTCAGCTACTCAAATTGATAGTGGATGAAATGTTGACCTTTATTTTGCTTGTAGATTAAAAAACACTAAGGCTCTAACCTTTCAAAGGAACTACTGTACCAAACAGTGAAGAATAGTTGTCTTGGTCTCAGACACCAAAGCTTCTAAAAGGCATCTTAAAGGCATCTTAAAGAAGAGATTCCAGCTGACATGTGACCACTTTCCCCAGTATTTCTTAGCTTCCTAAGATGCATCAAATGCTGTAATATGAGCAATAATTTCTAAAATTATAGTTCAGCAACTTTTTGTTTGGTCTGAAAGGAATTGTTCAGAGGAGGAATAAAAACTGGGTGTTACAAATTTTGTAATATAAAATATAAAACTTCAAGAAATTTTGAATTTCCTGTTAGTTTGTCATCTTAAGATGAACAAAAAAGGAGCTGTCACAGCAAGGTCAGTGTGGGGAGTGTCCATTCATTGCTTTCCTCTTGAACTGTAGCTAATCTTCTGTATACATAATCATGATTTTGCATGCTTATGCATGTTTTTTTTCATCTTCAAGCTCCTGTCCAGCTTGATTCAGAAGGGAAATAGAGAATATAAATTCAAATTAATGCAATAATACATCATCCTTCACTACAATAGGGACTTCTTAATCAAATTGATCTACGGAGGAATGAAGGGGTTTATGTGTGTGGTTTTGCTTGTTTGTTAGCTTTTAACATTCTTCAAGCCCACAAACCACCCCTTTTTCCCCACCAGGATTGCTTTTCCTCTGATAACCTCAAATCTGCCAGACAGCTTGTGGCTAAACTACCTCTTGCTGTTGTTTAATCTGAGAAGACAGGATTTCTTAAGCTGTTTTCTCTCTGAAGGCAGTTTTTCTTATGTAATTTTGTCACTCCTGCTTTTCTTTATCTCCTGAAAAGTAGCAGGTGGATTTCACTAGCTTGCTCTACTTCTTGACCTGGACAAGCTCAAGAAGTGGGCCCATTGGAATCTCATGAGGTTTAAGAAAACCAAGTGCGAGATGCTGCACCTGGGTTGAGGCAACCTCTGGTATCAATAATGGCAGAGGGATGAACAGTTTGAGAGCAGTGCTGCTGAGAAGGCCTTGAGGCTGCTGGTGGGTGACAGGCTGGACATAACCCAGTAATATGCATCCACAGCCCAGAAAGGCAATTGTATCCTGGGCTGCATCAAAAGCAGAGGGAGCAGCAGGTTGAGGGAAGTGATTTTTCCCCTCTACTCCACTCTTGTGAGACTCCACCTGGAGTGCTGCATCCAGTTCTGGGATTCCCAGCACAGGAAGACATTGGCATGTTGGAGTGAGTGCAGAGGAAGGCTACTAATATGATGAGAAGAATGGAGCACCTCTGCTATGAGAAGAGGATTGGAGAATTGAGATTGTTCAGCCTGGAGAAGAGACGACTTCAGGGTGAACTAATTGCAGCTTTCCAGTACCTGAAGGGTACAAGGACGTGTAGTGACAGGACAAGGAAGAAAGGCTTCAAACTGAAAGACAGTAGGATTAGATTATATATTGGGAAGAAATTCTGTGAGGCACAGGAACAGGTTACCCTGTGCAGTTGTGGTCCTCCAGCCAGCGTTGCTGCAGCTAAATAGCTCCCCCTTCCACCCTCTTCTGTCCACCAGCTGAGTAGTCGCCAGTGAGTCCTTACAGATGACTCTTTTCCCTAATATGACTCACTGAGTTAAACCACTGCTTTAAATACACACTTGAGTTTGTCAGCCAAATCCTGTTAGATAATGAGGAAACTATGGTTCCTAACAGTGAATTTAGTTAGTAGCATAACCAAGGATCTTTTGTGCACCTTATGGAAGTTATAGAACAAGCACTAAATGGCTATTTGATCATTTAATGTGGCCTTTTTTCTTTGACATAAATTATTTCATCCACATTGGTGAACTCGACATCCAAGTCAGGGCCAGGAAGAGGAGATTTCCAGAGTACAGCTATCAATCTCAATTTATGTAGATTTAGTATTTCATTTACCAGACCTCAAGCCTTTCCAGTGTGTTGGTTCTCAATTTCATTGTGAATAGAATTGTACTTGCCAGCTGCCTGCCCAAATGTGAACTGTGCATTCAATCGACAACACAACTAGGCATGCACCTTTACAAATAGTAGAATAAAACAAAACGGTAAATAGACAGGGATGAGATGCTGGAGCTGGCTGATATATCTTGAGGATCTGTACAGTTGTGTGTTTTCTCTTTTCTTAATATTGTGCTGACATTCTATGAAGTATCTGCTCTAAATGCATAGGAGAAATGGGAGAAAATATTACATAAGTGGAATATTAGAATTTTGTATTGCCTTTGAGAGAACAGTGGGTTTGACTTGGTCCTTGCAGATATAATTTATTGAGATGAGGTTATTCATTGCTTAGTCTATTGTTTTTTGCTGGAATTTATATTGGCCCTTTCCCCATGGATCTCAATTTTCTTTTTTTTTTTTTCATTTAAAGAAAATGAATGATTCAATGAAAAGACAAATTGGTTCTCTGCTGCATGCTTCATACCTCAAATGATGCAGGATGTGCTAAGACATATGGACTATATATAGTTTGAGATGCTGGGAATATCAGAGTTTATACACATGATTTACAATAGGTACTTATGGCTGGAATTTCTAGAGCTATGAGAGGATTAACATGACAGATATGCTGAATAATAAAATGTATTTCATTTCAAAAGAAAACAGAAGTGACAATTACTCATGCATCTTATTTTCTTGTGTGTGGTTTGCAGCAATCTCTCAATGAAGAGCTAGATAAAAATAAATAAATGAACAGGAGATATTATGTGGTTGATTTTGGGGCATTATATGCCAAACCAACATCTATAAATAACAAAAGAGGGTAAATATCAAATTGTGTCCCTTCACAGCACACCTGAGTTAATTTAGTGATTGAAAAGGGATGTTTTCCTTCCATATAGCGCTCTGCAAATTAAACCACACTTTCTTTAAGTTTTCTTTAGTTTGGGTACACTAGTTCCAGCCTCTTTCTTGTTTTCTTTTTGACCTAAAAAAGGATTTGTGGCCTTTTAATTACTTCCACTTGATGCTGTAGTTTTGGCCACATGATGAGAAGAATAAGCTGGGTGTGCTGTTGGACCAAAGTGGAACTCAAGTTTGTGGATTTCTGAGACATTGGAGACACCGAACACCCACTTTGCAGGAAGTCCAAGATTTCATTTAGTACAAGAACCTATAGATGCAGAGTCTGGTTTACTGCTGTCTGTGCTGAAATCCCCTTCTTTCTCTCACCTAGAAATAGAGGAGAGTTTACATTTAGAAAATTGAACTTTGTTTTCTAGTTTGGTTAACTGGGGGATCTTGATAACTGGGATGATGTTCCTTGTCTAGTAATGATTAACTTTTTTTTTCTAATGAGCCTGGCTTCACTTTCCTGACAATCTTGTTGGATGGTGTTCTCATTAAACAGAAGATTTTCAAGATTCAAGAATATCCATTAGTTAGTGATGCCAGCACCATCTTAGATTTCATATGGAAATGGAAGTAAAAATAATAATAGATATGTCAGATTATTCTCAAAATTAAAATATAAGCTGTCATTTTACAAAGGTACACACTGAGAGTTCATAAAATCAGACTGGTTTCCACATCTTCATAATACAGTGTTCATATGACCCCACAGTAATTATATTTTATGAACTCAACCACACCAAACTGTGAACATGTCTTAAATTTCTGCATATTCTATTAACACCTGCAGTTTTTCAAACAGAGAAATCTAGTAAATTATCAGCAGAGATATTCAGGCAGTAATAGAAGGACAGCGACTATGAATCCATGTCTTTCATTACAACAGTACAAAAAAATCTAGTAAAATGATTTTACCTATAACTTATGGCAGAGCTGGGAATTTCCTGGAGTTCAGCTATTGTGCAGCAACTGGTTACTGGGTTTGATGGCCTGTCCATTGGTATGTCTGACCTGGCCAAAATTAATGTGATTTCAGTCTCTGGATACAGCTGAAATTCATATAGCGGCTTCCTGTGCCTTGGGCAATTTCGTGTGTAGCAGTCTGGTCTTGTCTTCTTAAATGCTGTATGAGGATGATATGTAGGCTCCAAAATTATCTAGACTGTCATGGAAAGTATTGCCCTTTGGTTCCAGTGACCTTTTTCAGCTGTAAGTAATCTTGGACTTCTTTTTTTTCCTTTCTTTCTCTTTTTTCCCCCATGAAAATACAGATTCTTGTACGAAGGTAAGCTAGCAAAACTAAGTTAATTTAGACAATATGTTAGTTATTTTACTATCTGCCCTCTAAGAAAAGTAGGGAAGAAAAAGGGAACATTGAGAAATATGAAAGAAGTTATAAATACATTATGCCAGCTGCAGGCTTCTTGTCTTTCTGTGTTTCCTATAGAAGCTATAGACATAATTTAAACTTCTTTTTTTGGTTACAGATTATTTTATAGTCTTCTGAATAAAGTCCCAGACAGTGCAGAAATACTACACATTTATCAGTGAGCAGCAATAAACATTATTTCTTGAGATGTAACCCTTGCATTCTTGTCTGATTTAGGATCACAGGATGCTGATATTATGGATGCTGTTTAATTAATTGCAAATAACATGGAAGGAAAATGGAACTTTGTCCCTATGTGCCATTAATTGCTAATACCTTAATTTCCGTTTGTGTTTGCGCCATATTTTATTTGTTTGCCAAACAATATTTAGAAATTCATGTTTAGAAAGCAATAGTTGACCAGATGAAGATATTCAATTTGCTTATGGAACAAGAGGCAAATCTGTCTTCTCTTGGGGACTATTAAAGGCACTTACTCCATTGATTGCATCACTCACTTTGACACTTACTTCTGTTGTGACGGTTAAGCCGTGCTTTAAAATATATATGCAAGTTAGAGAGATTGGATTCTTGCCACCTGCTTGCTTCTCATAACATGCATATAGCTTCGATTATTTTTTGTTGCAGATAAAAGATATGATCAGAGCAGGTACAGATATCCCCAAACTAGAGTGCACCTAAATCTGACAAGGGGATGCAGAAGCACAGAACACGGCTACCACCTGGTTACCAGCATCAATCTTGTTACTGTACTTTAATGTTGTCGGCATCTGAGCTGCTGCTTCTGCCTGTAATGTACAGATTTTTCCAGGGAAAGTGTGGCTTTAAACTGTCCCTGAAAACAGACGTTATTGGCTGAACAAATTACCACAATTTGTGCAGTTGGTTCTCATTAGCCATAATGCAAAAATGCAGATTCTCTATTCAGTCTTGGCAATCCCACTGTCTTCTGTGTGAGAACTTTCACACTATTCTTGGTAAAAGCAGTGCATTTTTTCCCCAGTCTTTTCAGAAGAGACTTCAATGTATTGTAGTGGTTTGACCCTGGCTGGATGCCAGATGCCCACTAAAGCTGCTCTCTCACTCCTCTCTGCAAATGGGCAGAGGAGAGAAAATACAGAGAAGGATTTAATGAATTGAGATAAGGACCATGAGAAATGCCTTACTGATCACTATCATGGGCAAAACAGACTAACAGAATCAGAGTTTAAGAATGAGAAGTAAAATAAATCTTACAAACACCTTCCCCTCACCCTCCTCCTTCTAAGTTCCACCTTCTGCCCCACAGTGGTGCAGAAAGACAAGTAATGAGAGTTATGATCAGTTGTTTCTGCTGCAGCTCAGAGAAAGCAGTCTTTCCTCTGCTTCCTGTGGGGTCCCTCCCACAGAAGACAGTCCTTCATGAACTGCTCCAGTGCGAGTCCATCCCACAGGCAGCAGTTCTTCAGATACTGCTGCCACGTGGGTCACTTTTCCATGGGGTGCAGTCCTTCAGGCACAGGCTGCTTCAGCGTGGTTCCCCCACAGGCCACAAGTCCTAGCAGGAAAACCTACTCCAGTATGGGGTCCTCTCCCCGTGGGCCACAGCTCCCTGCCAGATCCCTGCTCCAACATGGGCCTCTCACAGGATCACAGCCTCCTTTCAGCATCCACCTGCCCCAGTGTGAGCTCCTCCATGGGCTACAGGTGGATCTCTGCACTCCTGTGGTCCTCTATGGGCTGCAGGGGCACAGCTGCTTCACCATGGTCTTCCCCATGGGCTGCAGGGGAACCTCAGCTCCGGAACATGGAGCACCTCCTCCCTGCCCTTCTCCACTGATCTTGGTGTCTGCAGTGTTGATCACATGTTCTTACTCTTCTCTGGTTCCCATCTTCATCTATCCCTTGACTTCTTTTTTTCTTCCTTCTTTAATATGTTATTAGAGAGGCATTACTAGAACTCCTGATGGACCTGCCCTTGGCCAGCGGTGGGTCCGCCCTGGAGCCAGCTGGCATTGGCTCTGCTGGATATGGGGGAAGCTTCCAGGAACTTCTCAAAGAAGCCTCCCTTATAGCCCCCTCCCCTGCTGCCAAAACCTGACACAGAAAAATCAATGCACGTTTACATGAGAGATATGAGAAAAAGATGATGGGACTAAAATGCAAAAGTCATCTCATACCTCTTCTTTTCAACTACTCTGTTAGGAATGGAAAAGCCTTTGATATGCATCATTCCACCTCACCTTTAGGCAGAGCCAATGTCCTTTGCAATTACTTATGTGGAAAGGAAAATTATTCCTTTGGATTTGTGTTATGCAGTTAAAGCATAGAGATTATACAAATATTGTACAAATTTTACTAGTTGTGTAGTTGTAATAGACTGAACAATTCTATTCTCCCACTGTGAGGTAATTTGCATTAAAGGCAAATGTTAAAACTGTCATCTCTTGTGACTTTTTGGTACGGAAGGAATGAAGATTATTCCTGTGGAGGAAGTTGTTGCTCAGTGTTATTCTGTCCTTTGCTATCTATCAGATAACCTGCAGGTGCATGCAGATCCATCAGTGTGAGATCTGATGCAGATTCTTTGTTCTGTGTCTTAGAAGACTGAGTAAAGTCATATGGCTACTGCGTAGAGGATATGATCTGATTATAACCTCCATCATTTGGTCTGTTGTGGTATCTTGAGATCTTGAGAACTTTAACTTTATAGTAGGGATATTTGAAATTATTGTGATAAGACAGGGACCTGGCTCTTGATATTGAATTTGGTTCTGTTGCAGTAATAAAAATAGTAATGCTCTGCAAAGCATCAATATTAAATATTTTCCCATATCAAGACATAGCATTATCTGTAGTGGAAAATCACCTTGCCCTTTGTCTTGTCAAATTACAAAGACCTGCTTCCTGCTGAGGACTTGGCTAGTTTACAGTTTATGTTTCTCCTTGTCTTTCTCTCAGTGTTAGTCTTCAGCAGATGCTGGAAATATAAGAGGTATAACACAGAGCTATGGGTAATCCTCACAGCTGTCTGCAGCTTTCAAGTGGATTCACTCTCCAGCTCCTTTAAACAGCATTTTTTGAGGTGGAACACAGAGGCTGTCATACCCAAAAGCTGTAAAAAGAATATGACTACCTATATAGGTAGAGGGGGTAATAATAACTATTTGCATTGCTTTTTCTCTTTCATATTTAGGGCAATGCGCCATTTAAAAAAATCTTTAAGATATTTCCGTTTTCCTCCCTTTCCTTTAAAATATAGACATTAGGTTCAAAATTTCAGTATTGCAACAAGCTTATTATTCCTGTTGCACTCCCAAGATATTGATATTTTCAGTCCAAATTAGTGTGATGCCTTAAACGTTTGTGATTTGTGATTAAGCAACAGTGGGCTCTGAACTATGTATAGAAGATGTGTGCTGATGTTTTGTAATATATATGTGGAATTGGCTTTTAGTCCCTTACGTATCTGTCCCAAAAGTGGCTGATTATAGTGGAATATAGAGATTGTGTTGCTCTTTGCCATTTCAAGCAAAAAAAATCAGAAAACAAAAGGAAATTTGACTCCTGTGTTTGATTTGCCTTAGCATCTTAGAAGATTATGATATTAACTTTGATAGAACATTTCATGACACCAGTTAACATTCAAAAATAGTCTGGTACATTTTTTTACTCCTTATCACAGCATTTTGAAGCAGTACATACCCAGGGAGGCTTTGAGCTTCACAATCAAGTATAAGTATTCCATTAGTGCTCATTGTTCTCTGAGAAGATTGATAGCACTTGCTAACCTGACCACCCATTTTACAATTAGGAGAATGTTTAAACTACTGGCCTCCACGAAAAGACATGACAGGTTCTTTGTAGCCTGTCAGGATTGCCTTGCTTTGGAAAAGGATTGAGTGTGAACTCTTTTCTCTGTGAGACTTGCTTCTGGGAAGGGTGGCCAGTGAACATTGCGACATTATTGTAACATTTCATAATCTTTTTAAAGAAAACGACAAGAGTCTGTAAGATTTTTCGTTTCTATTTCCAAAGAGAAACCTCTTTCTTTCAAGATTCTTTTGATCCTATAAACTCTTTTTAGCTTACCCTACTGTGGTATGCATCACTGTATCGTAATAGGTAGCAACTGCCTGTTCGTGCCTTAGCCTCTGTAAACTGTCTGCTGCTTGTCTTTTCCATGTTACTGCAAACAAGAAAGCCAGGTTTGTTCTGGCATCTGTGCTAGAGTGAGGAGAATATAACAATATTATATCTGGCAAGTCATATGGATGCCTTGTTTGATCACATCAATCATTGGCTTTGTGGCTGAGACTTTTTAATAATAGTACCAAGCACATTTCAAGAATCTGACTGAAACAGAAAATGGTGGACCCAAAAGGAACTTGTGAAAATCTAAATGTGTCTCAAGCAGAATTTGGAAGCCAGTATACAAAACTGTGATGTGGAAACTGCTGTTCATCTGCTCCCTAATCTTGGAAAGGCAGTATGAGTGCAGCCCTTTTTGACTGCAAAATTTCTTGGACACCTAGAATTCGACCTCTGTGAATGCACAGGCTCTGTGATTCTTGAAGTGGTCAAATAGCTTGCACTTAAGTACGCTTAAATAGCTTGCACTTAAGGATTTCTCACCCTTACCCTCTGCTAATACGAGCGTCACACATATAGATAGTCTTGTATGAGGTCCAGCAAGGCCAAGTGCTGGGTCCTGCACTTTGGCCACAACAAAGCCATGCAGCACTACAGGCTGGGGTCAGAGTGGCTGGAGAGCAGACAGGCAGAAAGGGACCTGGGGGTAGTGATCGACAGGAAAGTGAACATGAGCCAGCTGTGTATCCAGATGACCAAGAAGGCCAATGGCATCCTGGCCTGTATGGGGAGTACCGTGGCCAGCAGAACCAGGGCTGTGATTCGTCCCCTGTAATTTGCATTGGTTAGACTGCACCTCAGGTACTGTGTCCTGTTCTGTGTCTCAGTTTAGGAAGGATGTGGAGGTGCTGCAGTATGTCCAAAGAAGGGCAATGAGGCAGTGAGGGGATTGGACACAAGTTCTGTGTTGTTTAGCCTCGAGAAGAGGAGGCTTGGGGTGACCTGACTGCTCTTTAAAACTACCTGAAAGGAGGTTGAAACCAGGTGGGCGTCGGTCTCTTCTCCCAGATAACCAGCAGAAGGATGAAAGGGCACAGTCTTAAACTGTGGCAGGGGAGGTTTAGGTTAGACATTAAGAAGAAATTATAGAGAGCGTGACTGGACATTGGAATGGGCTGCCCAGGCCAGGGGTGGAGTGACTGTCCCTAGAGGTATTTAAGAAGAGACTGGAGGTGGCACTTAGTGTCATGGTGTCATTGGCAAGATGGTGTTAGGTCTTAGGTTGGACTTGATGATCTCAGAAGTTTTTTCCAAACTAGTTGATTCTGTAATACGAACTGAACACACTGAGCACAATGTGTTTGTACCTACTGCTGCTGTTCAAAACAGTATTGGAGAAGTTTGAGACAAAAACTGGGTATTTGATGCCTCCAGGATCAAAGCTCCAAACTCCTTATGGTTAGAGGGTACTACAGTTAGATATGGGGAGGGTACCATTTTTCAAAAAATGAGCCCAAGTTGCCCAGCTCTGTTTGTAGTACTAGCTTACACCCTAAAAGTGATCACAAGGAAGAGAAGGAGGAAGCTACAGCAATCTGGTATAGGACAGACAATATGAGAGTGGGTGGAGAAGGTTATAGACTGTGCCAAGAGGTCCAGGAAGAAAAAGGCAGCTGGTGGTAGTGGGAGGGTGTTGGAGAGAGGAGGAGAATACTTTGCAGTGAGATTTGCCAGGTGAAGTGCTCAGGCAGGAAGTAACAAACGTGGGTTCAGTTTCCTAATGAGCTAAACCTTCCAATTTGCAGGAAATTACCCATTACCACTTGATAAGCATGGCTCAGTAAGGAGGAGAGAAACTTCTCTGCTTTTTGACTTCCTATCTCCATATAAAGCAAGCTCACTATCATATGAAATGGTATTACAGTGGTCTCTGACTGAGCTGAGAAATGTCCATCTAATGTTATTAAAATGAATCTTTGGAGCAGGAACTGTTATTGCAGCTACAAAATACAGCATTTCTGGTTTTTAGATGACATTTCCTTATATGAGGCAGAGTAAGTGTCGTAGGTGAAAATACAGATTGAACCGTGAATGCCATGAGGTGGCATCTAATCGGATACATGGCTGTGTCCCAAGTTACACAGAATTACACAGAATTAACAAGATTGGAAAAGACCATAGAGATCATCAAGTCCAACCTTTTACCTAACTTAACAACCTTTCCAACACCAATCCATCATCTAAACCATCTAAACCATCTAAATCATGTCACTAAGTTCAACCTATCCTTAAATACATCCAGGGATGGTGACTCCACCACCTGCCTGGAAAGCCCATTACAATGGGAAATCACTCTCTCAGTGAAAAAGTTTCTCCTGATATCCCACCTAAACCTCCCTTGACACAGCCTAAGACTGTGTCCTCTTGTCCTGTCACTGGGAGCCTGAGAGAACAGATCGACCCCCACTTGACTACAACCTCCTTTCAGGTAGTTATAGACAGCAATGAGGTCACTCCTGAGCCTCCTTTTCTCCAGGCTGAACAACTCCAGCTCCCTGGGGTTAGTTTATCCACTGAACTATTGAGCAGAAACCTTCTACTTGCTAGCTGCAACCAGTAAAAGTTGCTTGTAAATTTTGATTACACCGTGACTAAACAAAAGTGTATTGTCCTCAGTTCTCCGCCTAAGTGAGACATGAGCCAGAAACAGCAATTGGATATCTGATCACACACTGTGCTTCTGCATGTAGACAGTTTAGATCAGGAAAGCTGAGGGCTTGGGGTGCTGGAAAGAAGAGTTAATGTCAATAAGAAACATTTCTGAAAAAAAAAGGGAATGATTTCTTAAATAAAAGGAAGCCTGGAAAAATGAAGATGAAGAATTTGATAGGACAAAAGATCCTGGAAGGAATCCTGGAGATCAAAGACCCAATTGGAGACAAATGTCTGGTGACATTTGGGAACTCTGGCCTGTAACAACCAACATGGGTCATAGTGAGCAGTGACATGTCAGAAACTAACTAGACTTTCTGCCTGACTGTCCTGAACATGCAGCAATATTGCTGCTGGAAAAAAATGGCAAGATCTAATAACTATAGCACTGGAGACAATGGATGTGTGAGTGCCTCATAATGAAGTAGAGTAAAACCTTATTGATTGTTAGGTAAACCCCAGTACACAAATTCTCTGGAGGATGTTGTTCAGTCTGTTTTTGTCTGTGGCACTCTGAACCATGGATTCTGTGGTTATAGGGGTTCCAGTGACTTGGCACAGCCTTACAATTGTAACTCTACCTTCCCTTAAGGAGCAGGAATTTCTGAAGCTAGAAGGATTTTTGACCACATCCATTTTGCCTCTGTCACACATTAGCAAAGCCTACAGCTATTTGAGGCCAGACTCTCATATCAAGCTAACATTTTCTACTAAAACTGGGTCTTTGGAAGGGCTTATAATTATCTAACTGAATGATGCGACCTGAACTTTTGTAAAACAGATGGTTTTAAATATAAAAATACTCTTCCTGTATATACGTAATATATTTTTGACTTATTTCTCCTCTTCTCTCCTAAGTGAGTGACAAGTATTTAAGACTTGTACAGCTACAGCATGGCATTCTCATTTTCTTCACCTGTCTTTCCTTCCATCTTACTTTTATATGGTACCTTTCTCTGGTTTGTCATCCCCTCTATTCTTTTTCACTGTTGTACCATATGATCAGGTCTTATTTTTCCATAACTGCTCAGAAGGCTTTTATGAATGTAATGTCATTGCCATGGTAGAGTCTGTAAAGTACTTCCAATATCCATACATGCTCTACGTCAAGGACTTGTAAACAGAAAAAAAATCAGTGTATCTTCAAAGGAGCGAAGGCATTTAATTTCCTTAGTTATGGAAAATCATAAAAACTAGCAAGAAATTTGTCTTAGATACAATAATGTTATTTCTGCTTTTTAGGTTCTTCCATTTGATTTTACAGACAGAGATACATCTGGTAGAAAGTCACAGAACCAGTAAAACCACTGGACTGATGATGGGGCATAGGTAATGAACAGTGTATCAAAATGAGAACAGAAATAGGCCATATTGGACACTGCTAGTAACATTACTGGAGGTATGAGAAATGTATATTGTTAGAATTAGGTCATGCTCCTTGTCCAGTTCTAGCACAAAATTGACTCTGGCACTTGCCCCAGTGCACCAGAGGGAGAGCGATCTGGCCTGGCATCTGTCATCAGTTTTAAATCTTAAAATGGAGAGTTATTACAGTCTGTGGAAAGAATCAGTGCCACAAGCAGATCTGCCACGGCCTGCATTACCTTCCCTCAGGGTGTCTGTGATTCTTGAGAGAGTCTTGGTTGTTTAAGAAAACCAGGAAACTGGAGGGTTTTTGTTTAAAAGAAAAACAATCTTTTTACAGGTTTACCCTAAGCAGAACATTATAAGATGATACATGTCTATAAAGACGGAGGCTGCCCAAGCTGGGTATCCCAGCTCTGAAATGCACAGACTTTGGGGATTTTTTCACTTTTTCAGCAGCATAGACCACAGATCAATGGCTGAAATTGTCTGGGTGCTTCTAACTGACTGGCTACTTAGATGTTGTCTACATGTTAAAATTTCCTGTTCTCTAAATGTAATATGACTTCTCAGTCTCTTTGTAGGTTGAGTTGTTTATGTCTTTACTAGTAAATAAAATGAGCCAGGAGATGGCTGCTGGCCCTGAAGCCAGCTTGTGCAGCTTGCCTTTCATACTTTGGGTGATGCTTTTCCTTTTTAAAACAAGGCTACGTGAATATAACTAAAATCTTGTAAGAAACAGCTGTACTAATGTAATACTCTGAAGGAATGTTTATCAATGCTCGGACATGTGTATTTGTGCCCAACAGGTACATGTTAATCTAAGCAAAGTCTCTGAGCCTTTTCTAGAGGTGCTCATTAGTCAGCTAATGCATAAAATCTGGCTGATGTGTTGTGTTTGTCCTTTATTAGGGATATGGAGAATGCCAGTACAATCTAAACATAAGGTTACCTGAGAAGAGTTAAGTTATAAAAACCCACAGGTGCAATGTAAGGTGTGTACGTGTTTTTGGACTAGACCTGGTTGATATCCTGCATCCTCTGCCACTATGTTGGATTGGGATTTGAATATTAGATGCTGGGATTACCATGATTGATAAGAATTTATGCCAGGAGGGCAAATGTGTGTTTCTTCTGTGAAGAGGCTTCTCCTTGAATTCTGTTCCTAATGCTCTCATCTAGAATTAATCAGATTTTAATGTTTTAACTGCACAAAGACTGATATATATTATAAATTTTTCAACTCTTTTTTTTTTTGTTGCTGCACTGTAATTTGACATTTGTACTATTTATTGCCCAATTTATCCTATGTGCATGATCCTCTATAATAGAAAGTCCTTGGAGGCCTAATGTCAATGATTTGGGTGAAGAAACACTGTCTTTTTGCTCACAAATGGAAATTTCTGTGCAGTGGGAAACCACAATTATTATGAATTTTAGTTTTACAGATCACGTAATGTTGAATATATAACAATGAATGGGTAACAGCAAAATATTACACCCTTTTAAGATGATTAAATGAATGCCTTCTCTGACTGATGAACAGTTTAATGCTAGAAATAACTTAGGAGGCTTTTTTATGTCAGCCTGTTTGTAGAGAAAGTGTGGCAGTGTTTTAAGTAGTGCAGTATGTTCTGCGAATTTGGTGCAGTGCAGCAAGCTTGTATAATATTAGCATCATCTTGATGTTACATTTGGATCTTAACTTGGAGAAATGGAAAACATCCAGTGTTTTGCCTTTCTTTTCTGTCTCTACCCCTTGTCTTCTTTTATTAAAAATAAAATTGTAGCTCAAGAAATGAGTTCCAGTACAACATTGCTACCAGCAAGCCCACCATTTGCTGAGGTTTGATTTTTGTCTAGACAGTTAAAGACGCTTGAGCACATTTGGTGCTAACCCTGGGAAGTCATGGGTCTAAGTCATTTCTTAGGCCCATGTAAGTAGGGAATAGACCGTAGGATGCTTCTAGGATTTTCTTCGTTCGATGTCCTTAAAGAACAGTTTTAGGGTCAGATCTATTAGTTGTCAAGTATTATCAAAAGCACCAGAGCTGGCAGTTCTTGCAGTACTGATATTTTATACTTTTCTTTCTCTGAAATCTTTGGAAACATCTGTTTCCACACATATTCCTTTTGCTAACCAGTTTGCTATTTTCTAACTTGCATTTGTTTCAAGGTATTAGGACTCCACAACCAGATTCTTGAATTCTAGAATGTGAAGCTCTCTTAAAAGAGCAGGCATCTTTAGCTGCTGTCTTTAAGATTTTTCCTGAAGTAAAGGTGTGTTTTTCCATGCCTTTTTCTGTAGATCAACTTAGTCTCATAGTAATCTTTTCTGCTTACTCATAAAGGGTAAATCTAATTTAGAAGGCTGCTTCTTTTGAAAGATAATTTTTTTGTCTGCCAATTTTACCCTCAGTTTTTTGGAATGAGGTCATCTTTTTTACAGCTGAGGCCTGAAAATGATAAATGATTTAATTTATTTGTCCAGGCAGAATAAAGCATTTTTTTTCTTTTTGGTATCAGGCTTATTTCAGAATTAATGCACCTAAACCACAGTCAGCAGTCACCTTTCTTATTTTCCTCAGTTCCTTGCCATGATCATTAATTAAACTCTATCTTTTAAATGTAAATATACGGCAAAAAAGTAAAAGTGTTTTAGGGCCATAACTCTTATGGGTGTTGTTGCTAGGCTGTTTATGCACACTCTGATTATTCTTCAGCTCTTAGGAGGGGTAACAGTGATGCAGTAATTCATAATTTCCTAAAGTATCATTCACCCATCATAAGATTCAAATATCTTCCAACAGTAAAATTTTAGGGATTTTTTTTTGGTCAATGTTTCTCTCCCTTAGTCTTTTGTAATGCCAAAAGAATAGCAGGAAAAAAGAGAAATGGATCAGGTAGGATCTTTCTTGTATTTTGAATATATTTCTAGATGGTATTTCATATATGCTTTTGCATATTTACAATCACTCTGCCGGTCTCCTCTCTCCCTTTTCTTCTATTTTCTCTCTCCTTTTTTTCCTTATATTTATTATATTATTGCAAGTCTTAGTCTTTCAGTTTCCTGAACATAATTACTACCTGCAGAAGAAGAAATTTCTGATTCAGTTCATTGTTACATAGTTTCTGCTAAAGGAAGTTCATTCTCAAATGATTTCTATAAATCAGCTTTCCAGCAGAAAATGAGTCTTGGTGTTGGATGCTGCACCAAAATCTGATGATGCAAAGACATCTGGGCTAAGGCAGAGAGGGGATTTAAAGCTGACTTTTTTCTTCTGAACTCATTCTGCTCTCCCACATGCATACATACATACACAATTTCCCTCCTCTGCCTCCTAGTACGTTTGCCACCCTCCTTCTTGCTTACTCCTTTTTTTTATTTTTATTTTTTTTCTTTCCCCTCCCTTCACAAATGTCTAAAAAGTGAGATTAGAGACTGGTTAGATTCATATTGCATTCATAGTACAGGGGAGCTCTGACTGCCTTGCCTGGAGAGCACAGATCAGCATTTCTCAAGACATGGCATGTAGTGGTAAAGAAGAAAAAAATACATTGAAATTCCACTCGAAGTTCTACTGTCCGTTTTTTATTGCTTCTTATTCTCAAAGTTTTCATTTAAACTTTTTTTTGTGTTTGTTTGTTTGATACAGACATGCCTCATTCTTCTAGTATTTTTAATGGGGAGTGTAAAGGATGATGAATTTAAGGACAGCTGCTGCCCAGATAGTCTCTAAGTTCTGTTAACAAAGACACTTTTCTCTCAGCTGTGCTTGGACATGCTCACCACAGGATGAAAGCTGCATGCTTTCTTTAACTTAGATAATGCAGGACCACAGTGAACATAAGGGGGTTTTATACCTCCCATATAGAATAACAGATCAAAGGACAGATTAGGGCGGAGCCTGGAAGTCCTAAGATATTTTTAAAGCTACCAGAGCTTGGTCTTCACCAGTGCTTCATCTCAGAGGTAGTTACCTCAAAAATACAGTGTGAGATAGGGTGCCGAAAAAAGGTGGTGTGAAAGAAACGGAATCTGTCTGATATTCTGAAAACTTTGAAATGTTAGCCTTGAATACAAAGTTTTGGGAAGAGCTGGTAACCATTCTAATGACTTCTTCCTCAGAGTGCCACTTTTGAAGAGGTTGTTCTTGTTTGTTACAAAGAAGGACCTACCTGGTGCAGTTGTAACCCTTAAAATTGTGAGCTAAGTGCAACTTTAATTGCACTGCTGTTCAGAAAGATGACTCTAGAGGTTTAAAGTTTTAAAAATACCATTAACATCTCTTCCTAATTAATTGTAATTCCCAGAAGCTGAATTTTCCTGCTTCTCAACCTTTGCATTTTTCAGTAGCAATATTATTTATTTTTTTTTCTCATCAAGCTCTCTTAAGAAATTTTATCGTCCTCTGAAGGAATAGCAATTTTTTCCCATGTTACTTAAAAGAATGAACTTTAGGAAGACTTCTGCATTACTAAATGTCTTGTTTCCTTTTAACTTTGGTACTTTCAAAGTATAAATGTCCTTGTATCTGCTACCCATTTTGTAGTCATCTCTGTGGTACAGAGAGAAAACTAAACCACCCATGGTAACTAGATCATGGCACACAGAGCTAGATGATTGTTAAGAAAAAAAAAATCTTTACTATGATCTAAGACATCAAGATGTATGATAGAAAACCTAGATGACTGCATGACCTTACCATCGTTACTCTCCTCCATGCCCTCTTCTGGGTCAAATATGCCACTAGTATTTTGTTGCAAATAAGGCCTCAGGTCTCCGAAACACAGTTCATCTTTGCTTTTGTCCAGTGTAGAGTTAAACATGGCTAGAAGTTTGGGTATTCTGTGAGTTTATACCTCTAATATTTTATGATATCCATTCTTCAATTTCTTTCTCAGAGAAAAATGCTTTTCTAATTATAAGGGAGACAGATTTTCTCATTCATCTATCCTAAGACCAATTGGGAGGCTCAATATATCAAACCTTTGTAGAACAACATGAAGCAATTTAAGCATTGAATAAACCTTCTCTTTAGGGTAACATACAGCCTTAGAAGAATGTTTTACATAAAAATCAGCTACAAAGCTTTTGTGAAGAGAGGCTCTCCCCTCTCATTTTGCACTGAAATGTGACAGTAGTGTGAAACAAAGGGATAGGACAAGTCTATCTAGTAAAATCTGGATTTTTCTTACTTCATTATCATCTAGTCTCAGTAGGCCATGTGCAGGAGTATCAGGAGATAATTTGTACTACGGTGCAGATTTGTTCTGAGTCACTAAGAAGATGCTGGAATGAAGCTGCCAAAACAGTAAGGAAAATGGCCACCCTGAAGGGTATGAACTGAATGTAAGTTTTATAGGAGAACTAAGGTGAAATACTCTGACTAAATACCTCCCTTGTTTCAAGAACTGGGTCTACAGTTTGGAGGCTGAATGACCAAACAAAAAAGAAAGAGTAAATTCTGAAACAATCGACAAATGTTTGTGCCCCAAATTTAAATTCTGATTTGTATTTTTTTTTTATCTCATCTGGCAGTTCTTTCTGGTCCCCAAATCACCCTGTCATTTGAAGTTGAACAGTTTATATTTAATTTGAACTTAATATGGCAGTATGTATTGTATAATTAGAACTATGAATTCATTTAAGAACACCATAAAATGTCCTAAATTTCTTCTTCAAATTTATTAACAGATTACTTAAATATGAAATGATAAATTAAAATTAAAGAAAATCCCATATGAACTATAGGCTTATTACATAGGTGAATGCAACTTTTATGGGGTGCATAACCTCAGGTCTGTTGAACATGAGGGATGAAAGAAAGAATATATAAAATGATTTAAGTCTACATTTTGATATTATAAAAATATTCTTAGTCAATCTGTTCATATTTGCATTCAGTGCTACCGTGGTGGTAACATCACACTATTGAGTCAAAGTATGAAAAGGGAAGCTTTACTTTTTAAAAAGTGAGTAGGAGAGCAGTTTTCATGCATCTGGAGAGACAGCAGTAGGACTTGCTGGAGTTTGTGCAGAGGAAATTTCTCAATTGCTTAGAAATGACTGTCAGATATAGGGCAGCATGCAAATTGAGCAGATCACAAATTCAACCCTAGCATAGCACAAGAACAGAATTTTTGAAACTTTTTCAGTATTAACATTATGAAATAAGAAAATATAGTACGTGAATAAAGAAACTTTTGGAGAAAGTATGTTGGTTTACTACACATTATGCATAGTTATTCATACTGATCACTTAATTATGGTGAAAAATTAAATAGGGTTTTTTGCCACACAGTGGGATGGAAATTTTATACATACTCAATCACGTATCAGTTCTTAAAATGAATGACTTGTTTGCAAGCATATATTTTTCTCTGTGGCCACTGATGCCTCAAGCCAAGGAAACACCAAAATGCTTTCAAATTAATTGCTTGTTATCACATAATCTTGGTAAAAATAATAATTTATTTTCTCGACTATATTTTGAGAGAATTAGGAATATTTTAAAATACAAGAATGCATACTGTATAAAGTTCTTTGGTTTTGACTGGATATCTTCATTTGCAGCAAGAATACTACTAGCTGTAGACAGCATTTTACAACTATTTGTAGACATCATCTTGTAATGATAAATGAAATTTAGGATAAGCATTTCCTTCCAGGTATTTACCAGCACTTGTGCTGCAATGTTCAGCTAAGCCAAACATCATAATTTGAAAGACATGTAGTACAAATTTTTATTTCCTTTTTGTGAGCAACTCTAAGAGGTCCAGAACTGTTTATATTCAATCAAATCTTCTCTGACCTCAGGCACTCTCTTAAGCCTGCAGTCAAAAGTATATAAAAATATTTTCCTAGTGGTTTAAGTTGCGTTCTCCTTTGTATGAAGACAGCAATTTTAAAGTCATTTTATGGGGGATAAAGATGCAGAGATGCTGTCAATGACATAATACTAATTTTTCTTTCTGTCACAGCATATTTGAAGATTTTCTGAAGGAATTTAAAATCTAGAAAAAATATTTTATACATGAAAAATTTTAAGGCATCATATAGTCACCTGAAGGGTTAATGGTAATAAATCATTCCTGAAAAAAAACCCACCCCAGTCCTGGTAATTAGTTATTTTTTTCAATAGAAACATATTATGAAGCAGAAAGACACTGAGGCTTTAATTCTGCAGTGAATTAATGTGTAAAAGTCTGGCTTCAAATGGTTCCAATGAGAAAATTTGTCTTAACTTGATTTAGCCATTTGGTCTTTTTTTGATTTCTTGGTCATTCTGAGATTACAATGTTTGGTCCTGCCTCAAACACAGCAGTGGGAAGACCTTGTCTAAAGACATGTGGACAGACAACAAAACCTGCTGCATATTGATGCTGTTTAGCCTCAGCTCCCAATTAAAGTTCAGTTTTTCACATCCAGATTTCTGTGAATGAAGAAAATGTATCTAAATCAATTAATACTGATAAATTCTACTTTAAATAATACATTTATTTATGTATAGTGATGGAAAAATACATTTGGAGGTTATGAAAGTGTACATTTCAGGAAAAATACACATTATATGGCATTTTTTTGAAAGATCCTGTTTTATGTCATTGATTTTTTCTATCCAAGAAATATTTTGCCTCCACTTTGACATTATTATTAAAATAGAAATTAGTAATAAATTATTATACTGGTTAAAATCCAATAATCAATAGGTAAATCTTCCTCAGGCTTGACTAGCTGCAATACACATCTCTTGGCAATGACAGAAACTGACGTTTAAAAGCAAAATCCATCAAGTTTGGGTTTTTTTTTTTCCCCCAGTACAAAAATCTAGACCCTGGACTGAAGGAACCCATCAGATATACAGCATATTTTCTATGGCAAAGGGAAATATATAATCACTTTTTAATGATAAATCCTAATTTGTTTCATAGCAATTTAAAAACAGAGAATGTAAATAGTGGTTATACAAATAAAAGCCTTCTTTGAAAAGGTGAATGTTTAGGATGACATCATGCTTAAATGCATCTATTTTTTATAAGTTGATACATTTGACTTCTATGATTTTATTGACTAATTATTTCTTTATGCAATTTTCTTCTAAAGAAGTTTAGTGCCAATTTGTTACTTGTAGCAGTGCTTAATTAGGCAATTCACTTTGTGTCTGCCTGCTAGTAGAAAAAAAAAAGTGGCTGCCTTACACAATGTGTTCATTTCAAACTGCAAAATATAAACTTAAACTGAAAAAAAACAAAATGAGTTTAAAATACACCTGTTAGTAGTGAGACTCTTGATGTTAGCATGACCCCACTTTTGCGGTATAAATCATGTTTTCCTTTGCAGAATATGACAGAAAGTTTCCAAATGAAGCAGTATTTAACTTGACAATCATTCTAAGACATATAAACTCCTTGAAAGCCTGATATTTAAGTTTGACCAGATTTTTCTTCCTTTACTCGAGTAATAGCTGTTATCCTTTAAAATTCTTAGTGTAATCCCTGAGATCACTTGCAGGATAAAGTGGTACTTAGTCTCCCATGAATGTGAGAATTTTCAACTTAATGTCATTTGGAAAGTGTAGCATGTAAAATCAGCAAATTTCTTCAAAAGAGAAGAACTTCAAACATGTTTCCAGCATACTTCAACAATATAGGGATTTCTGGGATAGCATATGGAGTGAATTGCAGAATTATGCACCTCTTCTAAAAAAAATATGTCCTGGTAACATTTTTTTTCCGTGTTGAGAAATCTGCAGAAACATGAATGAGAGCAACAATATTCAAACCCTCAAAATACAGTCTAAAGCAGATCATTTTGGTTACACAATGTGGAAGAAATCAAACCTGTTGAAGATTTCCAGACCCTGGGTCTCAAATAATTTTATGCCTCTGTTTCTCCACCTGCAAAGTAAGAGGAATCATAACTATACAATACGTTTAGCATTGCTTTAAAGGCGTGAAACTTTATAAGCCTAGAAAAGACACACAAATCCTCTTTTATATACTTAGTTTAAAGACATAAAATGCATCTCAAGCATATGTAATATTTCGCAGTGAAAACAATATGATTTTTAAAACTTCTTTCTACTCTTTTTCTTGTGACATTTTCAAGCTTTTCATCATGAACATGAAAACTATACATATATTGTAATTTTTTAAATAAAACCTCTAATTGTAATAAACTATCCTGATTCCAGACTTTAAAGGAAAAAAGCTCCAAATTCTGGAAAGACCTTTTATAAGGTAAGGAGAAATTGTATTACTATATTACTGATTTGCTATGACACTTCTGGCTTCAGAAACTGTCATTATTTTTGGTGGTAGAGGAGTAAGGAGCTTTCTCTGTTCTTGCATTATACTTATTTTTTCAATTAAGGACAAAGAAAATCACAATAGTTGAAAAATAAATTGTTCATACAATTAATTATCCCATTAAAATATGCTCTACTTTGTTTTATACTTCAGTAATCTTTGCCAGCTTTGTAAAGCTTAAATCTCTTCACAGTATGTTTCAGTTATTGGCCTAATTAACATACAGCTTTACATGATTGAGTGATCAATGCAAATTAGATACTGACAGGGGTGATTGACCTAATGTGCAGACAACCCTGAAAACTGGATCTCCAAAGTTTTTTAATGAATTCAGAGTGTGGAGTTAGCACCACGTAACACTGCATGGGATTAAACATAATTCTTCTGCAATTAAGAAATATAGAGAGGACTTGAGGTGCACCCAGGTCCCCATGGTGTCTCACACCTATCAATGAATGGATTAGCTGAAAGAAGATAAAAAGTGACCTCAGTCAGTGTTGTTATGTCATCATAAAAGTCAAAATGACACTTTGAAGTGAACTAACCCTTTCTTTGGAGAAGCTCAGTTTCGTATGATATTCATTTTTCTGGAAAGGGTAATGGGGAAGTAACATTGAATTTGCATATTTGCAAGAAATGTAAAGTGTGTGTATTAATGATGGAAAAAGATTTTCTGAGTTTCTGTAATTATCTGGTAGAAATTATCTTAAAACTGCAAGTGTTGATGACTAGTACTCATCAGAGGCAGAGCCAAGGGTATTTGCAAAGCCAAAGCCCTTGGCTCTGCTTAACTTTTTCAGTGACTTATTTTCAGAAATACAGGGCCTGATACCATCGCATTAGGAGCATGTCTGCTTCTAAAATTTAGGATGAAGGATATGAAAACAATCTTTAAAATGCATGAAAGAATGCCAGTTTGGGTTTTCTGTGTGACATCTGCCTATGATGATCTATTTTAAAAACAGGTAAGCTATGTGGCATGTAACAGTATGGTTTACATTGTTAAAAATTTTACAGTTTAAACAGTTGTTTGAGCTACTTACTTTATGACCTTACGGTAGTTGTGCAGAAACTCCTCTGACTTCCCAGTTTATTTCATTATAACCCAGACTGGGCACCCACAGGTGGGATGTGACATAGGTCACCAAGGCTGCCCTTTCCCAGGAACTACTTGGGCCACCAAGTTTTTGCTGGTGTCTGAGAGCATGAATGACACCATCAAGTCCCATTTGTTGGAAGGTTTTCTTTGCATCTGAAACAAAAATATTCTTTGTAACACTTCAAAATGAGCAAGTGTGCCCTTCAAAGCACAGACATAGGGTTGCTAACTATTGTCTTTCATTTTTGCTCCTGTGTACAGCTTCACAAAAGGGAACAAAGTGGAATGTATTGGAGCAGGCTTCTCATGATTTCCATTTATTTATTTATTAATTTGTTCCTTCATTCCCACACTTCTAAAAAACATTAATTATTTCATTTGTGCATAGTAGATAAAATTAATTACCACACTGCAGATAATAGCACTTAAAGGTCATCCTCTGAATTGTGTTCACTTCGGTATCTTTCTCATGCCTTGAAGATAATGGTTTGATGTTGTTTATACACTGTGGAGTGCACTACTATCCCATGGGAAGCATACTGAGAAAAAAAACAGCTGTAATGGAATGGTACAGCATAGCTGTTCTGCAGTGTTTGTCACTGCTTTAAACATCTCAGCTGCTTAAAGCAGTGCCTTTTGACAGTGCAGAGGTTCTTCAGTATGTAACACAAAGGCATTGATCTGAAGACACTGAGATAGACCCATCTGTTTGTGAGAAAAGGGATGTGCTGGGCTGGAGGTTATTAAATTATTCCACATGATTTGTTGCTGTGGTGCATTTCTGCAACATCCTTCCTGCGCATCTGCCTCACACCCAGTGCTGTGTTAGGAAAGTCAGTTTAAAATGGGTCTGGGATCATATGGAGATGTTTTGTTTATCAATGCAGGAGTATAAATGAGGCTGCTTGGGAGAAAAGTGTTAGATTTCATCAGTACTCATGTAGAAATTTTTCCTGTTGACAAATGCTATCGTCACAGAGCATGTTGTTCAGCTTTTCCACCTTGAACTGGCTGACAAATGTGTCATATCATCAATAAAGATGGAGACAGCAAGCAGCAAGCATTCAGGGCCTACTTTTAATGAGATTCTTTCTTTTTAATATCTATGTGCAGGTACAGGTTTAATTGCCACATGATAGAGTTAGCTGGACCACATCGTTACATTTAGTGGCACCATGGGCCCATGTGGGGTCATGTACTGGAGGCAGTCTGATACATACATGTGCCTGTGTGCGCACTTGGCTGTGGTGTGGCTCTGCTGCTTCTCCCTGTTGTGTGCAAAGCAACTGTGAAGTGGTGAGTTGCCAGGACTGTGGCAGAGAAGGGAGGAGAAGATGATGAGTGAAGAGTGATATGAGGAAGTCAGGGGTTGGAGGTTGATAAAGGCTTAAGCTCCCTTTCCTCCTTGTCTTGAAAACTAGATCCTGAAGTTTACTAAAGGAGAGGGATGTTGCTGCTAAGAGATGATCTTACAGCTTAGACAAGCATTATTTTCAGGGGTGGAAAGACGATGAAAGAGAGAGGAAGGTGGTCCCACCACAGCTTATCTTCTCAGGGTAAGCAGTCTGTAGAGTTTGAGTAATTTCTGATCTGTGAAAGAGCAAAAAAAATCTTAAATATAAGGATACTATTTTTCGAATAAAATCCAGAGTATACATTTTAGGTCATCTGGAAGACTTGGTAGTTCGTATTGTAATGGTGTTTGAAAATTTCTCTTTGTAGATACTGCTTAATTCAATTTGTTTAATTCTGCCCCAAAATGTAAGTAATTTCCTCAATATTTTATTGGAACTGCATTGGTTCTCATGCTGGTTTCACTGGAAAGATGCCTCCTTAATTTTTTATTAATTAACAATTAATGTTCAAAGTATAGTCTAGAGAAAGAACCAAAGTCCTAACAGTAGTCATGACTACAACATGTTGGTGGACTACTGTGAAAGGCATCTGTTTATTGCCATGCAGCTATAGAGAATACGACAATCTTTTTCTCAAGTGCACAGTCATCTCTCAGAGAAACTGAGATAACTCTTGATATATCTACCCAGCATTCAAATAATGTGGCTTGCAAACAAGTTCTTTGTATAGAAATTTAAAGAGAAGAAAACACCATTTACTGCTCTGACTTCAGCTGTTATTGGTGATGGGATAGGTTCTTCCTAGCCTAGCTGGCAACTAAGCACCACACAGCTGCTTATTCGACCTCCTCTCTCCACCCCCTAACCCCAAAGGAATGAACATGAGAATCAAAAGTAAAACTTGTAGATTGAGATAAGAACAGTTTAATAACTGAAAAGAAAGTAAAATATAACAGTAAATAATTATAATAAAAAGGAAAGGGAAGACACAAGTGATGCACAATACAATTGCTCACCAACTGCTGAACCGATTGCCAGATCTCACTCCTGAACCCAGATTAGCCACCCTTCTGGATAACTTCCCCCATTTATATACTGAGATTGATGTTCTATAGCGTGGAATATCCCTTTGGCCAGTTCAGGTCACCTGTCCCAGCTATATTCCCTCCTAGTTCTTTTCTTTTTGTGTACCTCCCCGCTGGCAGAGCAGAAGACACACACTAAAAAAACCTCCCTCACTTACGATAAACATGACTAACAAAAATCAAAACATCAGCCTGTTCACAACATTATTCTCATTCTGAGTCCAGAAGACAGCATTATACCAGCTACTGGGAGAAATTAACTCTATCCCAACTGAAACCAGGACAGGTATAAAAAAAGAGGTACCCTGTTTTATGTTATGAACAAGTCTTGTGTCAATCAGAGATGTTAAATTTGAAGCTATTTAGAGTGCATCTGGGTCATCTGCAACCAGGAAAGGACGCAGTATATCAAAAGTACTTGTAATAAGCTACAAAATAGTTTGAATTGCCTCTGATGCCTTTGATAATTACAATGTGATCCTTGGCTATTGATAGAAGTGCTTCAAAGGAGACATAGCGCTGAGTCTTGAGGATGTTGTTAGTGCTGATGAGATCTCTCATAATCAGTAAGTGGTTCATTATGCTCTTAAAAGCCAGTTGGGAAAGCCAGTAATGCAGAAAAGAGCTTCAAAGGAATGGTGTCACTGTGTCCCACTCATATCATTAGATGGATTCTCATAGTAGCTTTTTGTCTGGAAATAATTCTTCATGGCAAACAGTATTTGTGTTATTGAATGTTTGTGACACGTAATAGGACTTGGGCCTGAAGAGTGTAAATGAAAAATACATGAGATATTTTGAAGCTCAGGCTCGTGACCCTACCATTTCAGTAAAAGGACAGTAAGTATAAGATAAACATGAAATTTGAAAAAAAAGAGAAAAAAAATTTCCCAAGAGTAAACTACTTTGTTTTTTATCCTTAGTTTACTACATTTATTTAAAATAGAGTCAGCGTGTTTTGACAGTAGTTGCCCTGCCAATAGTTTATGGCTGTCCAACCAGGAAAAGCATGTGTGTTCTAATTGCTTCTTCAGTTTTGGGAAGTAGCTCTTTTCACAGTGGTCAGTAAACCTAAAGGTAATAAAACCCACTGTATTATTCTGATATTCCATCAAAGATTTTTAAGAGATCCAATAAACTAGCTGGGGGTGTCTGAGTCAACTGTTCTTTGAAGCAATGAAAATAACTTAGCTGTTTGAGTCTACTCAGGTTGTTAGTTTTTTTCCTGTAGGCAGTTATACAGCATTTTTCTTCTAGGGCATGTTTACATTCCGTAGCTGCTCGGTGACTGGAGAAGTTGTAGGGTGCTTTCTTCTTCATCAACTGACCCCATTCATTTCTTAAAAGGAAATTGTCTAATCAAAGGCAGTGCTAAAAAGATATCCTTTGTGAATTCAGAATAACTTAAAAATAATCAGTGGTAAGCTGATTGTTCTGTTTGTTGCCCAGTGACAAGCTGCACCCCAAAAAGGTTGCATTGGCACCTGCCTGAGAGGGTCTGAGCCTTGTCATGGAGGGGTAGAAAATGTTAAAACCCTTAAAAGTAGTGGCTTTCAGTGACACTGTGCATCTTTTAAGGCATTCTAGAGTCTGTTAATGTATTTAGCTAGATTATTTGATTTTTTTTTTCTTATGACAGTGGACAAAGGAGCATTTTCTCCTGCAGATCCACACAGCAGAGCTCATTTGGGCAAATTTTTTTTTGTTTCATACACAATAATTCTCAAGTCTAAAGAGAGACTGTAGGAACACAGTCGGTTCAGAACTATTCAACAATGCAGGAAGCTGAACTGCTTCCAGAGAGCTTCCTTTGTCTATTGGCAGACTCCCCAAGACAGGATACTATAGGAAGACACCTCTCTCCCTCCTCCACCGCTCATCTACAGCCCTTTATGTAAGAGATTCTGTCCTCTGTTTTTGCAGCAAAGGGGTGGCTCTGCAGAGCCACTGGATGCTGGGCTGGCAGGCCCACATTCACAGCTTTGTTCCCCAAAGAGTGTGCAGGAGATGTGAGTATTGAACACGAAGTAACTCATGATTGTCCTCAAGCAAGAGGTCATAGGACTTTCATGGATGACCTGTAGCTCATCATCTGTCTTCATGTGTCATCTAAGAACAAATTTCCCCTGCAGAACAGCACCCATGGCTTAGCTAGCCCCACACAGGTCACCCTTGAGGGGCAATGGGCAGCAGTATGCCCATCCCTCTAGCCATTGTGATTGGAATTAGATCTCCTTGTGGCAAACCACAGAATGAAAAACAGGACTGCTTTTTCCAGGGCAAGCACAGGCAATTTAAGTTTTTTATATGCTTCCTACTGAATCAGGTGGCAGGCCTTCTCATCACTGCTGGATCCACTCATTGCAAAAGAAGAGTAAGGGTAATCAGCTAGGTCAAGGCAAAAGTATTTTCTTTGCATCAGCACAGGATGGGCAGCTGTGGTAGTTGGGGGAAATGGTGTGAAGCATACCTTATCCATCCTAGTCATGCATATCTGCTGATGCCTTAGAAAGGCATCTGGTTTTTAGATACCAAATCACTTTATCCAACATCTTGGGCAATATATCTCTTACTGCTCTGAGCTCTGCTCTGCCACCAGAGTGCAAGAAGTGCTGAAATCCAGGTGCTGAAGCAGTTGGCCTGTTCCTGAGGTGACCACAAATAGAAATAAGCCTCTTTATGTTATTTCCAGCCACCCATAATTTGAGTCAGAACTCTTTTCAGAGTGACCTGGAATAACGATATTACTTTGTATCCTTAGTACTGTCTTTCTCTGTTCGTGAAAGTGGCAGTCATTCCCACTCTTCATGTGGAGCAAGGGAGCACATCTGTACCCCAATGTGCTATGGTAAGAGCAGAGGACTCATAAATTCCTAATTTCCTATGGGCTCATAAGTCTGATGACATGAGACAATGTCACCTAATCTAGCACAAAAGCTTTTGTCACTGCTGTGGCATCACCTAGCTCCAGGCTTCATCTACAGTATAAGTCTTGGAAGATTTACATCTCAGTGAAGCCTTTGATGTACCAGTTTTCTTCCTAAAAGCTTCTGTCTCTGCTCATGAGGCAATGCTGAATATTTTAGATCTTGGGAGGCTTTTGTGGCTTCATAGCTAGATTGGTCCAAAAAGCTGATGAATTTGTACTGATAGTTTGGTTTAAGAATTTATTTTGCTTACTCTGGTGAAATCATTACAGCTGTGCTACTGCAGATCAGTTGTTACAACTGTATGAGACCTTGCCTAGAAGAATGCTCTAAAATGGCTACTATTTCTGTACTAGAAAAATTTGTGTGTCAGATTTGGATCACCGCTGATAGTTCTGATCTGAAGAGCTAGTATTTGGAGCAGAGCTCAGTGCTCATCCTTATGAGGCAAATTTGGATCCATTGCCTAGATCTGATCAGTTAGAAGGTTAGTTAGGAATCTCTCTTTAACTACTCTTTTTCTCAAAACCTTGGGGAGTATGGGGAGTTTTTTTGGTATGCACTCTGGAATAGAAACAGAAGATTTTTGAAGAAAAAAATAAGAGTTACTTAGCAGTTACTTAGGAATGGAATTTGGTGTAAACACCTGCCCTTCATCCCTACCTGTATTCCTATTTTCTTGCTAAAGTCTCCTGGTTTAGCAAACAGCAATTATAGAAAACTGAAATGGCTATTATGGACTTTTAGACTTATGACTGAGTGTGTTACAGAAAATTTTTAGAGGTTTCCATTAGCATAACTCTTCTGTTATACTGCAGGTGTTCACTGGAAAGGATGCCAGTTGCCCTCCTGTTTGATACTGCAATCTGCAATTGCAGCGAATTGCTGGGTGCCTGGCAATGCCACACAGCTGTTTCTGCCTGTGGAACAGATACTGATTGCCACATTTCCTTCCAAATACTGTCATGCTCAATCCTTCTCTCTTTAACCTTGGAAAGTCAGGATCACTGACTATACAGAGCAGTACATTCCACTTCATAACCCACAGAAATCTAAGAAATGTGGCCATTCTTTCTTCACTTTCTTTCAGAAAGAAGACTTGATTTCTCATAAAACTTCCTGTGAGCTTAATGGCAAAGTGATATCAAACTGAACATATACTTTGTACAAATTTGAAGGGAACTATTTAAATTTGGTACCGTGAGATGTCTAAACTAAATAAATATCTGTAATGTGCTTTACATTTTGTGATATTGGAATGTTTAGTGTTTATTAGGTGGCTGCTAAGGAGAGAATTAAGGCTTCATGTAGCTTTCAATGTGTTCAGTTTGACAGAGACCATGCACTTTTTATGCAACACAGTAACATTTATAAGCTGGTTCAAGCACGTCTTGCAGATATACTGTCCAAGTTTTCTTATTACAATTATGCACGATAACAGTACAGTTATATGATAATATAATGCTTATCACAGTACCAGGAGCATTTGCCCTTTATTCTTAAGAGCAGAGAAGTGAAAAACTGCTGGACATGGGGAAAGGAAGTTAAATATGCCTTTGTAGAACACCCTTCCTCTACGCTTGCATGCATCTCATTATAGTTCGTCTGCATCTGTTATGCTTCTGTCCAATTCAACAGGAGAACTATGTTTGCCATTGTGTAACAGGTCTGAACTTTGAACTTTTTGGTTATTCTTGTGGGAGAATGTGCATAAGCGTGTAATGTTTTTTACTGGTTGCCTCACTCTCTTCAAATTCAAGTAGTACTTATCATTTGTCTGACTAGTAGAAAATCCTCGGGGTACAAGGTGAGAGATATGCTGGCTGTAAATGTGCTAGTGTCTGTATAAATAGTATTTTCTGTAGTGGCTTTATTCTCATGCTGAAGGTCTCTTCTGTGGCCCTGCATATTAGGAAGTTTGCCCTTGACACAGCTCCTTCCAGGATTTTTGATTATTCTCTGCAAAAAACACTAAGCAAATCTTTCCTATGGAGAACATGGTTGCTCAGCACCATAAAACACACATGGCAGCAAACATACTCAAGTTTTAAGACTGCCTTTTAATCTATGTGGCTCGTACAGGCTTCTCTTTAACCCTTTACACCGTCCATGTATACTCTAAATGCTAAGAGGACGACCTTGGTGATCAAAAATTTTGTCTAACCATTCCAATTCTTCCTGTGAACACCACTGAAAATGAAAATACAGCTTGTTAGGTCCTCACAGGCTGTATCCTGTCTGGACTTCCTTTTCTTATTTCTAGTGAAGTTCTCCTTCAGTTCAATCAGACTAGAAATGCATGTTGGTTTTTGCACTAGCCCTCTTCTTTGAGTAACTGCTGAGAGGTGTATGCACAGGTAAGAATGTCTGAACTTCTCCTGCCAAAGAAGCTGCTTAGACTTTCAAAAATATTTGAAAAATGTTGCCCCCATAGTATTTAACACGTCAAAAGATGTCATTTTTCACCTGGTTAATACTGAGCTCCTATACTTACCTGCTACCACATATAACATCAAATGCAACATAGTTCTGAATTGTATATTTCATGATTGACTCTTCAGTAGTTTATACTGGTTTTCAAGACTTTATTTACCTTAGCAGATGGTGCTAAAATTTCTGTTAGTAGTTTAATTTAATTTCTTCCCACTTTCTTAGCATTACCCTTTGCTTTAATTATTTCTTTCAAACTATCTGATAAGAATTAGTTGAACACACTGATGACAATAGGTTGTAGTTACATTATAAACTTTAAGATGTCAAAATTTAAGCAATTAACTGTTTTTAAATGAAAACTTTTCAATAATGTGTCAACCTCTTTATTGCAGATTATTTTACAAAATAATAATTTAAAAATCCATTCTAGTTTCATGTGATAGATATTCCTAAAATTTGGCTATGCATCATCTTGGACAAATTTGGGCTCTAGTCACAGTCACATTGCAAAGGAGAAACACAAGGATAAACTTGATTGTGTTTCGGTTCTGCAGATCTGTCTTTTTGTGGGGGATTCACAGAGAATTGGGGCCTTTGTCAACAAAAGGATTGGGAACAGATTTTTCCTGAGAGATATGTCATTACCTCATTTTAAGACATCAAAATATATAGTATTTTCTCAGGTGTGCATTATGAGTTACTAATATGGCTATAAAACATCTGTAGGCATTTCATTCTGAAAGTTAAATATTGGTGTGAAGTGCCATTTAAGATAGTGGTGGTTAATATAACTGGAGTTTAATTTTAGGCAGTCAAAAATAATAAGAATTTTTGTACATAATAAAGTACTGGCCAAAACAAATAATCCAAAATACTGAACATTTTCATAGTTATGAGTTCCTAAAATAGTATTTTTTGCTGTCCTGTTATTAATGGCAATCTCCACACCTTACAATCTCGTCTTTTCTGCATAATTTGCTGCAGTATTTTGAATGTCATGCTATTCACAAGCTACATCTGTCAATGCTTAGAATAGTTTTACAAGGTCTTATTGATGACAATGGCATGCGAGTTAAAAAAACCCAAACCAAACCAAGAGCTTACAATCATTAATTCTCAGGTGATTTTTTCAGTTAATTTACCTGGAACTCAAACCTAAATGTGACTGAATTTTAATGAAATAAATATACAAAAAGAAATACATGCATTCCAACAGATCACAAAAAGTTATTGCTTTTCTCATGATTGTAGAATAACCTCAATTTTCTCTATTTTTAGAACTTTCTGTGCTTTTGAGCAGCTACCTTTTACACTCTTGCAACCTGCAACTTTTTTCTCTTTTTTCACAACCATTACATTGTCCTAGTCCTCAGCTTCAATAAACAGCATTTCTTTAGCTCAACAGTGAAGCATAAATTTCTTTCACATGGGCACCAACATCATTTGCCATCAAATAAAAAAACCTGGTCCAACTACTTTTTTGAAGTTGCATAGGTTTCTGCTTTGGTTTTATAAAAAAAAGGAAAAGCTATATTTAGCTAGAGTTACACTTACTGAACTGCAGCCTGAAGCTGAAACTAGTTTTCATTTTGAAGTTCTGTTTTTCCCCAGCTATAGTGCTAGCGTGTAGTACTGGCTCTACATAAAAGAAGATCAAATTCATGCTGCAAGCAGAAACGAGAGTCTTCTGAAATTTTCAAAATGAAAGGAAACTCTGCGTCATCCTTCTCTAAAATTCTGACTTTAACCTGTCCAACTCCACTACTCAAAATAGGCCCTTACTGACATGCCAAAATTAATCTCCATGGACATGGTAGCTGTACTATAGGAACATGAGTTGTATTAGAGCAAAGCTGTAAGTGGTTCTGCAACTTGCAGTGTATGGTCCAGCTATAACCTCACTAGTGGGAGATTTCTCCCTGCTGGAGAAGTATGAGAACATTATTCTAAGAGTGTTCATGGAAATATGTAGGGAAAGATACAAATATGGACATATTAACTGAATGCTTATTTGCTGCACTAGCTGGATTCCTACAAATCAATGGAGCCTGATGGGATTCATCCCAGAATCCTCAAAGAGCTAGCTGACATCATCATAAAACCTCTCTCAATGAGTTATGAGTGGTCTTGAGAGTCCAGAGAGGTCCCAGCTTACTGGCAGCAGGTGAATGTTGTACTGATTTTCAAGAGTGGCAAGAAGGAGGACCTTAGAAATTACAGGCCTGTCAATCTCACTTCAGCGCCTGATAAAGTTACGGAGAAGATTATTTTGGAAAGTACTGAAAAACACCTGAAAGCAAATGCAGTCACTGGTCACAGCTAGCACAGTTTCATGAGAGCAAAGTCCTGTTTATCCAACCTGATTTCCTTTTATGACAAGATAACCCATCTAGCTGATCAAGGGAAGCCAGTAGATGTGATCTTTTTTGATTCCAGTAAAGATTTCGATACTCTCAGAGGATCCTTCTGGAAAAAATGCCAAGCACGAGCTGGATAAATACACCATGTGGTGGGTGAGCAACTGGATCACGGGTTGAGCACAGAGCGTGGTAATGAATGGGGTGACACCAGCTTGGTGACCTGTCACTAGTGGGGTTCCACAGGGCTCCGTGTTGGGCTCTGTGCTCTTCAACATCTTCGAAAATTATTTGGGCGTGGGACTGGAAGGGATACCAAGCAAGTTTGCAGATGATACAAAACTGGGAGAAGCTGTTTACACCCTTCAAGGCAGAGAGGCCCTGCAGAGAGACCTCGACACATTAGAGGACTGGGCAATCACGGGGCATATGGGAAAGTGCCAGATACTGCATTTGGGATGGAGCAAGCTTGGATTTATGTACAGTCTTGGGAATGAGATGCTAGAAAGCAGTGCCCTGGAAAGGGACCTGGGAGTTCAGGTCCATGGCAGGTTGAATCTGACTTTGCAGTGCCTTGGCAGCCAGGAGGGCCAGCAGTGTTCTGAGAGGCATCAGGCAAAGCATCACCAGCTGATCAAGAGAGGAGATTGTTCTCTACTCTGCACGGAGGCTGCCTCACCTTGAATATTATATACCGTTTTGTGCACCAAAATATAAGAGAGATATTAAGCTCATTGTCCTAAGGAGGACAATGAAGATGGTGAAGGGCCTTGTGGGGAAGCTGTATGAGAAGCAGCTAAGGTCACTTGATCTATTCAGCCTGGAAAAGAGGAGACTCATTGCAGTCTACAGCTTCCTCCTGAAGGGAAGAGGAGAGTCAGGCACTGATCTCTTCTCTGTGGTGACCAGTGACAGGACTCAAGGGAATGGCCTGAAGTTGTGTCAGGGGAGGTTTAGGTTGGATATTAGAAAAAAGTTTTTAACCCTGAGGATGGTTTGGTACTAGAACAGGTCCTCCAGAGAAGTGGTCACAGCACCAAACCAGACAGAGTTCCAAAAGCATTTGGACATATAGTGTGACTCTTAGGGCTGGTCCTGTGCAGAGCTGAGAGTGGGACTTGATGATCCTTGTGGGTCCCTTTCAACTCAGCACATTCTATGATTCTGTGATTATCTGATTTAGAGACATTCAGTAATAAATAAAGCTTATATGCATGTGAACAACAGGATCTAATGTTTATTCTTGCCTTTATTTAACAAGGAATGTTGTCCATCTCTCTTGAGCATTCATTTTTCCTTACAGTTATTATCATAGGTAAATTAAAACCATAATTGATTTCTTTCTTTTATAATTTTATAGAGATAAGATGGTTTTTGTGTCAGTATTTTGATTTATCCCTTGTATTCTTTTTCTACTGAATTTTGTTTTAAGAAGCATTAGGGCTTTTCTTAAGTCATCAGGAGCATAAAATTTTAGTAGAGTCTTTTCATTTACAGAGCTTCAGATGTCTTTTCCGTGAACAGGGTGTAGATAAATACCAAATTATCTGAACAGAAAAAAAAAAAGAACAAATGATAAAGCTTAAATATGAAATAATGTCCTCTGTATTATATAGGAAGTATATGCAGTAAAAGCATTAGTTGCAAAATCTTGCACGCTTTGGCATTTTTAAAATTTTAATAAAATGTTTGTGGTACCTTATCTGCATTTTTTACCCACACATACATTTTACTGGTACTGCTGGACATGTTTTGCCCTTTTTACTAGGTCTATTAAAAGGCTATGTGTAGTTGCAATGAATAATATATTTGAAAAATGTTGTCTTTCTTTTCCCTTTCTGAGCCTGTAGCATATTCTTCCGGTTTTCCAGCACTTACTTGCCTGTGGCTTTTCCAAGACAGCTGCACAGTATGATAGACCATCCAAAGTAGAATGGATTATTTCATCTCCGTTTACTCAATAGTGTCTTCATTGCTTCCTACTTATTCAGACTTCTTTATCTTCCTTAAGACCCATTTGAAATGGGATTTCAATGTCACAATCATAACTGAAAACACTAATTTCATCTCTTTTTTCATTTATTAATATGCTATGAGGGGCCAGAATTTGTTACAATTAAACATTTTTGTGAAATAGAGCCTAATAGTGAGGATCTTTACTTCAATTTTATTCTAGTAAGTGACTTAATTTAGACTCCTAAAACATTTTCATAGAAGTACAGGTAAAAAACCTTCGATACCTCAGAGGTGTCCAAAGATAGAGCCATTCTGGCTTACTATGTATATTGGTGTTAGGTGGACATGTTATTCCTTTGCAGACACTTCCCCTTCTCCATATACGATATTGGGAACTTAATTATTTCCCTAAATTATTCCTTAATTTTTGCCTAAAATTTGAGTGGAAATTAGCTGTTGGAGTCAGTAAGACCAGCTGACAAGGCTCAGTACAAACATAAAATCTTGCTTAGGAGAAGGGTAATGCACATTACAAAATGAACATGTAGTTGTTCTGTAAATTGCCCAAGATTTCTGCTCAGCTCCTGGTCAACCCTTTGTGTACCCACTCTTACATGATTTAAAAATTGTAAAAGGCTCAAGCACCCGTGTTGAAAAAGCTATGCAGACTGCCGTATCTATGAAGTCAGTAGGGAAGGAATTACATGTCCTTGCTAGAGAGGAATTAGGACTTTGTTTTCATTTGAATTTCAGAGCCCTTTCTTTATAGTTTGGCGAAGCCCAACACATATTTAAAGAATGGTACAAGGGATAACATTTAAGTGTGGAAAACTGTAAAAACAATTTAAACAAGTCTTCCAGTTAAGCTTGAAAATTGTTTTCTGTCATGTCCATACAAAAATGCATACCATTTTATATCCAGTTCATTATTTTTAGAATAACAGGCTGAAGGAATACAACACTAATTGAAGATGCACGTAGATGTGCTTCCACCTGTGCTCACAGTAGCAAGCACAGTATTTTAATTCTTTCAAACAGCTTATTTCCAATGTTTGTCAACTGTGTATTTACATTCTTGTCAGAAGAACTTTTGCATGAGAAATGTGAATTATTGTTGCAAATAGTTACCATCAGAAAATAACACTCCTAATTTTGAGCTGCTGTTTCATGATCAACAAAGATTTGCTCTGTAGAGATTAATTTCAATGCAGATTAAGCTTAATGATTTTTTGTTTAATTATCTGTTTGGGTAGATGGCAGGTACAAATACTGTAGATTTAGGATACACTGGAAAAGAACTTCTCTGGATAGACTGGAAATTACTATATTGCTCATAGGCATTGAATGTAGTCCTGATTAGGAAATTTTCTTAAAGTTCTACTTCTTGAAGCAATATAAATATCAGAAATTTACTTACAGTTTTTAGCTCTATGGGCCTGGAAAAGTCAGGAAATGATTCAAAACACTGTTTAAATGTTCAAAAAACAGAGAGTGCCCAAAGAGTATTCTTCTCTCACTTAAATTCAGGCTAAAATATTTGTGAGGACCTGGGTTTAAGAAGCATAGAACCAATGTGAAGGTTGTGGCAAATGCTGGGGCTTTCATAGACACGCCCCTCCTCCCCTTCACAAAGGTATTGTTAAATTTCCTGTTCTGAAAAAAAGAAAACTGTGTCACAGGAGTGAGGGAGTTGCTGATAGTGAGTAAACATCTGAGACTGTTATGCTATAGAAAGAATGAGAAAACTCTGCTGCTTGCTCAGTGGAATAAAATGAATGAAGAATAAAGAGAAATAATTATTTCTGAAGAAAATATCACTGGTCCTGAGGCTTTCTGCAGAGTGGTTTCATACAATGGCAATGAAGAGGTATGTGTTGGCCAGGAATCTTGAGGGCTTGGCTCAATTCCCAATGCCATTCATAATCAATATGGAGAATTAAAAATAATTGTTGAATATTTTTTCCTATGCTCTTGCTATTTCTGATTTTATGCACTGGATTTTTCATGGCTGACTGAAGAGACGAAGCACAGAAACAGTTATTTAAATTTGATTATGTTGATGCTTGTGCATGTGTGCAGAAAGACTTGAGGAGACAGATGTTAATTCACAGCAATATATATAATAGCTATTGTATGTTTTTATTTCTGATATTTAAGAAAAAAGAATATTAACCAGAAGTATTGGCTAAAAAAGATGAAGAAAGATAGCTTGATTTCTTTGGGAGGCTGCTGGTAGTACCAAGATACTAAAAAAACCCCAATTGAAATAGACTCAGAAAATCATTGTCATTCCTTCTAGACAAATATTGTGCAACTAAACCCCACACAGCCATTCATTTACTGTCCCTATGTCAGGATGGGGGAAAGAATTGAAAGAATAAAAGTGAGAAAACTCACAGAGTGAGATAAAGGCCGTTCAAAAGGGAAAACAAAAGTTTGGCATACGAACAAAGCGTAGCAAAGAATTCATTCACTGCTTTCCATGGACAGGCAGGTGTTCAACCGTCTCCAGGAAAGCTAGGCTCCATTATGCAGAATGGTGAGTTGGGAAGACAAACACCGTCATTCAGAACATCCCCTCCTTCCTCTTTCTTCCCCCGGGTTTATATCCTGAGCATGAGGCCATATAATATGGGATGTCCCTTTGGTCAGTTGGGTTCAGCTCTCCTGGCTGTCTCCCCTCCAGCCTGCTCTCTGGTGGGCAGAGAGGCAGAAGAGGCCTTGACTCTGCAAGTGCTGCTCAGCAATAAGGAAGGTATTTCTGTGTTATCAACACTATTTGCAGCACAAATCCAAAATACATCCCTATGCCAGCCACTATGAAGAAAATTAACTGTTCCACAGTAAAAACGAAGCACAGCAGATAACTTTTAGAGATAGCTGGCTACTTAGAGACAGGATAACAGTATTGGCACATAGCCATTGGAGGGCACTTAACAGTATCAGTTTCCTACAAGTCCTATCAGTTTTATGTTGATATACAGATACTGTTTGTTTCATTTCCCCAGGACACATTTGGCCAGCCTAAATCAATTGCAATCTGATATGCTATTTCTTGTGGCTGCATGAACCATAAATAAATTTTATTGTTGTAAATGTCAATCTCCATAACAAATCTCATCTAAGCAATCTCTTGCAAAGTAATATCCTTCTAGTTCATTCTTTTTTTCAATTTCCCACTTAGCAAAACATGAGATTGTCCTGGAAACTCAAAAATCTGGCAGAAATGGGTTATCTCCTCAGAATTTTTGATGAATTGAACATTTTCTTTCCTCATGGGTTTTGAACTACAGACCAGTCCTGTTCCACCATATTGCAGAATAAGATGCTGACCATGGCACAGATTTATGATATTTTGGCATTACCTGTACTACCCCAGATGGATAAACTTGATTTATATAAGATGTCTGTTGGAAGTCTTTTTGTTTTTTTTTAATATAGAGTAAGATATTTTGAGTTGCACTGTCTTAAAAATATCCTAACAGTAGGGTTCTGAGGAGTGGTATGAAGCTGAGTTTCATTTTATGTGTTCTAGGGGCTGTTGTTTATGAAAGGTAAAACCAGTACCTACTACCTATCCATTAAATGCGGGAAATTAAACGCCTTGCTCTCTGTTTTGCTTATGTAAACAAGGCACAGATATTTGAAGAGGAAGAGACTGTGAATGTGCTATGTCCAAAGCAAGGACACAATGCTTAATGCACATGAATAAGCCAGAAATTCAGTATCTGTTTCAACTGAATAAACTCTATGAAGATGTGAGTTTTTCAAATTCATACGGTAAATTTCGTGCTCATTTTCTGAAATGTTCCCATTTTCTGAAATGATAAAAAAATAGAATGTGATAACCCTATTTGAAACCTGCAGAAAAGTACCAGACACATTGTACCAGCCTTACCTGGTCCCTCCTTGTGGCCTAGAGACACCTGTGCTATGATGTCTGTGTGCAGGGTGGTCTGTGGAATACAAAAGCAGTTAAAATGAATTTGGATTCTAAAATAATAGCCTGATACAAAAGAGATTAGGCTGAAAAACAGCACCTTATAAAGTGATGTAAAATTAAGGACATAGCAATGCAGAGGTGTATCCTGGCAGGATCAAGACAAATATGGAGGATATACATCTGTGAACTTCTTTCAGTAGATCGCTAACTTTCAATCTGATTACTTTTTGAGAAAGAATAACTGAAAAACTTACACAAGATAGTGCCATATTGCACCTTCCTTCTTGTTAGTATGGACCTTTATCAAATGCTCGGAATGTTAGAAGTACAGATATACTGTCATGGAAAATACAGGTAAACAGCATGAATTAATGCAATAAATTGACATGTTTAATGTATATGTCTCATTTTCAAGGGAATAACACAAAGCTGGTTCACAGAAGCTCCCCCTGCCTTCCCCTGCCAATCCTGCCAATCTAATAATAAGCCTTCTATCTTAAAATTTAGAATTGTAGAAAGCTTTCTACCATAAAACTCAGAATGAAGATTTTTAATTTTTTTTTTCTTAAAAGCAAAGGCTAAATGCCCTGGGGTAAAGTGGAGCTTTGATTCTTGAAGTTGAGTTGTAGGGATTAGGCTGCTGCTTCTAGGGTCACTTCTATTTCTCATAGCACATCCCAAGCATGTATGGGCACAACAATTCCCCCATAGTCTCTGGAGTGCACCTTGCCAGGTTACAGCCCATATATGCCAATTACAGGCTTTTAATAAAGTCATATGTTTGCTTTGTGAACATTTTTTTAAGTTGATCATTCAGATGACTGGCAGCACTCATGTTCCTTGGTGATGAATACTAAAACTATGTAGAGACAGTTGTTAGAAAAGTAGTTTCAGCATGGAGCCATGCTCAAGCAAAAGAATGTTGAATTCCAATGATGATAATTTTTGCTACCTTATATTCATATCTTCCTTGAACTTCACAAAAAGAGAAAATGATAGATATGAAAAATTAATTGAAGTTGCATGTTTTGAAGTATACTTAATCATGAAATGGGTTATAATCCTACAAGCATGCACCTAGCTCAGTGTAACATTTCATTCAGCAATACTTTTCATACACATAAAATTAAAATAACATCTTTATTTTCATAGATTCATACAATCATAGAGTGATTTCAGTTGTAAGAGACCTTAAAAATCATCTAATTCGAACATCCTCTGACACAAGCAGGGACATCTTCTGCTAGACCAGGTGGCTCAAAGCCCCATCCAGTCTGTTATTGAACACTTCTTGAGTGCTTCCATTTTGTACTGTTTAAATCCAAGTCTACACTACACTTTTGTTTTCTTCACATTTGAATGAGTTGCTGACGGGATTGGAAAAATAATGCTTGGAAGCAGAAAACAGTGGTATATTATGGAGATAAAAGTTACTCTGTTTATGTTATGCTTTTACTCTTTTATACGATAGCTAAAATTTAGGAACTAAGAAAATTTCACAGAGTGGGATTTCTTACAGCATTTTTATTTTTACCTTCATTTCTCGATCTTTTACCTGCATATAGTGATGCTTAAAAGGTGCATTTTTAGATCAAAAGTAAAGTATCTAATACTGTTTCTTCAAATAGCCTAGTTCTTCAGAATAGACTTATTCCTTTACAAATTGTAAGAATGTATTAATTCCTTAATTAATTAAGAATTTATGAGACACTGTCTTTGTCTCTTGCTGCTGCTGCTGTTTTCTATGGATGCATGGTATCATGGTGCATGGTAACCTCTAAGTTGTGTGAAACACAGTTTTTCCCCTGAAGTGTATAGACTGTAGTTCCCCTTGGAATAAATGCAACTCATGCAACATGCTTTTGTAGACTTGCATGCTTTATTTTAGTTACGGCTGAACTATAGAATCACGAGTACTATGCTGCTGAAAGATTTTCAATATTAAAACAGTTTCTGAATACTATAGAACACCTTCTACAGAGTATAGAGAAAGCACAGATTTGTTTTTATTTCTAAAAGGCCAAAAGACTTAATTGTTTACATTGTCATATCACTTCTCCAGCTTGTTTCCTTCAAATGCAATAAGCTAACATGCATACATACTTTCCAGTATGCATCGTATGGATAAATGCTAGTAAAAGTAGCTGAAGTTGTGGTGTGGGGTAGGATTTATAAGCTCTTTCAGGCAGAGAAACAGTTAATATAGGCACAGGCAAGACAGCAGATGGGATGATAAAATGCAGCTGCAAGGAATAAATGCACTTTGGAGAAGGCTACAGAGGAGGGAAAGTGCCTAAGGAAGTAGAGAAAGCACTTAGATGAGTGCTGGTAGAAGGGCATGCTGTGAGGCTCAAGGTGACATAAACCTCTGAAAGAAGGGAATAGGAAAACAGCTCCTATGTGAAGGGGAAAAGATGAAGATGCACTTTTGGGAATGGATTTGAGGATGAGTAAAGAAGAGCCTTTTTTCCTAACAAGGCTGCCCTTGGCAAGGTTGAGCCCTGGCACTCAACCCATTTGTAAGGGCATAGGTGAGGTTCAGCTCCCCAAACTTCAAAAGTCTTTTATGTGACACAAGTTTGCATTTGAATTTTTGCTGTCAATGGAAAGAAGCAGATGCTTTTAGGGCATGATTCAGCTGACTGATTTTGAGCACGTGCCTCAAGGAGTTGAATCATCCCCTAGAACTGTTTCTTTCTCTCTATTGACTATTAATTCAACAGCAACTAGGTAAGATTTGAATACCTGTATAATAGATATCTTGGCTTGGTGAGGTACAAATGGTCCCAAAGAATACTGTGTAAGTGCTGAAGTTAGTGTTTGAGTGTCATCATTGTGACAGCTCTAAAGCATGAGCACTACAGCAGTTTCTCTGTATTTAACTTTTACTCTGCTTTGTTTCTATACATGATACAGTCAATGGGAGGGAATGGTCTAAGCACAGTGCCACTGGATATCTGCTGAGGTCTGATGGCTAGGTGCTGCAGAAGCCTGTGGCTCTCCCAATCATCCCACACCTCTCTTGGTTCCTAGGAATTGCTTCCCGCTGATCTTCAGGGGAAAAATTCATAAAGGAGAGAAAGAAAGAGAAAAAACCAAAACACCCCAGGTCCTTCCTAAGAATGAAATTTTGTAAGCCTCTCAAGTTTCTCTATGTGCTAAACTATCTCACAACCCCATTTGTAAAGGAGCACTTTAGTGATTAGGGAGAAAATAGTAAAACTTTGCTCTGGGAGGGATGTTATTTTGGTGTGAGATTTTTCTTTGGGAAAGATAAGGTTATCTTCATGTCAGCTATTTTCCCCATGAAAATATGATCAGTTTATTTACATTTGACTTGATATTTGTGGACATGTCTCACATGATGTCACTATATCACAACTTCCTAGCTGTGAAAAAAGTATTGCTGTTACAGCCCTCACTTGCAAAGGAGCAAGCCTTTAAAAAGCCCATGAAGGAAATAATGATTGTTCTTTGAAAGTAGGGTTTGAATCATTTGTAGTTGTATTGGTTTCTCTGTGGCCAGGTTTTGGTAGCAGTGGGGGGGGGGGGGGGCGGGGGGGGGNCTCCTGGCGCCGGAGCTGAGATCCAGCTGCAGCCCATGGGGAAGACCATGGTGAAGCAGCTGTGCCCCTGCAGCCCATGGAGGACCACAGGAGTGCAGAGATCCACCTGTAGCCCGTGGAGGAGCCACGCCGGAGCAGGTGGATGCTGGGGAAGGCTGTAGCCTGTGGGAGGCCCATGGTAGATCTGGGTCCTTGCAGGGGACTGTAGCTCATGGGGAAGAGGAGCCCATGCTGGAGCAGGATCTTTCTGTTAGGACTCGTGGCCCATGGGGCCCACGCTGGAGCAGCCTGTGCCTGAGGGACTGCACCCTGTGGAATGTGAGCCATGTGGCAGCAGTCTGTGAAGGGCTGCTGCCCATGGGATGGACTCTCACTGGAGCAGTTTTTGAGAGGAACTGTATCCTGTGAGGGATGGACCCCATGGAATGCAGCTGGAAGGACTCTTCTCCCCAAGCAGTGTCTGAGAACTTCAGCTGACCACAGCAACATCCCTCCCCCTCACCTCGCCTTTTCCCTTAGCCACTGCGAGAGAGCAGGTTGGATGTAAGAAAGAGGGAGTCTCTCACTCTTAAGCTCTGATCTTGTTAGTAATGAACTTGACTATTATTCCCACATGGAGTCTTGTTTTGCCTGTGACAGTGGTTAGCAAAGAATCTGTTATGGTCCTTATCTCAACTCACAAAACTTCTTGTTATATTCTCTCTCCTCTACAGCTAGGCGAGGTGGAGTGAGAGAGTAGCTGTAGTGAGCCTCTGGCATTCAGTCTGGGTTAAACCACTACAGTAGTAAATAAGATTGGACTAAGCATTCAACAGTAATGAAATGTTAAATAAATATTCATCAAATGGACACTTTGAAGCTAGTGTATTTACAAAGGCATTGTGGAAAAACATTTTAAAGCATTGGGAACTTGAATATTTGTCAACACAAAAGACTTGGCTAGAGGAAAAAAATTTAGATCTATATTCTATATTTATTCTTCACATTTACAGTAAGATGATATAATCTGTGATTTTTTAGATATGATAATATTTGAATTTAACAATTAGTGGAATTGCAATTCTTTTATGGTTTAGAAAAATTACTGCCTATGTTTCATATTAATTATCCAAAGTGCAGAAATAATAATTTTTTTATTATCACCATTTTCCATTAAACCTCTTCTTTAAAAAAACAAAGCACAAAGAAGGAAAACCTTCACCATTAGAATATTTTTTTGGTTTTCAGTCTATGTTTTGCATATTTTCAGAAATTATGCTTTTCTTTCACAGACAATTCAAATGACTTTAAAGACAATGAAGTCTTTTCCTACTGACTAGTAAAAAAGGCATGTTTTCAGAATTGGCCCAAAGAAGTGAATTGAAATCAGGAAATATTTGGGTCAACCAAATATACATTCATCTAGAATTTAAAAGAAAATTGTCCTTAATGGCAGATTTAGATTATTATTTTACGTATTTTTTTATATATTTGATTCTGTTTCAGTGCTTGAAGTTAGACTAAATGATCTTTAATGATCCTTCTCGACCTCTGTTTTATGATATTCCCGCATAAGGGGAGAAGATTACTGAAGTGGCACAAATGAGATCTGCTCTCTTACTATGCTTGTATTAATGCTGAAGCCTTCTGATAGCTGAAAGAGAATGCACCCAACCTCCTATTCTAGTCACAGGATTAGGGAAAAACTGATTAGGAGAAAATTTCAGGGTGATCTGAAAGTTTATTCATTGCTTATTGTGTTTGCCATGTATGCCAATGTTCAATAAAAGGATCTGGATCTGGGGCTTGGATTTAAAAGATAAAGAATATTTAACTGATATTCTATAATTGTTAGAAATAAAATATGAAACCTGCCAAATTACAAAGCATGCCTCAGTACAGAACTCAGGTAAAACAGATGAGGTCATTTAATGATAGTATTAGTGGAAAGGAAAACCCTCCCATCCAGTTAACCAAGCAATTTAACAAGGCTGCCTAGAGCTCCACTTAAAACTCTTAGATTAGTTTAAGATACTTTCCTTTTGCACAAAATAAAGACAAAACCAGGACTGCTGCTAGGAAAGCTAAAAATGTCTTTTTAAAACTATCTTTTTATCTACTCTGAGCTATTAATCTCATTTGATACTTTGATTTAAAATCTATTATTTGAAGGATAGGTTTAAAAGAAGACACTTTCAGCTGCACATAATTTTAACATAGAGAAAATGAAACAAAGTAAACATCTCTCCTGCCATCATTGCTGCAGTTTGACAAGGTATTGAGCTATAGCTAAGAGAAAGTAAGATGGGTAACTGCCTCAGGTATTCTGAAAGAGAAAGCTTAAATAGCAGGGCAGTCTGAGCCCTGCTGACCTGCGCTGTCCTACAAGAAGGGCTCCATGTCCTTGGTACCAGGCTGGTGATAGGCAGTTGCTGTAAACATCTGGAGGGGAAAATGTGGAGCATCACTCTCAGGAGAAATCAGCTTACCTCCTTCCCACCCCAGCTTTATGCCACAATATATTCTTACAGTTCTTCTGCGATAACCTACATTTACTGAGAGCTTTGTTACTCATTTATGGTCTTGTGCAATTCTGTAACTCCTCCAGACAGCAGAGAAACTTTCTGCAATACAAGCATGTTATTTCTGAAAATTGTCAGGGTCTCAGGAGACTTCATCAATATTTATAAAATGTCTTTAGATGTTTCTGTGAGAGGTGTTTTATATTGTGGTAGCTGTTGTGGAGCAGGCCCTCCCTCCCTTCCTGCCTCCCTCCGTCTTACACCCCGAACAAACATCTCTGTAATGGTAATGAGAAGTTTATATAACACCAAGACAATTTTTTTCCTCTAAGAGCCATGCCATATGTTTTGTTGGATTCTCCATATTGGTATTCAGGTCCCATTACCGTAGCATGGCAGAGCTAACCAGATCAATGCAACCCCCTGAAATGGGCCTGAAGCAAAACTTTCTATTCTATTCTTTCTATTGCTTCCAGTATGCTGTACCAGCAGAGAGGACATGAAAGGAGCAGTTTGAATTGCTGCCTCACTCACGAGATTGTCTTGGAGATCCTCACCTGCAAGTTGTTTAGCTGAACATCTGTCTGGATTTGGGTGGTTTTTCTTTTAATGCTGTGCCAGCCTTTGCCATACCACTCATTCCTTATTTCTGCAGCAACAAGGTTCATTATCTTCTGTTTGTTCTAGTTGTCTTGTTATGGGTGGCTCACTGGATTGTTTTCTAGATTGTATCTCATGCTGCCTGCATTGCATAGGAACAATGTTTGAGGCTATGAAGATCAGAGATCTGGAAGCTATAGCTGTTTTTTGGAGTTCACATGTTTCAAAGAGAAAGATTTAAGACTGCACTTTTTAGCTTCAACTAGGAACTAAATAAGCACTTTCAAAAAATGTCATTTTAGCTTAAAATCAGTGGGAGCAACACAGAGGGTCGTAACAAGAGTATGAATGACCAAAATCCAAATTAGAAACCCTGTTCTGAACTTTCAGAATTCAAAAGGTGAAAAGAAAGACTTCAATTCTGCATCTTGGATCAAAAACTAGCGTAACAAAAATATTGCAAAAAAAGAGAATAGATTCTGCTCTTCCACTCATTGTTAAAATCTTCTTTAGTTGGGGAATTTTCTGATTTGTATTTACACCTACTAAATATAAGTCTTATTTTCATAGTTTTGGTCTTTCTTTTAAATATACAGATTTAAATATGCTCCTAGCCAGCCTTAAAGATGTCAAAACTTTTAATAAAATAAGAAAAGAGTTTTGCTTTTATCGTGGAACACGGGGAATTACGTTTCCATCTTTAATAACTGGAGGTTAATCCCATACACAGGAACTAACTGATCTATTTTAAAAGTGACAAATCTGTGCACGTTATTATGTCTCTCACCTGTATCTGTAAGGCAGTATTTACATAGTCTTCAGCATTCAGTGAACTGCAACCTACAAAATAATAGCAAAGATATTGCCCGGCTGCAAGAAATCTGAAAATCTTACTGTTTGAGACAGATTAGCCTTTACATGGGTCCAAAAAGGATAAGCTGTGAGAGAGATTAACTGCTGAAGATGCCTGATTCAGATATGCATGTGCATAATCATCACCCAAGGTACATTAGGCAGTGCAGGTCATCCTTGAATGACTTTACTGGTACCAGGAAATAGTAACAGTATTATTATTAATCAGTGCCAAAATGAAAAATCTTGAACACTTAAAAAATAATAATATTGTACTGTTTGAAAAAAAAAATCATTAAGACTCAGAAATAATGTTACTTAAGTGGAAGATCCATAGGTCCTTTAATAAAATTAAAAGATTCATGAGCATTCATTTCAGTAAAAGATCCATAACTCATTACCATGAGAGTAACACTGAACCATAAATTCCAGAAGAAATGTAGTTACTAGCCAGGAGATACAGCTTTTTTTGTGTGTGTGTGTCTGTGTGCCCATATACAGATTAAATTATAAATCTGGTCTAGCAACATTATTTTTAATTTTGATTGTTATGTGTTCATGTTTTTATTTTTTATTTTCAGCTTGTTTTGATGATTTACCTTTTTTCCTTTCTAAATTACATTTTAGAATATTCTATTTCAATAAAAGTTATTTTTTGTCTTTGATGATGGATTATACCTGTGGCTTGCAGCATTTGTTATGAGAAAAGTTCAGATCCAAGTTTTCACATTTTATTTTTGGGAAAGGAAGGCATTCCTGGAGAAAGATCAATTTGGTAACAAGAGAAATCCATGCAATGTGTCATCTATCATAGTGTCATGTCTCTAACGGTGAGGTGCAGCAGTTGCTGGAGACAGAGCAAACATGCTGTGAATCTAATTATCCCAGATTACAGAAGTCAAAATTTTGGAGGCTTTTCTTTCATGATTCCAAGGTGACAAAACAATTGCTAAGGGTCAGAAGAGAATACATCCTGAAAACTTGATTTCTCCCTAGGCACCGTCAGCTGTTACTGAACATTCCTAACTTTTCAACACCTAAGAATGAACACTCCTGGAGACAAGCGTTAGCCTATCATTAATGTGTTGTCACGACACTTAATGCCTTAAAAAATTAGCTTAGTGTTTCTGTAAAATTCTTTTCCAAAAATGATAAATAGACAATTTTTCTTATCTCTCAAAAAAATTAGAATGAGATATGATTTTCAATTTCACTGCTGTATTCTCAGGGCTGTAAATTTATCTGCATATGCTGTTTTCATTTGATAAATTATGTTTCCTCTGTCTTGATATTTAAAGACCTCTATAAAACACATAGTGATTTTTTTCCCCCTCATATATAATTAATTTCTTCCATAAAATGTAAATTTTGAAATACTTTCCAAAATCAGGCAGAGCAAACATACATTCCATAGGAAGTTAATGCACAAAGGCAATGGGCTTTTTCTTTCTTTTTCTTTATTTTCCAGCTAGATTTATATGTGGCCTTCAAAGCTAGGGAGATAAAACAGCCACTGAGGTCAACAGGTAGTAGTACCTGAATGTCAACTTGCCTATTTTGGAAGGGAGTGTTTTATATAAAGACATCAAGAAAGCCTCCAGTTCGCTTGCAGAGCAGATTTTTACTAGATAGCAGATAAGTACTTTTGAAGGAGCTACATTTCAACAGTACTGTCATAAGAGTAAGAAGGGGACATATGTCTTGGGTGTATTAGAAAGGAGGGCTATGAGTTTGTTCACCTCTGCTTGCCCTCCACACGCCCTGGTCTCTGGATGCTTAGGAGAGAGAGTGTCCTAAATTATCCCTTTTCCTTGAAGCAGTTGTTGCACTTTTCCTAACTTACTTTTCAGGCCACATTCAGATATGAACCCAGTAAGTATAGCGCTCATTCCCAGAAGGGAGCATCTTCCTGTTCTTTTCATGTTAAAGCCATTTTGCTCTTTATAATTTTTGGCACTGCGTACAAAGATTTTTGCCTATTCTTTCAAGTATCAGCAGTAACTTATGCGTGCATCAGTAATAGTGTGGCCAGCAGGATTGAGTCAGTGATCCATTGCCTGTACTCAGCACTAGTGAGGCCACACTTTGAATCCTGTGTTCAAGTTTGGGTACCTCGTGACAAAAAAGACACTAGGATGTTAGAGCATGTCCAGAGAAGAACAAAGAAGCTGGTAAAGGGTCTGAAGCACAGCACCTATAAGGAGCAGCTGAGGAATCTGGGGTTGTGTAGCCTGGAGAAATGGAGGCTGAGGTGGGACCTTACCATTCTCCATAACTACCTGACAAGATGCTGTAGAGTGCAGGGGTGCGCGACAGTCTCTTCTCCCAAGGAACAAGCGGTAAGACAAGGGGAAATGGCCTCAAGTTGCACAAGGGGAGGTTTAGATTGGGTGTGAGGAAAGAATTCTTCACAGAAGTGGCTGTCAAGCATTGAAACAGGCTGACCAGGGAAGTGGTCACCACCACTGTAGATATTTAAAAGACATGTGGATGTGGCACCTGGGGACATGGTTTAGTAGTGGATGTGGCAGTTGTGGATTAGCAGTTGGATCTGATGACTGTAGAGGTCTTTTCCAATCTAAATATATATTTGGCTCCATGATTCTATGATACTGTATTGTTTTTATTTGTACTTTTATTATGCACCACTGACCTACATAGTCATATAGTTACTATTTACATCTTGCTAGTGGAGTTACAAGACAGGAAAATTACAAAGGTTTTTCATCCTGACAGGAGTGCTTCAAGTGCAGACTCACAGCCTTTATCTGAAGATCACCTTTCTCTTTCACATTTATTGTGTAGAGAAGTCTAATCCAAAATTCAAGTTTTTTGGTGCTACATATAGTATAGCCCAAGATTTTACTTTTGCTATACTGCTGAAGTAAAGGCTGAATTAAGTACAAGAAAAATAAAATGTATTAGTTGTTAGATAAGTATCAGTTTTATAACCTAATTACACATTTAATAGTTTTTAACGTGTTGAAGTAGAAAGAATGGCAATGAAAATGCTTGAGTTAATTTTAAATTGAGTGGATGTTATTAAAAAAATTTAGAAGGTAACTGTCAGACTTTACAGTGGGGGGAAAATATGAGGGGAAATGACAGGATCAGCTGGCATTTCACCAACTAGTGAGAACCCAGAAGGAGCAACTATCTGCTGTTGCATTCAGATAAGGAAAAAAACTAGCACCTTACCCTTAATCAGTAAATTAATTTTCCTGACAGTTTTTTTCCTCAAAGTTTCTGGATACCTTTTATCATGTTCTCAAAATGACAATGCTGCTAAAGGAGGTGTGTTGACATGGCTACCCAGCCTGCTATCATGCCCCTACTTGGGCACACAACTTGTGCCTGCTTAAACAGAAAACAGTGTGGCCCAGTGAGGCCGCCTCAGCCATCTAGCTGAAACACTTAGCAGAATGGGGATGGACCCATTCTGGTGGCTGTGTTGCTGCACAGATACATCTGCACCAGACCTTCCTGACAGCTGATCTTGGTTAGATGTGCCATGAGGTGGCTGCATTTACTGAATCTTCATGATGTGGGCGTTTGGATTTCCACAAAGTGTCTGTGAAGATGTAGGTTTTTTTTTTTGTTTGTTTGTTTTTTTTTTTTTTTGTGAGTGGGGAGAACAATGTGTACTTTAGTGATGTTTCGTAAGTTTATATCTAAAAAGACTTCTGAATCCTGAATGAAAAGTAAATATTAAATCCACAAAAATCTTATTAATTATAAAACTGAGGATCTGAGGAAGGTGGGAATTGACCTGAGAACTAACTGTTATTCTACTTAGAGTTACTAAAACCTACATATTTTTATTGAGTAGAAAGTAAAAGCCTTTTTAATATTTATGTTATTTGTAAAGAGTAATGCCATAATTCCCCTGGATAACTGTCTTTATTAGATGTACATGATTTTTAAATTGGCAGGCAGGCAGGTGAGGTGAATGCAAGCTGTAGTGATAAATCACTTGCTTGATGGACTCACCTTAGTGCTCTTTCTTTCAAATCTAGGCCTTTGTCAATGTTTCTTCCATAGTGTTTAACATTTTGAAAAGTGGCAGTTGCAACAAGATGTAAAGGAAGCTGACAGTAATAAACTGAAAAATCTGTCCCTTTATTTTTGTGAACTCATGGGTGTTTGCTGAATATGGAGAAGCACAAATAAAGGCTCTTTGTTAGGATGAGGCATATAGCTGTATAGAATAATGCCACCTGGGATTTTTTAGGATTGCTGCAAGCTGATGTTTTCACCTACTGTGCACCTAATAATTGCATTAAACTCATTGCATTGCTTTTCTTCTACTTTGACTATTGTTTTTTCTTTACCAACCCTGCATTTTTAATGTTTTGCCTGTTAATTTGGTATTTGCATCAAAAGTCTCAGGTTTTTGGTCACAGATGAACACAGTACAAAGTCAGAGATTTTTCCTGATTAATTTAATCTGACATATGTTCTTGCATCAAGAATAGTGCTGCCAGTAGGACCAGGGAAGTTATCCTTCCCTTGTACTTGGCACTGGTTAGGCCACAGCTCGGGTACTGTGTCCAGTTCTGAGGCCCTCAGTTTAAGAAGGATATTGAGTTACTGGAACGTCTCCAGAGAAGGACGAGGATGGTGAAGGGGCTGGAGCACAAGCCCTATGAGGAATGGCTGAGGGAGCTGGGGTTGTTCAGCCTGGAGAAGAGGAGGCTCAGGGGTGACCTTATTGCTGTCTATAACTACCTGAAAGGAGGCTGTAGCCAGGCGGGGGTCGGTCTCTTCTCTCAGGCTCCCAGTGACAGGACGAGAGGACACAGTCTGAGGCTGCGTCAGGGGAGGTTTAGATTGGATATCAGGAGGAACTTTTTCACAGTGAGAGTGATCTCCCACTGGAATGGGCTTCCCAGGGAGGCGGTGGAGTCACCATCCTTGGATGTGTTTAAGGATAGGTTAGATGATGAACTTAGTGGTATGGTTTAGATGGTTTAGATGGTTTAAATGGTTTAGATGGTATAGATGTTAGACTGATGTTGGATAGGTTGTTAACCTAGGTAAAGGTTGGACTTGATGATCTCCATGGTCTTTTCCAACCTTATTAATTCTGTGTGTAATTCTGTGTGTATATTATATATACTTAAATTTTGTTCACATGAATAGGATCACAGCTTAGTAAGTTTTTGGTTTAATAAGCTTTTTTTGTTCCAGATGAAAATATGAAAAGGGAACTTTTCCTAATTCATAAATATAATGAGTTCTGATGAACACCTATGAAGCCATAATAGGTTTGAAAAATGCAACATCAAAAAGAATAGATGAAGAAAGATGAAACCCTTCATAAAACATTGTTTCCTATGATTTTTTTTCCTTTTCAGTGTTTTTCAAAGAATCAAACTGATTTATCTTCTTGATTTAGTATTCTACAGAGTTCCTAAATAGGAAATTAATAGAAAAAAAATGTGGTTAAACAAACCTTTTTTGGTGCAGAAATAAAAAAAAACTTTAAAAAGAGAAACCCATTAATTTTTAATTTGACATTTTCATTTTAGAGCGGAATTTCAAGAAATGGATTTAAAATCTGATTTTTTTTTTTTTTTTAACAGCAAAAACAAGGTTGGGAAGGAGAGTTGATTGTTTTCAATGTGGTGTTGCATGATGCTTTCTCCATAGATTTTCAAAGGTAGAACCAGAAGATAATGCTTGCTATTATGGAATGTATTTAGATGACTCCTAACTGGATACTTAAGACCAAAGGAAAAAGCTCCTGTTTGAAAAGTGTGCCAAATGCATGGCAGAGGTCCATGGAGTGGGTAGAGTGAGCACGCTGGTGAGGTTCAGGTGCAAAGCTGAACCCCAAAGACTCTGCTTTGCTAGCCAGGGTTAGCTGGTCACCTGGGACTGTCCCTCAGCAGGGAGGATCACACAGTGGCTACATCCAGGAGGGGAAGTGATCAAGGGATGACTGCTGTGATCATGAAGGGGTGACATAGATAACCTTGGAGGTTTGAAAATGCAGGTCTAAGGAACAGAGAGTTGACTATCCATGAAACAAGGACAAGGCCAAGAAAAACGTGTTTTTATCATGTTTGTCCAATAAATGGGGTATCCCTGGTGAGTCATTTCCTGTGCCTGGTGGTATATTTTCCCTAAAAATATTAAGTGGTCTGTGGCAAGTTGCTAAGGCATGAAAAGTGCACCTCCAGAAGATCTCTGAGCTGTAACTGATGGAGGTTTGCATAGTGCACACAGTACACCTCCATAAGAAGCTCAAGTTGAAAGGAAACCTTCATGGCCTGAGGTATCACCTCTCAGTTCCTTTAGCAGGACAATGCATGCCCTAAGAAAGGAATCAATTTTAATTGCCAAATATTTTCATATCAGACCAAGCTGAAGAAATTATTCAATTTTTTATTATTAAATAATAATAATAGAACAATATTTTTCAGTGAAATGTGAAACAAATTGTTATAATAGAGATTCTCTAGAGAAAATAAAAAAGGATAGAATTTTTATCCTGGTAGAAACTTTTTTACAGATTGAGAAGGTATAAATATTTTAGTAAATTGAATTTTAAGATGATACTATATTTACCAAATCTGCTCCAAAGAACTCAGGTTCAGCCTTGTAAAGTATGCACTTCTTACTTTTGCCAGAAGTGGATTCATTAGATATGTGTTGTTTTAATTATTTCTGCAATTAACATGAAGCAGATGAAGAGATGTACCTTCCTTTTTTACCTATTTTTTAATACTTGGAATTTGGATAAGAAAATCCTTATGATTTAACATTTTCTAATAATCCTGAATGTGTCAATTTTTGTGAAAAAAAAAAAAAAAAAAAGCCCATAGTAGTTACATAATTTATTTTGGTGAAAAAATAATTGCCTTAGGTATTTTCAGATAGAAAAAAAACTATTGCAGTGGCTAACAGTGAGAGTTTCAGGTAGCAGGGCACCAAAGTGATTGAGTTTGGAATTACTGTGCACTTGAATAGGTATAAAAATTTGTAGTCTTTTAAACTGTTGGCTAAGGAGATGCTTCAGTCACTTACAGCACCCTATGAGAAGTTAAATTTTTGGGAAAATGCCTTTTCAGATTTTTCAGGAAGAGGATTTCGAGGTTTTGTCTCTCATTAATAAACTTCTGTGCTTCTAGCTAACATTGGTGAAATTGTACTTATGAATAAATAAGTGAGGTAAAAGAGTGTATTTTGTAAAGGTTTGGTTTTTTGCATAAATTAAATCAGCAACCAGGCTCAGCATTGGTTTCTATTTTGTTTCTGGGTTAGTACTGTTCACAACTGCAATTACAGTTTTGTTTGTGTTAATTTTGTTCTTCAGCTTTTCAGATTCCAAAAATCATCCAGGTATTTATAGGCTACCTAAGCTACCTCAAAGAATTAAAACCCTATATCTGAAAGGAATTTTGTATTTAATATGGTGTTGGCTTATTTTGAAAATGCTTTGTTTTTGTTTTTGTTTGTTTTTTTTTTGTGGTTTTTTTTTTCCAATTAGGATGAGAAGAATCTTGTTCAGATATATATGGCATGTTGTTGCTGTGCTTGGAGTCTTTTTATCCAAGTGTTCAGCCAGGAAAAGATGAGCAAAACTGTAATGGGAAAGTTGCATACATGGATGGGAATTTTATGAGGTTCAAATAAGATGAATTTTTGAAATATATGTAGTAAGAGAAAGAGTCCTGAGAAAGGAATGAAGCAAAGGTCTCTGGGAGACTAAGCAAACCATGGCCAGGACCAGAAGATTTCTCCAGATTTGTGGCACTATGAAAAGCTGTGCCCAAGCAAGAGGAGGGTGAAGAGCTTTCTACAATTCTGTGTTGATATGGACTTCAACACTCAAAAAGGACTTTTTTTCCCTTGGGTTTTACCAAATTCTCAGAGCATCCAGTCCACATAGGTACAATCAACTTCTGTGACGGGCAATGAAGAAAGCTACTTGTGGTGCCGGCATTTCTCTTGCCTATGTTGAATCTATGTCTCAGAGCTCAAGGGTTTAAAATTACTGAGGCAGCAACACGTATTCTTCCGCTAACAGAATCGCACTTTCCCTTCTACCACAGCCCAAAGCGCTACGATACTGAAAATCAGTGCTGGAACAGCTCTTTTGCATTTTCTGTGAAACAGCTGTACTGATAATAATTATATGGAAAGAATTATCCTTTAGGAGCAGGAGCAGGGGTCAGACCTGCTCTGTGACCAGTCTCTGCCTACCAAGTGTGAATAAAGAGGTTGAAAATTCAATCCAAGTGACATTTTTGTAAAAACATGTTTTGTATCTCTTTCCATAAGTTACTTAGGGATTTTATCTGTTTTGAGTAGATTTTGATTTAGATGCTTCCTTCAGTAAAACTTTAAACTGATTAGCTCAAGATTTAACCTATGTAAACCTGCAGTTATTCTTCTAGCGCTTTATATATCAGTTAAGTTCACAACACAAAGTAGTAATGATAATAGTAGCCGAACAGCAAAAAATTGCTTAATGTAGTGGTGCCCAGGAAAGCACAAATCCAGCTATTCTGATGTTACATGTCTGTGTGTACACACACAGACCTTAGATTTCATTCCTTACCCATCTAAGTAAGAGAAGCCAGTAGATCTTCAGGTTGTTACCTGGTATTAGGACCTGGATCAGGGCTGCTCTGCACATGGAGGGAGGTGTCTTTGAGTGCTTCACACACTGCTATTCTAATATCTGGATGCTTAAGTAAGGCACCCTTGCATTAAAATGATTGTTAATTGACTGAGGGTTTTTATACTGATCACTGTCAGGACTGTACTCAAATGGTCTGGGTAGACATTTGCAAGGTGGAGTTCTGTGGCTACTTCTTACCAAGCTACAAGTTATCCTCTAATGAATAATTTCACATCGTAGAAACTCAGCTACAGTCACGTACATGAGTCATCTCTAAGAAGGTTTCTCATTGTCTAGAAGAAACTAACTGTATATGAAAAAGAAGCTCAGATGTGACTGATTCATCTGACCTGACATTCAGCCAGGTGTTTACAAAGCACATGGTTGACCAGAGTATTACCCAGCTTTGAAAAAGCATGTACTTCATACTTGTCCCATTTCTTTGTAAATTCTGAGCCAAAAATCAATTTATTTTTGAATTAATGTGCACCATGCTTTGATTTTTGAAATTATATTTTTCACTGATAACACTTCTACAAGCTGTTTTGCTCAAATCAGTATTTGCCACATATATTCTCCAAGATGTAGAGTGATTCTGTAACATCCTCAAATCTTGAAAGTGCATTCATATGTGTTTACAATACTGAGTATTTTTCAGCATTGAACTCTGATTACCCCTTTACTGTCTTCTTCGATCTCTGAATCTGAGTCTTTCTGCTTGAGGAATCTCTCATTTCTAAAGATTATTCTTTTCAACTGGTACATTATTGTTTAGTGAAAAACAGGTATATAAAGGATTACTCTGTTGATTGCTTTGGGTCCCTGTCACAACCTTTAGCAGTTTCCTTGCACTATTCCTGTCTATGTGCTCCCTTTTCCTGAGAGACAGCTGAGAAAAAAATTGTATCTTATTCCCGTTTTGTCATTCATTGTTTCATTGATTGCACTGAAGACTGATGAATGCAAAATAACAAGAAACAATTGTTCTAACAGAGAAGTCAATTCAATTTATGCCAGTTATTGTTGTACTCAGACACAATATGGGCATATATGAAAAGAAAGGATTAATTTGAAACAAAATTCTTTGGCTTGAGTTACACATTTCTCCAGTCTTTTACTTAGTGTTGAAGAGTACATGTAGAAAAAAAGTATCTTAAATAATTAGTTAATGACACATGGAGTCTCTCTTATTTTAAAATAAAACCTCAAAGCTCTTAGACTTTGAACAAAACTCTGCATCTGCCAGTCCTTTCCCAAAGTTAGCCTTGTGAAATATTTTATTATGTCATTTGCAGCCAGGAAAAATGCTATTTAAGACATTTGGACCTTAGTTACCAAATTTGTCTAGAGGAAACCAAAGTCATCCTTCCTTCTTTCTTTCAAATATTTCTGGCTTGAAATAGCTATATCATCCTGCTCTACCTTGCTCTTATGGACATAGAGGCATATAGGTTAAGCTTTATCACTCTGGGACTAGCAAGAAAACAAATAAGCTTAACTTCAGTGATCTATATACACCAAAGAAAAATTGTTATTGTGCAACATTTGGGAAAATTTGCATAAACTAAAGAGTAAAAGAGAGCTCACTTTTAAGAAAGTAATGATACTTATATAGATTCAAATACAGATCTGTGTAAATTCTCATTTTAGTATGAAAAAAGCCTAACAACCCATGAAGGTATATGTAGGATGAAAACCGGAGGGGAATATTGCTAGATAGAAGTATGTTGAAAAGACACTGAACTGTCTCAAACCAAGACACTGTCATACTGAAATAAAAGGAAAAGTCAGAGAAATGTAAAAGAATTCACCTGATTTGCTTTGAAATCCTTCCAGAAAAAAATACATCCCTTATAAGATGCCTTGTCAGAAAAGCGGCAACAAGCCATCCTGGAGGCTTGGAACCATTATGTAGATGTTAGACTGGCTGGCCAAATGTGGTAATGTCCTGAATCTGCTATGCAAAACAGGAAAACATTTTGTTCAACTGGTCTGTGGTCTTAGCTGTAGGGACCATGAAACACTGAAATTCAAATACTGAAATTCAAAATCAGAGGGCAGCAAGGAGGGCAGGTAGCAGAGCACAGAACCTAGGTGCCAGAAGAGCAAACCTTGACTTCTGCAGTGAACTGGTCAGTGGGATCTCACAGGAGGCAATTCTGAAGGACAAAGGAGCTCAATAGAGCTAGAAGGTCTTTAATGGCAACCCCTAAAGGTCTTTAAGGGTAGCATCCTTTAAGAAGAAATAATGCTGTGTCTTGATCCTCAGGAAAGCTAGAAACTGTACCAAGAGACCAGCTTGACAAAAAGGGTGCTCATAAGTGAGCTCTGGCACACAAAGAAATTAAAGAGCATGTGGGAAAAGGGATGGATTACAAAGGAGAAATATAGAAACGCTGCCCAGCCTTATATGGATCATGTAGGAAAAGCCAAAGCTCAGCTGGAGTTGAAGTGTGAAGGGAACATACAGAGAAAGAAAAATTTGCTACATTAATAGTAAATGTGCTATATTAATAGTAAAATGCTAAACATGGAAAATGTGAGCACATCTGTGAGGAGATTGCCTAAGGACATTCTGCAGGCATCATTCTTGCAGGACTCCAAAATGCAAGAGTAAAACCCTGAGCTGGACTTTTCTTGACCGTCCTATGAGCAGGTCAGACTAGAGACCTGATGTCCCTTCCAACCTAAGTCACTCCAGCACTGAATCGAGATAAAAATATATTTAGTTTTCACAAAATTTCAGGTAATATGTCAGTTTTTGTATGTTCAGACAAGATTTTAAATTAGGAAGTGAGGGATTGAGCTGTCTTAATCTGTATTATGTGTTCTTTCCGGAGTCTGAGCATCAGTATTAACAAGTACTGGGTACACAGAGGCAGAATAAATGAAAAGAGGGAGATTTATCATCTGAATTGGTGGTGTCTTCACTTGGTTTCAATCAAAAGAAAGTATTTCACATAAGAGCTAGAGCCCATACACTTCAATTTCTTGGAGATAAACTGATTTCAGTGTGATTATTTACTGGATTTGTCTAGCAAGTATAGTGTTTAATGTTTCTATGACTTATTGTTCTGACAGAAATTCCTTATGTACTCACATAAAAATAAAAAGGGAGTGAGGGAACTGGAATTAGCAGCCTTCCAAACAACAAAATCATAAATCCACAACTCCGTCGTTTTTACTTCCTTTAAGCCTGACATTGTTCTGAGTGAATTTCTATCCTCTGAAGGATGAAAAAAAAAATGCAGCTGTGTTTTGCAAATACTAGAGTTTGTAAAATAGAATAAATTGCCAAGCTTGAGTCTGAAACTTGAATTCAAACACATGGTTGATTAGTCATACAAGTATTCCTCAAGTAAGCCAGTGTCCTATTCTCAGGTGTCAGGATTTTATAACTGGCTGTGATGTGATGAATGACTTAAGATATTTCGAGTTGACATGAATATTGGAGTTGCAATTATACCTAGGCTGACTGTGTGGTTCCTTTCTGATTTAAGCATTTCCAATCTATATTTCTGTAAGTGTTTTGAAAGCACAGACTGTTCTTTGTGTAGGAAAGGTATATTCTATCAAAATAGAGGGTGATTTTATGGAGTATATAAGGTATTGTGATGAATGTTCCCCTTCTCCCTACTGTCCGTTAAAACAGACAAAATCTGAAAACACCAGCGGCCTAATCTGGCGTATTTGTTACTGCTTTAGATCTGCCCACAGCTCTCCCTTGAGGCATGTAGAAAGATTTGATAAGCAAACCTTGCCAGATGGTGAACGTTGAAGGGAACGCTTCTCTACAAACATTGCAAAGTACAGAAATGTTAAGGTGCAGCAGCATTCTACAGGCGTCGGACTGCATTGTGCTTCGAAGGACATGCTCATAATATCTCATCTTCTAGAGTGGGGTCAGAGGGCTGAATCAGCTTTTCAAATGCCCTCTGCGCAACTGACATTAGCATGCCCATTTTTGGTGTTCACCGAATTAAAATGTGAGCACACTGTACGAAATTCAGGTACTTCTAACCTGCAGGTTCCTCAACCTGCTATGGATGTATGGGGATCTGGACAGGGAGGAAGAAGGCATAAAAGGGGAAGGAATATCTGGCAAAGCTGCTAGCCTTGAATTGACACCGCTGCACACACCATGAGTAAGGACAGGAGCTTGCTCAGGGTAAATGCCAGTTGGTGGCTCTTAAGAGAGCAGTATACTCTACCTCCCTTGTCCCTTTCCCTGCCCTTACAGCTGATAATCAAAAAAGGTATCAGAGTCATGAAGGCAACTAATACAGCAATTTAAGAGTCTGTTGAGTACAAGAAATGCCTTAGTTGTTGTGGCTGTGTCATCAAAATAAACTTTTTTGCAGTGTTAAGGCTGCCTCCAGGGAGGAATACCACATCCTGTGAAATAATTGTGCTTGGACAACCTCTTAAATCTTCTATATAGATAAAGGAGGAGAAAATAGATTCAAGGCAGTGTTGAGTATTTGTAATTTTTAATTTTAGAAACTGTGCTTGGGGATGGATAAACTCAACAATGATAGATATGTGTGTATGTATGTGTTATGTATAAAATGTAGATATCTGTTATTAGTTTTCTATACCTTATTGTATCACTTCTCTTAGATTTCAGACATTTGTGAAGAAATGAGCCTGATTTTAAAACTTAAGGATCAAGTCCTTAGTTATAACTTCAGAATACAATTCACCAAGTCTAGAAGAGCATGTGACTGGTGATCCATTGATGCTTTATATCCCCAAGGTCCAGCTTCACATTCAGCATGGATTTTGGGAAAGAGGAGGGAATGCAAGAATTTTTACTAAGCTCAGGTACATAGTTCTTGGGGGAACTCTGCTCAACCTGTGATGTTGGCATCCCTCTAAAATTTGCAAACTTCTACCTTCGTTTGCTCTTGCTCTTTTCTCCTCATATTTTCTTAAAGTCTTAACTAGATAATTACTATGGACATCATCATACAAATCTTAGCCGAATGGATTCAGTGACCTTGGAGATCTTTTCTAACCTTAGTGATTCTATTATTATGTAGGACTTGCAGCTTTTATGGGGCATGAGCTGTAACAGTGAAAATTGAGCTGTTGTTTTATACCAGTTGATGCCAAACAGTTTTCTTTATGTAATAAAATTGATTAACCATGAGCTGTTGGAAATGAAGCAATGAAGGCAAAGCAATTACTCTGGATGTTATCAGAACGCATCTCATAATTTCTGCTTAAAACACTCAAATGTGAAATTCTTTGCTTCCCAGACTTTATCTAAGCAACAGATCATAGGTGTCCTGGAAAAAGAAACCTCGTTAAACTGCAGAGGAGTTTTAATATATTAACCTATAGAGCATTTCTTCCCTTGCTGTTAATCAGGATGATGTTCTTGAGAAGGCCAAGATTTGCTTTCTTCAAGCTATGAAAATTGTTATCTTAGCCATTTATGGGACACAAGTGGTTTTTATCACCTTTGAGTAACAGCACATTTGGTTCTGTAAATGGATGTTGTCAGAAGATAGTGTGTTGTAAAGGAGTTTTACTTGGTTGTGAATCACCCTTGAAATGAGTGAGTAATCACTGCTAATTTGACAGGCAAGCACCGTTAAGTTTCAGAATAATGTGCCTAAAGTCTTTGCAATATTAAAATGTTTGTAAAACTAAATTCAAAACATATTCTCCTAAAAGCTAAAACAAATTTTCTGCTAGACTTGCAAAAGAAATGAACACTTTTGTTCACATTAAAACTGTTTTTTATTTTAATAAAAAGTAAAATCCAAAATAGTCTATGAGGACCACATGCACCATGTTTCAAATTTTAGCACTTATTCCTGTAGTCTTTCCTTGAGGAATAAAAGTAAGATAAAAATATCAGCCTAGGAACATTATTTTTCACTGTTTGACTTTTGAAGGAAAGGGAAAATGTACTGTAAGAGTACCTACAGAGCTACCAATTAGAGCTGGTAAAGCACTGCATAGTGGAAATTACTTGCAGGATGAGGGAGCCAAATACTCGTACAGATCATATTAATAAAGAATGTACCTCAGCAGCTTCCCATGGAGTTTAATCTCAACCATTTCAAAACGTTTTCCGTAACTCTATGAATAAACCACTCATTACACACAGTAAAGATTATTTTATTATTTTCTTCCCTGAATTTTGTGTGACAGATCAAGTAGCGTGCTTCAGCTTTAGAAGAGAAGAAAAGGAAAGCCAGCAACGCATGCCAGTCACCTTTGCTTCAATCGTACGAACTTAAACAACGCTGAAAATTTGTTACAGAATCAGAAGTAGACTGGACCAGTGAGATTTCTGTTCCTCCGTGTGGCGTGTGGTTTTGTATTTCAAAGGGAGCCTCAGCCAAGGCCACAGGGGGACATCTCGAGCTCCACAGACATCTGCTAAGTATTCACTGGCATCAGAAATGTTTCAAGTGGAATCTTTCCACACAAGGCATTCAGGCACTTGCAAAAGATTATTTAAATAAAAACCACAGAATGGTTTGGGTTCAAAGGGACATTAAAGATTATTTAGTTCCAACCCCCTTGCCATGGACAAGAGCACCTTTCACTAGACCAGTTGCTTAGAACTCCATCCAAATTGGCCTTGAACACTTCCAGGGATGAGGCATCCCCAGCTTTTCTGGGCAACCTGTTTGAGTGCTTTATCACCCTCATAGTAAATAATTTCTTCCTAATATCTAATCTAAACCTACTCTCGCTAAATTTGAAGCCATTCCCTCTTGCCTTGTTGCTACATGCTCTTGTAAATAGTCTCTCTCCATCTTCCTTTTAGGTGAAGCTTTGCAAGGCATACTTCAATTTAATTTTTTTCTTGAAGCATCTGGGATGGCTTGTGTCATCTAAATTATGATTTCTATTTTTTTTAATAAGAAAATAAGTAAAGATTCTTTTGTTTATTTTGTTTTACTTTGGTTTTGCACTGAAAGGTGTTATTTTTATCTGTTTACAATTTTGCCAAGTTTAAACATAGAAGTGAAACTATTAATGTTGAATATTTGCCTCAGAATATTTTTGGTTTGCTTAGTGATATATTTTTTTTAAATCTCAAAGGAATTATACTGAAGGGAAACAGAAGTCATGCAATTCTGAAGAATTTCAGATTTTACATACTCTGGAAGATATTTGATGATCAATAGCTGAATGTGAGTCATCTCAGATCTGAAATGTTGTCATGTTTTAACCCGTCAGGTAGCTAAACGTCACACAGCTGCTCTCTCACTCACCACTCCAGTGGGATGAGTGAGAAAATTGGAAAAAAAAAAAAAAAAGTAAAAATTCTTGGGCCTAGATAAAGAAAATTAAATAGACATAAATAGAAAACTTAATAGAAATTTTAACAGTAATGCTTGTTGTGTACACCCAGACTGCTCTCTGGTGAGGTAGGGTGAGAGGCAGAAAAGGCCTTCTTCACAACAGCTAAAACATCAGTGTGTTATCAACATTATTCTTATCCTAAATCCAAAACGCATCACCATACCAGCTACTAGAAAAAAAATAAAATTCTGTTTTGACTGAAACCAGGACAGTACCCATGCTTTATTCTATACCAGGTCTCAAAATTTCCAATGCATTCTTTCTTGTCTTTTGGTATATACAAACAGATATGATTTGCTTAGTCTATAAGACATTTCTCTAAAATGTCCATTGAGATAATTTAGGCCATGACTTTGATCTCCATCCATCATGGTAGTCCTTCAGGGTAGGAAGTGTTTTGTGGTGTTGGATTATTACATGCTGAAGGTATTTCTGGTTCTATCATTGCTGTGCTTGTCCAGGTCTATCATTGCTGCACTTTGCCCAGATTCATCAAAATTTATTCTTCCTTAATCCAGGCAATTCCTCCTGTCATGTCATTGATAAGCCATATAGGAAGTGTAGTAGTAGTGACACTCAGTATTATATAACAATTAACATCATAAAATTCAAATAATTGGCTGTTCTTACCTGAAATCAAATCCCCTCGAGCACACATCAAACTTTGTTTTATGGCCAAACTATGTCTCAGTAGGATTTGGTCTACTATCTTCCCCTTCTCAAAAACTTCTGATGTGTTGCCCCACACAATAAAGACATCGATGTATTGCAGGTGTTCCAGATTTCACCCTTGGCAATTTCACCTGCTAGAACAGGTCATTCTGAAATCCATGTTTGTTTGTTGTTACTAATATCAGCGTAACACTTATTTAAACAGAGGGAAAAGCATGGTTACTTGGTGTTTCTGTAAATAGATGTAGAGATTTAAAGGTGTTCAATGTGTCTCTCTCACTGTAGGTAATTAATTTAGACATCATTTGCAATTTTGAATAACCAGGAGTGCACCTATGTCAGCTTTTTAGTGGATGTCAGATCCTTAGAACCAGGTTTTTTTCTCTATAGATCTCTTCTTATTACAGGAGGCTAGAGGCTGGATGCTAATGTAGATGCCAACAGGTACTGTGGGCTTTTTTGTTTGTGTTGCACATCTTTATCTGTGCAGGATGGATAAGAGAGAGTGGAACGGGTAAAGGCAAGCAAGGGGAACATTATACAGGAACTGAGACTTCCATTTTTTTGTTTTGTTTTGCTTTCTAAACTTTTTTTTTTTTTTTTTCCTAGAAAGTATGCATTTGTTTTTGGGTTTTGATAGTTTTTTGCTTGGTTGGTTGGTTTGATTTTTGTTTTTTGGTTTTTTTAAATGGGCTTGAGTGCCTTTTATTATATTGAGAACTAATGACCATTCTCTTATGTACTGGGGAAAGAATGGAGGAGAAAAACTTGAGATGGACTGCTGCTTTAATGTGTTTTTTTTTTCATAAGACAAAATGTACTAGAAAAAAGCAGCAAAAATAGAAAAAGCCATTCTTGTCTCAGGTGCTGGAAAGACGTAGGCAGAACACATGGTCTCATCAGCTGCTCTGTGATGTGGTGAACCTGTAGCAGGATTGGGCTGTTGAGACTGCTATTGAGTTACCTCATTTGTCACAAGTTCACAGAAATATTGTCCTGTGAAAAAGATGGCCTTGTATGTCAAAATGAGACTCTCAGAGAATACTTCAAAGGTCATGGACACGGTAGTAAATCTGCATCCACCTCTCTGTCAAGTCTTATTGTGACCACATTCAAAAAATAGGAGATTTCTCACTGTCTAAAAGGATCTGTGGCTCTTGGGAATGATGAAAGGGATAGCAGAATATGTTGTTCGTCCTCTTGAGTCCACTTGCTTCTATTGTTTTGCTTTCCATCTAAAGTCTTCTTCCACTTCTCCTCTTACCTCCAAAACAGAGATAAATTAGTCTAAAATAAGATAGAATTTATTTCTTATTCCTTCGGATCCTGTATGGTTGTTACTTTGTTCAGCTGTCACAATTTTTATTATTTCTGTCAAAGGTATTAAATCTTTTTTCTAAAATCAGATCTGCTGTCCTGCTCCGCTTTTTTTTTTTTCCTTTTTTTTTTTTTTAATCCAGTAACATCAGGATGTTGGGATGCATTATGAATCTTGACATAGTTTTCAAGAGTGCAATCTGAATAATACATTATCTTATATAACATGGTGATAGTTATATTAACTAGCTGTGTCATAAAGTTCTCGTGGTCAATCCTCTCAATGTATGTTTTTAATTTTAAGGATGTGAGTATCTCAGCTAGGATAATGATATTCCCAAATGACATATTCATACAGCACTTAAATCCCCAAATCTAGTTGATACTAACATGTGTTTCCAAGCTCTAGTCTGTGAACAACTTTTGTACCTGTTTGTCTCCTCAGAGAATGTTTATCCATCAGTATTGCCATGATTTGAACATGAAGTCTTCACTATGTTCATGAGCCCCAATTTTCCCCCCCCATTTACTCTTTCCTCCTCTTTTGCTCTCCTGTCGCACCGTGTTCTTTCTGCTAATTTATCTGACATGATATTACAATAAAGAATAGGCTCTGGAAAGAAAGTACCTCTTTTAAAAACTGTATGAATAAAAGTAAAAATAACAAAACCTCTCAAAAGAAACCGTTAGTGTGAATGTATTTATTTTATCTTTGGTGGAAAAACTTGATTCAGCTCCAGGACTTCAGGACTACAATAGTCAGTTATTTCTATATGAGTAGAACATCAATTTCTCTTTCAAAAATGGAACAATCTGATCCCAGGTTGTCACTTGCTTTTGCTGAGTTTTGGGGAGGAAAAAGACCAGCTATTTTTGAATCATTTGTTAGTCAATAATCCAAGTCACTTGAAGGAATGGGATTAAAGCATACTGCAGCTCAAGTGAACACAGTGAGAACTGCAACTGCTTCTGGTTGGTGCCAATACAGACTGAGTTAGAAACTTTAATTTAGAGCCATATTTCCAGGAGTAAGGGGAGTAGTGGGGTCATTTCACAAGTAAAGAGAGAGCATGGGAAGGAAACAGACTTTTCAGCGGTACTGTTATAGATCTTGTCAGTTTATTACTTCCCACAGCCAGGGACTGGGCTTTCCTGACATCCCTGATGTTGCGCAGCCCTACTGCCCAGCTGTAACCACCCAGCCAGTGCTGAGCTCTGCAAACGCCGCAGGTGAACACCCACAACTACTGGGGAGGCAGAATCACTCACATGACTGTAATCAGGAGCTGATCTGTGGGCTGCTTCTTCTGTTTGGAGACTTTGGCTGGGAAAGGAGATGCTACGGGGATGTGATTCATTCCCTACAACGTGTGGGTGAAACTCAGGCAGGCAGAAAAGCTGTGATTCAATGAATCTCCTGAACAAAGAGAACAGGAAGAGAGCAACCAGCAAGGGTACTTGGAGAATGAGTTTATATGTACCATTTTTAAAAGCTATACCAACATGTCCTCTTGAAATACGTTTTTGACAATCACAGTTCTTCATAACAAAACACCCAAATGCTGCAGTAAAAATGTGTTCCTCAACGCATTAAGACATTTCTCTCTGTAACTTCCTTTATTTGCTAGATAACGGATTGATTCAAGTATCGTAAGAAAAATTACAGAGTAAGTGAATCACTTCATTAAAAAGTATACTGAAATATTTTTCAAAATTTGATTAGAATGATAGTTTCTCTGGTTCAGTAAATTCACTATTTGCAAGCCTGCATGACTAGGGCAAGAAATTAGCCAAGAGAAATTATATACCACGCTGCCAACTGAATAGATCCTGGGTGGAATGAATCAGGTGGAGAAAAAAAGCCCCAGAGCTGCAGGTCCTTTCGACATCTAAAAAAAAAAAAAAAAAAAGAAAAGAAAAGAAAGCTTATGAAGAAGGAAAAGAAAAAACTGGAATTATAAATAAATAAATATATAAGCAATAAAAATTTAAACACTTGAACTTGTTTACTTGCATTCTTCCCACCCTGCTACCTTGTATCTGTAGCTTTTCTTTTAAAGTATGGAGTCTCTCTCAATTTCATTAGCAGAGGGTGTAGACTACACAAAGTTTTATGGTTATTTCAGGGGTTTGGCATGGACTGAAGAGCTGTGCTTATGAATTTCAGCACAGCATCAAACTGCCAAGAGGATGTGGTCTCTGGGGCACAGATTATTAGCCCTTCATTTGTGCTTTGCTGAGCCTATTTTAGATATCATCCCTGGACAGACAAGGACTCCACTCTGCAGTGGCAAGGCCCCGGTTGACAGGGTGCTGACACTGCAGCACCGCTGCATGATCGCCCTTCTGGCACTGGCAGATTCCAAGGAGCGCTGATAGGAGTTCAATAAGAACTTCATTTCCTGGAACTTGGGAGTATGATGTGGGTCAAAAGAGGTTTGTCTGACATTTTCACTGTCCCTGTTTCTATCCCTCACCTGATAGCACTATATATATATAATCTGTTTCAGTAGTGTGAATTCATTTGGTGCTAACCAGGTTTTCATTTCAAGATAACAAATACATTTTGGGACAGTAGTTTAAAAAGTAGCTGTGTAGAACTCACAGATGGAAATCAAGATGAATATTAACATGTTCATGCACAATATTGCTTTATATTTGGACAAAATCAGTAGACATTTCTTGAAGAATGAAATACGTATAAATTATTTGTCCATTTGTTTGGTTCTAAAGAAAAGTGTCCTGAGCTTTCCTCCAAGATCTCTCTAAGCAGTAAAGATAGAAAGTGTATATCATGAAAGAAAATTGAGAGTTCAGATGAAATGGTAAAATATTACCTTGTAGGCAGTTTTCCACTATTCACAGGCATAGATATTAACTTGAGAAAGAAATTTCCCATGTATATTATATAAGGTGAGTAGATGAAACAGGTTATTTATTATCAGAGGACAAGTTATATGATGGATAAACATGTTTGGAACTTGGAAGATTTCTGCTTTCTTGTATTTATGGCAATAGGTTACTCTCAGCTAGTAGTATTGATCAGTGAAGCTACTGTTTTCTTGAATTTCTTTAAAAGTTTCAGTTTTGTAAGCTTCTTTTGATATATATATAATATATAAATAAAACTGATATAACATATCTTAATTGAAAGAGATAGAGAATTCATGCAAAACACTATAGAAATCACAGTGCACTATAGAAATTAACACAGTGAACAGAGGGAAAGTTCATAGGTGCTCTAAATAAATAGAAAAAATCCCGAGTGAGGCCAAATCTTTTGTATTCAAGAAATGAAACTTTTTATTTAGGAAACAGTTGCTATTAAAATGCTTAATTTTCATTTGAAAATAAATTTAACCTGTAATTATGAGTACAACATCAAATTGCACTAGATCTGTGCTGCTTAGTATTTGTGTGTTTAAAAATTCTTTCAGTGAGGTTTCTGAGCAGGTTAGCTTATGCTGAGAATTTACCTTTCTGTGAGCATTTTGAAAGAAAACTTACTTTAAAAAATGTTGAGAAGCACACTGATATTGTAGTTAGAGCACCGATTTTAGCATCTGTACAGTAAATGTAAATAATGTACCGTAAATGATGACCCTTTTGCAAAATCATTCTGAGCTTAGTAGTCTTTACTTCATGGCCTTTTTTGTCTGCATTCAGTAATGCTTTCTATTTTAATTAAAACAGTTATGGTGGCAGACTCTACACTTGGGCTTGGAATGTGGAGCTGTTTTGTCAAGGCATCCTGTTCTCACATTCGAAGTAGAAACTCAGTGCAAGCATTGCTAAAAACGCATGAGGAAGCTGAATTGGGTATCCTCTATTCAGGGCATGAAAGTGATGGAAAGAAGTCTCTTCAGGGCACAGAGTAATAAAGTCTGTGACAAAGGCTGAAAGGGAAAAATTATGAGCAGCAGCCAGGAGTGAAGCTTACTTGGTGACTGTTTTCACTGCAAAGTCCAGAGTACTTAGGCAAGGGTGCAGTGGTCAGTGGTGCCTCAGGAATAGCTTGGGAAGTACACTATTCATGTGGAAAGGACCCCATGAGAGTCTGACAAAATTTCTGATTAGACAGGGAGTCTGGTTTTGGGCAGCCATCGTTCCTGGCCCTCAGGGTGTCTCCAGATTGCTGTACTAAGAAGGGCTTGAGTGTCTTCAGACTAGAATTAGTAGCTGTAGAGTGAGTTGAAAATCAGCTTAGTTGACCACTGGTGCAGGTATATGATTCCATAGCAGTATTTTTAGTGACTCACGTTTCTGACAAGCCGCATACTAATTGTGGAGAACTAGAATTACTTACTTGAAAATATTGTTGTTTGAGGGAAAGCCGAAGGGAGAAATACCTACATTCCCACTGACTTCTTTGTCAGCTGCATTCCTTTCTTTGAATATTCACTCAAGTACATCTACAGAGATACTAATGGTTTTGAGAGATTTGTATATGAGTATAATAACTGACTATAATAACTTTTTATTGTAGACTCTGAAAACCAGAAAAGTAGGACACTTAAAAACAGTGTGCAAGAAGAAATACAAGGATTTTTCATTTACTTCAGTGAGGACTCATCCTATTTGCAGAGCCAGACTCCAAATTCAGCTTTCCTGGTCCTTGCAGTCCATTTTGGGCTCCACTGTGTTACCTCTTACTGTGGGAAGATAAATGTATGAGTTGCTTGCTCCCTCTGGACTAGCTTAATGAACTCAGTATCTGGCAGCTTGCTCAGGTGCAAGCGTTGTGGCTTGAACATTTTTCCAGCTTCAAGAATTAGCCCAGCTCCCCATCAGTTGTTTCAAAAAGAGCAGAACTTGTTCTGCTTTTAATTTCTTGGCTTTTTATCTTAGAACTTCCCAGAAATATGCTATTCTGCTGTGGTTTATCGAAATAAGTCTACTTATGCTTTTCTATTTTCTCCATGGAAGCTGATTAATGTTTTCAGAGGGTAGGGTTCTCACAGGGTAAACTAGTCATGAAGCAAAAACTCTCTACCGTTGCCAACATGAATTCAATGCTACAGAAAGCAAGTAGAGCAGTGCTTGAGGGAAGTGCAGTGAAGGCATTTTGTCATTTGGAAAGCACAGAAATTAATCAGTCACTTCTTTCATATAAGAGGCTTTCCCCACAAGAAAATAATAGGACAACTAGCTGGTGTTTGTTATTTTGAACACCTCATTTAAAGTAATCTTTATCTTGATTTTAGAAAGATCAGGAGGAAGAGAAGAAAATATGCTGGTTGAATGAGTTTTGATTTTGACACTTTTCGTTTCTTCTACATTATCCATAGTGATGTTCAAATTTCACAGGCAGTCTTTGCCTCTCTGGAAAGGGATATTGCAAAGCAACTATCTTCAAATGTATAATAATGTAAGTGGAGACATCCAGTAAAAGACAATCCTGAGAACAAGGGTGAATTTTTGATCTTGTCGAGGTAGGGAATTGCCAATGAAGGACTGGAGAAAAAGGCAAGTTTGAGAAAATCCAAACCTCCTAAGAACAAAAAAGGTATTGATAACTTTAAACATCATCCTTTAGTAGTCAATTCCTGAAAAATTAATTATGAAAAGATGAACAACTTTAATAAATATCTTGTCATATTATTTTCAAAAAAAGTTTTTGATGACATCACACAAAAACGAATTAGAGAAGTTAAGTGTTAACGGGAGAGATTCGAATAAGAAATGAATGAAGGATATGGGACTCAGTTGGGGCTGAGTGGAATGCTAGTAATAGTAGCTGAACTGCATGGATAAATATGCAAGTGAATGAGAGCTTAGATTAAAAGACAGAAATATATTCATTGCCATATTTGTTTCGAATTTGAGAGAATCCAGAATAGTTACGTCATAAAGATACTGTGATTTATTCCCTCGTCTCTTGGCAAATTTTGTACTTCTCAGAAAAATCTCGTCCTTTATCATACAAAGTCTTTTTGTAATTTATTCTTAAATTAGAAAAAATGGTGCCTGAAAGGTCATGGAAGTCTGATGCTTGGTTTGTTTCTGTGTACAGTATTACCTCTTCTTGTTACCCAATTTGTTTGGTTTTTTTTTTTTTTGTTTGGTTGGTTGGTTTTTTTGTTGTTTTTAGGGTTTTTTTTCTCTCCTATATATGAGCTGGCTTAATTTTCTTTCTCTTGTTTCCACCAAAAATTAATCTTTACTTTCCAGTCAATTGACTTGTGACTGAGAATTGCTTCAAATGTAACACTACCTGTGTAATTTATCCCTTTCTAATATAAAATCAGAAATAAAGAAGCAAATTGATTAGTAATTCTTTTGCCTTAAATGGAATAATGAATATTATTAAAAAGTCATTATCATATCCATTTGAGCCTTCTAGAGCTATTATAAACTTATTTTTCATGTTAGATATTAGAACATGGATGCAGCAGAGCAGATGTGTGCTCTCACAATTGAACAGGTACTGTATGTATGAATGTCATTTTCACTATTTAATTAGACGCCTCTGAATTTAACCCTAAAATTCATTCTTTTCCTCAATAAGGATCTCTGCAGCTTGGAGGAACTCGTATTCTGTTTTTTTGTTCTCCACATCAGGGGTCGTGAGGGAAAGTAAAATTCTTAAAAAGGATTTAATTACCTTTTGGTGAGGCAGCAACATGCTCAAATTTTTCCTTATGTGTCTTTTGTACAGCTGATGCTTGCTTCTAAGTAATTTTTAAAATATTTTTTCTGTCTTTATAGGGTTGAAGGTTTCTTATTTTTCAAGATATAATAAATTGGCCAAGACATGACTTTTCCTGAAAAAAAATTTCAAAGAGATATTTTCTACAATTTTCAATAGTCATTTAGCTGAATTTCAAAACAAAGAATGAATGAAAGTGACAGAAGGCTGTTATTAAATAGACAGGGGTGTAAAAGAACTTAATCTATCAACTCAGTGGAAACAGTTGAACATGGTTTGGCTTACTTTTACTTTGTCCTTTTTCATTCTCGACCAATTATCTCTCAGTCTTACCTAATAGAACTAATTCTTCCATCTGAGGCATTACTCAATGTTTAAAGATTACAAACCAACCCAAACCCTAATGGAATCAATGAAGTGAAGAACAGTCTCTTTAATAGCTTGTCTCTCACTGAAAATATCTGATGGTATTTTGAGCCGATAAAATGTAGGTTTGCTTAAAGAAGGCATTGCATCAGTGTGGAGTAACTTTCTAATGTGAATATTTCTGAAATTCTTTAAATATTTCTATTACATCTTGTCTAAAACCGAATTATAGCCAGCTCCAGGTAAGGAATAGGTAATACCTTTATGGCCTCTGGTGCAACCCAAAAGTGAAATTAACTCTCAGGTCCAAGGCTTGTGCCAAGTTTCTGGCTATTATATTGTAATGGTGGAGGTATGCTTTCTCCAATCATCCATCTATTCCAGCCCTTGAACACTTCTTCATAAGTTAGCAAAAGCAGCTTCTGAAAGAGAATCCCATAGCCTGTGTAATTCACTATGAAAGGCTTCCTGCCTAAGCTCTATATCTTCATTTTTTGATAGCTCTTTTCCCTGCCAAAACCTTTTTTGTGGATTTTTTTTCACCTGAGTTATTTAACAAAAGACATAAGCACTCAAATCTTTCTATTAGATAGTTTTCACATCAGATGCAGAAATCATGTGTTGCAGAATGTTAACTTTTGACTTCTTACTAGTTTACAGTTTTCACAGCTCCTCCAGAAAATTAGAATTCAGAAGCAAGAAAGGATACTTTGTGACTGATTAATTTCTTAATTCTCCTAGAGCATGATGCATGGATTGCTCATCAATTTTATGGAGTAATGTATCATGACACTTATAAATATCTCATTATCTTCTCTATGCAAACACATGTATCAGAAATGCAACAGTTGAATGCATTTGGGATTTATATTTCCCTAAGGAAAAGTAAAACTTCAAACGCATTATAGCAACCCTAGACCCAGTTGGCTGGCATACCAAGTATCACCTTGCTTGCTAGAGCTTCTTCTAGGTTCAGGGTGGTCATAAATGTATCCTGGTCAGGGTGCTAGGCAAATATTTGGCCTGGTTACAGGCAAATTAATGTGTTTTTTCCACTCATGAGGAAAAAAGTAGTGCTTTCCTTGTAGGGCTTGTTTACAAGATAAAGAACCATGCACATGACTTTAATATTCTTGTTATTTTCAACTTTTTACTACTAATTTTCATTGCAAATATTCAGCAAATATATGTTTAATCAAAACCAGAGGTACAGTAAGTTAGAGAATGAGAGATTTGTCAACAAAGAAGACTGAAAAAACTCTCTTTTTTGAGAACAAATAATTTCACAAAGACATTGATTATGGTAGCTATTTTTATGGAACAGGCATCTCAATAGCAATCAAAAAATATCAAGGAGTAGGAATTTATAGGAAAATAGCAACAAACTATACAAAGAACAGAGTGTAGGTAAGCTTGTCATTCACTTATATCTTGAAAATTATATCATTCACGTTCCTTCTTATCAAAAAAGGTCATATTGTGGAAATGGAAATATTCAGGAAAAAACAGTGATCAGTCAAAGGCTGGGAACAGATTTCAAACAATCTGTGACTCGGTGGGATGGCCATATATATTGGGTTTACATGGCAAGACTTTGGTAGCAGAGTGTACTGCAGAGGTTGCTTCTGTGAGAAGATGACTGAAGATTCTCCTATGCCTGATAGAACCAACACCAGCTGGCTCCAAGACTGACCTGCCACTGGAAGCCGAGTCCATTTGTGATGGTAGTAGTGACTCTGGGATAATGTATTTCAGAGAGGGCGAAATCTTCTGGGCAATAACATCTAGGAGAGATGCATGGGAATAGGTGAGAAAAACAGTTCTGCAGGAACCAAGGTCAGTGGAGAAGGAGGGGGAGCAGGTGCTCCAGGCACTGGTGCTGAGGTTCCCCCGCAGCCTGTGGTGCCGATCATGGTGGGGCAGGCTGTCCCCCTGCAGCCCATGAAAGTCCGCGGTGGAGCAGAAATCCACCTACAATCTCTGAAAGGCTCTGTGCCAGGGCAAGTGGAGTACCTGAAGGAGGCTGTGGATCCATGGGAAGACTGTGCAGGAGCAGAATCCTGGCAGGACCTGTGGATTCATGGAGAGAGGAGACCATGGTCAAGCATGTTTTCTGAGATGACTTGTGACCTTAAGGAGGACCCTTACTGGAGCAGCCTGTGCCTGAAGAATTGCATCCCATGGAAGGGATCCATGCTGGAGCAGCGTGTTAAGAACTGCAGCCTGTGGGAAGCAATTCATGAATGGCTGTGTCCTGTGGGAGCAACCCCGTGCTTGAAGAGTGTGAGGAGAAAGGAGCAACAGAGAAAATGCATAACAAACTGTCCACAATCCCTATTTCCCCTACCCCTCTTCTACTCAGGAGGGAGATGGTAGAGAGGTCGGGAGGAACTTGAGCCTGGGAAGAAAAGAAGTGGGAGAGAAGGGAATTTTAGATTTTATCTTATTTCTCACTATTTTACTCTGTTTAATTGGCAATAAATTAATTTTCCTCAATCATGTTTTTTCAATGCTAATAAATGAAATGTGATCTCTACCTTTCTTTATGTTTTCTCATGAGTTTTTTTAAAAATTTCCTCCCCTGTCCTTTTTAAGTGGAAGGGAATGATAGAGCAGCTTGGCAAACACCCAGCAACCAGCCAAGGTCAACCCACAGTAGATGACACAAATAGATGACAGAGAGATGGAGAACATGAAGGAGACAGGCATATAATAATTCTAAAATCACAAATGCCATAGCAAAAGAAGACAGTATTTGCTGTCTCTTCAAATACAAGAACTAGATGCATAAAATTAATCTATGAGAAGCCCATTACCAAATAGACAAAAGAGAAAGTTCTTCGTGCGATTCAAATCAGAACAAAGGAGATTGCTGATAGGCAATGTTGTGAATGATTAAAGGTTACATGACCTCAAGGAAGAAATAAATATCTGTTGGGAGATAGTAAACACAGAAATCACATCAGACTCTGGAAATCAGATAAGTGGAAAACATCTGGAAGCTAGGAAAGTTCTCAGGGAAAATACTGTGTTCAGGGAAGGTTGTGAATAGGGCTCTGAACAACCTGATCTAGTGAAAGATGTTCCTGTTCATGGCAGGGCTGTATTAAATGGTCTTTAAAAGTCCCTTCTGTCCTGAATCATTCTATGATTCTATGTAGTTGTTTCTGATTTTGCTGTCATCAAGCAATGGCTATAACCACTGATGGAAACAGAATAACAAATCAGATAAACCCTTGGACTTGCCTGGTACTGATGTTTTTAAGAGGAAATAAAAGAATGCGATCTATAGATAACTAGAATCAGATAAGATGGATCTCACTCAAATTACTGAGAGGTAGAATAAAAGTGTATATTTCAGGGGAAAGAAAGTGATGAATTTTCCTCCTGGAAAATGTATGAACTCTGACATCTCCGTTGGCCATACAAAGAGATATCTGGGTACAAATAGTGAGCAATATTGTTACTTTGAAAGCACTGCTCTGAAAACACTGTATATACATTGAGAAATACCATATTTCAACATATTGAGAAGAAGAGCAAAGTACAATACAAAATAAAATTCTCTTTTCTAGGTCATTTCTAGTAAACTTTCTCCAATGATCTAGTCATTTGCAGGTAAACCTGCGCCAATGAAAGGAACAAGGAGTTTAGAGTCAGACACTTCAATTCATGAAAGGAAAGATTTAAATTACCTCAAATACCATGGCTAACCTGTTTTTAAGCAGGTATTTTGGGGTTGCTCATTACAGTATTTTATTTTGTATTTTTGAATTATAACATATTTTGGCTTGGAAAACAGTCAATCCAAACCAAAAAGGATTTTTTTCCAACTTGTTATAGCCAATCTCCCATTGAATTAGTAATCCAAAATTAGTGTCTGCAGGAGTGTGCTGTGAGGGAAGCGGGGACTGAAATTCTTACATCACAACCTACACTATAATTTCAAGTATTGACAAATGGATTAGTTCTCTTCTTATTGATAAAGATAAAACTATATCTTAAAATATAGCTAGAACTGTTGCTTAAAATATAAGGGTCACTGCATTGACCTATATGAATTTTTTTTATCTGGAATCATAGATTCATATAGATTGGAAATGACTCTTGGGATCATCCAATACAACCATAAACCTAACTCTGCCAAGTTCACCACTAATCCATGTCCCCAAGTGCAACAATACACATCTTCTAAATACCTCCAGGGACAGTGACTCAACCACTTCCCTAGGAAGCCTGTTCCAATGATTGACAACCATTTCAGTGAAGAATTTTTTTTCAATATGAGGCTGTTTCCCTTTGTCCTGTTGCTTCTCACCTGGGAGAAGAGACCAGTCCCCAGCTCTCTACAGTTTCCTTTCAGGTAATTGTAGAGAATGGTAAGGTTCCACCTTGAGCCTCTTTTTCTCTAGGCTAAACAACCCTGGTTCCCTCAGCTACTCCTCATAAGACTTGTGCTCTAGACCTTAAACATCTCCATTGTTTTTCTTGGGACATGCATACTTATCGTTTAATGTGTTTTGGAAAACTCAACTTGCATTTACCATTTTCAAGTATTTTGACAGCTTTGTATAAAAAGGTTATTCACCACTGCTGGTAAATAGTGATTTCATCCCTGAGTTCTCTTTGAACTGCTAACTATATGCTGGAGGGTTTTTGCAGTTTATTACCAGCTGCTTTTAAGTAGCTGTAAAATGTGATGCGGAAGTCAGAGTCTCCTTTATAGAGTCCCCCCAAAATAAGAATTTCATTATGGAAATCTACCCTGTTTCTTTTACAATGAACACTAACACAAAAAGAGTTTTATTCCTCTTATCCTGCCCTGACTCAGATTTCTCTAGGGTACTTTGATAAACTGTTGGCCTTACAGACTTTGCCAAACTTCTTGCTGACTAACTGTTTGAAGAAAGATTTTGTATTTAGTTTAAATCCCTTGACAGTTGCTCTTCAAACCCTCTTTAGGGCCCTCCTGGTTATGTTTTCACATTTAATCTGCCAGAATGGATGATAATGTCATTTTTCTTAGGTTTGTCACAGCTTCAGCCTTCTGAGATACCTTCTTGTTTCTAATAACCTCTTTTAACTGCTGTTCAGTCCTCATGACTTTTCCACCTTTTCTGAAAATACTTAAAAGCTGTAGTATGCATTCATCAGAGCGGCTCCTTCAATAATATCCATACTGTCTGTAAGGCTTAAATTCTCGTAGCTGCTCATTTTAAACAAGTTTCTTTGTCTTTGTGTGGCTCTGCCTCTTGAAACAACATAAAATTGTGGTATCTTTTTGGCTTTTGTTTCTCCTCTAGAGATACAGAGTTTATCTTGAGTCGCGTGCAGTTTTGAACGATATATGAGAGTCAGGACTAGCTTGAAGGAGGTGTCCCAGTTTGTGGGCTGCCCTCATAGATGGTTCAGGATGTACTTATTGATGGCCTCATAAGAATGCGATATCTGCATTACAAACCAGTGTGAATACCCTGTTACACATTGGAGTAACTATTATATTCGTGTTTCCTGCCCTTTCTGCCTTTAATGTCTTGTGACATAAGCAGTAAGTGCTGCCATCCTGAGTGGCACGTCATCCTGAGTGTTCTTCCTGTTTAGGCCTTGAATTTTGGTCCACAGAGACACTGAGGCACGTGATCAGGTAGGTAGTTTGTCAGGTGTGATTCTTATCAAATTGCACTTCTCCAGTCCAGTGATTGTTAAGAGGATGAGTGTAGACATGAGAACATGACATGGGAAGACAGCAGCAACAGAGTTAAGGAACTGGGTTCTTGCTCCAGGGATACACCTAGATTTTCTACATGATCCAAGAAGCAAGAAGAGCCCTTCTAAAGAATATTTAATCTATCTTCTTTAGAATAAGACTAGCCATTGGCTGCTTCTCAGTTATTTTTCCAATTACAAAATATACATTTGAGGTCTTGCTAATGAGGGATTTAAATGCCTAAAGTATGTCTTCAGAGGAAAAGAAGTCTGTGATGTACACTGATTTGTTTGCCCTCCTTCATCCTGCTGAAATTGGTCCAGTTAAATCTTTTAATTGTTGAGGACAGAGGTTCTTGGCTAGTAGTGCTCACAAAGGGAGGACAGCAGAAATGGTGTACATTGGTTCTTGTGCTTGATCCAAGGACCTATTTTTCATATTGAATAGTTAATGAGTAAGCGAAATCCTGGGAATAGATACTGCCAATAAAGTAACTTTACTCTTCAACTCTCTGAGTCTTGGGCCATTAATGTTTAAGTATGGAGGCACAGTTTCAGGTTCCTGAACAGCTTTGAAGTCCAGATTTTGAGTCCAAAAGTGTTATCCTTTGGAGGGAGAATGGATATCTTCTTTACATAAAGCGAGGTGGATACATGAGGATAAGGAAAAAAGGATGAGTTGTATTTTTGTGCCTAATGCTTATAAAAGAAGCTAATCCCTTTTAAGTAGCTCAGAAAAGATATATTACTATTTTAAGAGATACATACCAATTCAACAATAGAAATAACTGGTTTTGTGTATAACATACAAAGTTTAATAATTAAATGATTAATCTACTATTTTTTTGAGACAATAAGCTTCATGTGCTACTCCATTTGTAAAGGTGCAGGCACTAAATCATCTCTGGTTTGAAGATGATAAAAATTGTGGCAGTCCATGACAGCCTGGTGAACAGCATATAAATACATAAAAGACAGTTTCAGCAGCTGCTGTGACTGAGCAAATTTAAAAACAAATTTCTTGTGCATTGAAAGATAAGATAAATGTTTAGGTAATGTCTAAAATAATTAACGACTTTGCAAGTTTTGGTCAATTTGAAATTTAGTAGACATTTGATGGAGTAGTAATATTACTGCTTGGATTCTTTCACAATAGGCTAGAAGAAGGTCCTTGTGGGATTTCTAAGAACAGTGTGTACTGCTCTATTTTGGATCTTTTTTATGACCATACTCAGGGGAAGTACTTAATGAGTGGCAATTCACGGATTTGAAGTCAGTTTTCAGTCTATATGGCTCTACAGACTACATTTCATAAGCAACATCACAGGGATTTAAATGATTACCGTTAAAAAAGGGAAAAATAGAAATTTCATAGTACTTTCACTAAACAAAAATATTAGGCTTCCACTGATAGGTGTGTTCCTGTTTAACAACCCAGTGAAGGTGTTTAAACTGACCACTCCTGCTACAGCCAGATTTATTCCTTATCTGCAATCACATATACCAAAGAATTTATATTTTTTTGTTCCATTTCATATCATGTACATATTCATTCTGAATTGTCTGAGCAGCTTTCTGGAGTGCAGAAAGTAGTCTAACTAGCACCCATCGTGTCTATTTTTGCATCTATTCCTTATGGGAAAAATGAAAATTGTGAAGATGCTTTGAGTTTATAATTGAAGTCAAAGCTGAAAATAACTTTTGCACATAGATACACTTTGGTTATTCAGGAAATACATTCCAAATACTTAGCCCCAGAGAAAATGACGTCTCTAGTGCAGATGAACTTCACCCATCACTGTACAAAATTTCAACGTCAGAGAAACACTGCTGTTGGCAACGTTGCTAATGTTGGCTTTTCAGTTATCCCTGCTTGAAACAATGATGTACTAGAAGACAACGACTGAGTCCTTGGGCAAGAATAAATACTGTACAGAGAGCTGGTTCAGGAAGCAGAAGACAATTTTGTTACCCAGACAATAGAGAACGTTGTTTGAAGGAGGTGCTACAGCATTTTGAACTTAATGTTTTCTAAGACCTGAAGGCTACAAAACCAAATATGCTGCATTACCTCACCCAGCTCTAAATATTTCGTGAGATAACATGATCACTGCCTGTTGGAATGAAGTGGAGGACTTCATGTCAGTGAAGGAAAGCAATGTGACTTTTAGGTCTATCCTGATAAAATAAAAGCTCTAATGCCATGCTTTGGCAAAATAGAAATACCAACCAGCTATGAAACAAGATGTAGCTTTTTGTCCATCCAGAAAGATTTTTTTTTTCTGGTATGAGTAACTTCCAGCAGACAAGACATTAAAGCTAGCATGGAATTTAGTGCATCACCTTTCCATATCCTGCAGTTGATACAAATAAAAAAATAAATATCGTCCCTCCAAATATCCCAAAAATAATCCCTCTATGCCAAATCTTGCTTGTAAACTGTGTTTATGTTAGTTTTAATCCCATAGGAGTTGCTTTTCCATAACCATAACTGGAATTTGCCCCTTAATAGGGACTATCTTCATTCTTTGTAATGTAGGTCAAGAGAAAAAAAAAAAAAAGATGACATTGAGCTTGCTTACTGTGACATCCCCCAGGAGCTGGTGTGGTCCCTACTGATTCTCTTGAATCATTAATAAAAGGGTAACTGCCTACAATATATATTCCCAGCAGGCACACGCATTGATGATGATGCTGCACCATGGAAAAGATTTAATTGCATGGACAGTATATTTTTTTAACAGCTTAGAGTGCTTATCAAAATTGTTCTTGTAGCATCTAAAAATACTGTAATTAATGCAGCTTTTGGCCTCTTCGCACACTGTTTTCTTTTTAGTTTCTTCTGTTAGAGAAGACAGCTGTTTGCTAGGAAAACAAATCCATCTCTTTTCCTTCTCTCTCTCGCCTCCTGTTTTGTATTTGAGTGCATCAGTAGGAGGCTCACAGTTTGTTGTAAATGTTCATTCACAGTTTCTGCAGATTCCTACATTCATATTCACAAAGGCAGAATATTTCAAGATGTCCTTCATATCTAGTTATTGGTACTTCACATCAGACATGGGGATTGCAAAATACAGGCTTTACTTCAAAAAGCAAAACAATGTAAACAACAACAACAACAACAAATGTTCAAAACCCACTATCCATTAGGAAAATGTGACAATTTGGATCAGCTGTTTCTTAATTCTTATATCATTTCCTTTTACTTTTGTTCTAAGGGTAGCTTGTGGATATTAACACGCAGAGTATGTTATAAAATAGGGAAGGCAGACCTTCCTTGATAAGATACAGCATCTGTAAGAGAAGGTGAGAGAGATGCCGGTGAATCAGCTTGTGACACCACTAGGCAGCAGTTCCTTTGCTCCTGGGCATGCCAGGACAGTGTTTTCCTTTTTCTGCTTAAATATTTAGGCCATAAGAACAGGAAAAGACACAGTAGTATGATACATGCTTTAGTTCAACACCATGAGCTGTTGCTGCGGTGCTGGGCAGCCTGTGTGAATGTGGGGGACCAGCAAACCCATGAGAAACCCAACCTATTTAGTGGTGAGCAGGTTGGGAGTAAGGGAGGGGCATCTGCCCTCCTGTGCAGAGAGCAAACAGAGCAAAGGGAATCTGTACTGGAAAGAGATCTGACTTGGATTAAAGAAGACACTGGGAAAAAATATCTGTTTGAGCATTAAGAAAAAGGAGACTTAACATCTACATAAATATATTATCATGAGGTGTTTTTCACATCCATCTGCTACAATTAAGTATTGTAATTTGTTCTATTACTTCAAACATCTTTATCAAGTTTTAAAATGATGCAGTTCTAATATATTGCCTTTGTATTTTAAATCTTTGTATTACAGTGAAGAAAAGTGTGTATGTAGAAGAGCCTTTCAAGGCTGCAATTTCACTGACATGACTATTATTACCTCATAGACTGCAATGGTAAAGCTCAAGTGGTCCATGAAATCTAAAGGTTAAATAATAGATTTTACCATAACTTTACATTGGACTTTATACCTCTGTTGCTAATGTAGAACTTGAAGCTCTATTGAAACAGGAGCCAATTCAAAATATTTATCATTTTCTAGCGTAAAAGACGGCACTGTGTACACACACTATGTGCAGGTGCAAGATCAGAGAAGAAGTAGAAGTATCTTGAGATCATTAAATGCTTTCTACTCTGAGAGTGAAGACATCTGGACCCAAACTGCACTTACATTGCTAGTTGATGGTGCATATGAGCATGGGATCCACAGCAGTTAACAGTAACAGAGCTGGAATCAGGCAAGATACTGATCCTGCAGTGAAGCCTGCACACACTTAAGCCTATAACCACCATCAGATGAATCAATCAGGAAAATATGTAAAGCACTAGAAAAGAAATTATATGTAAAGCACTAAAAAAGGAATTATATGTAATTAAAGAATAAAAATTCATAATAGTTAACAGAGAGAATTAATGCAAGTCAAATATATTGTAGATAATTAAGATTTTAATGAAGGTGCATTTAAACTGTTCTTTCTCCTTCATGATCTTAAAGTAGTATTTTGTATGGGATGGAACAGGTTGAAGATTCCATTATGGTAGTCTTCAAGGAAATTTGTTGAGCAGACAGATTATTTAGGCTCTTAATTGCTGTAATCTTCCAGANTATAATATAATGAGTATATAAGAAAAGACGGCCCTTTCTTTTCCAGTACAAACTTTGCTCTTGGAAGTTCTATTTTACAGATTAGATTAAATTTAATACATTTAAAGTCTGAGTTTTAAAACCATTGAAGAAACAAGGTGTCCCTAGAATAGGAGATGCAGGTCGTGCTGGCAGTTTTTTTCATTTCATTTCATTCATTTCCAAGACAGCGTTAAACTGAAGTGGTTATGTCACTGCTATTACAATTACATCAGGACTATTTGAAAAAGGTGAAGAAACACAGACCCAAAATTCTGTACCTGATCCCAGATCAGCTCTTAAAATCAACAGTGGCTGTTGCATTTTAAGGTGTTTATTCTTGTATAATGTGGAGAACAATGGGTGTATCTTATAAATTTTCCTTTGTTTGTGATGAGGAAAACTATACAAAGAAAATTGTTTTGTAACTGAAAACTATTTTCTCCTTTCGCAAAGCATGATACTATAAGACGTTGCATGAATAGGGAAGAATCCTCCTTTTGCATCTTATGCTGAGGCTTTTCCAGCCTTTTGAAGAGGCGATCATTACGGATGAGAATACTGGCATGTGAAAGCCCTCTTATCTGCTGATGCTGGGAAGTGCAGAGGCTGGCTTCTCTCTCCCTCAGCTATACCCAGCTTCCTTTGCTTCTCAGCAGAAACACCCTTAGTCCTTCAGCTTAGAAGATAAAAAAAGTGGCAGAAAGAAACATTGGTCATTAAAGTTTAACCTAGACATTGATGTGGATTTCTAAATAAATGAAGTAACAGCTTTTTAGCCAGTTGTCTGTCAGCCTCCTGTTTCACTGGCTACCCCAGACAGGGATCAGTGAGGCAAGCCCAGGGTATCATGAGTGGCTTCAGAAAGCTGTCCACAACCCATGACGACCTACTGTGCCGAGGGCAAATACTGTACTTGCATCCCAGCATCCATCTGCCTACAAATGCCCTGACCCACAGCGTGAACACTCCTGTCTCTCATCGTTTCCCCATCCACCTGTGGTAAATGTCTTCCATAATGCACCACAGGGATGCTGTATTACCATGTAACTTCAAGAATGTATTCCATGCACTATTGCTGCTCTCTTAAAGAAGCACATGTCAAAGACATCAGGAAAGAAGTAGTAAATGATAGGTTGGGATCAGCCTGAAAGAGCAACTGCAGTTGACAGCTTATTAGCTACAGTTTGTCCCATACTGGATCATCTTCACACAGGCGGGCTCCGCTTTTCACTGTTGTCCATGCCCCTTCTTCGATCCAATAATTTACAGAGCCTTTGAAGAAGATTTTCAACTTTAATCAAAATACAGAACTAAACTAGCAAAAACCTCTCAGTAACATCAAATTCTAAAATACAGGTGATATTACCGATTTTTAAGCTGTTCAGTTACACTAACATTACAATTCTTAAAATACTGATGTTTAATTTTATCACTGAGAGGTGTGTTGGGCTGTAACTCCAGAGGAATCAGTTCTGCAAAAGCAGAAACTGGAGTAGGTTGCAAGCAGTTCCTATGAGGCAGCCATTGAGATAACTGCAGTGCCAATTGCTTTATAGAAAGCCAAATTGTTATCAATAACTGACTCCTTTACATTATATCTGATGATATCAACTAGTGACAAAAAGTGTTCTAAGGCTGATGTCTGTTATATTGAAAAAAGATCAGGAAAAAGGGAATTTTTTCTCATGGTGTATGTACTTTGGAAAAAAGAGTTTTTAATAATTTACTGTATAAATTCTTATTCTGTTCCTGCTCTTAAACACAGAAGAGTAATTTTGAGCAATATTTAAGCCATCAGTAGATTTCAAATTTTGTTAAGAGTTTTAATTCCTTGCAAAAATCACACACTAAACTCCTTTAGCAGTCACAGGAGTTATGGACAACGCTGAATGATCTGTCTCTTGTTCCTTACTAATCAACACATAATTTTTGGCCTAGTTATACAAAAAGCAAAGGTTTTCAACAAAGCCAACAGACATTTACTACAACATCTATGATATTTTATCTTTCATTCATTCATGGCTTAATTTATCAATCATTCAGGTCATGTGTGCTCGGCAGACTGGAGGACCATTGTAAGGCTTGAGGAACTCATGTGAATTCATATTGCCTCCTGTGAAATAGAGAAATAAACTTATGCCAGTGCTTCTCTCTAGGGGAAAGGAAAAAAAGAACAGGTGCAACAACAGACCAAGGGGAAAAAAATTCTAGGTCCATGATTGAGAACTGCTTTTTGACTTGTATTTATGTGGCCATGAGTTTTGGCAGTTTAACAGCACCAGGTGCTGTTTATGGACTGACAGTGTTTACTGCGCTGAAATCCAGACTCCAGATCCTTTCAACACTCTTTGGTACACTGGTTGATTATATAAATTGGGTCATTGAACTAGTACTCCATAATCACTGGGATAAAAATAGTGTGTCACAATCCTTCCTCAGATTCACTTGGACATTGATATGGTTTCTGTGCTTTTGGATCTTAAACATAAGTGTACTAATCCTTATACACTAACTTATCTTGAGCGTACCTGTACAAACGTCTCTTGCCACTCATCCCCTGTGGTTTCAAGTGTTTCTGGGACTTCACTGCCACTCACCATTGTGTAACCAAGATTACTGCTGTTGCTGCACTACTCCCACACAAGTAATTGCTAGTGAGCTCCAAAATGATACCGTTTTCTAGTCAGACACCATTGCCTAAAATGTCATTTTTTTCCTGTCTTGCTGAATACATGCTTCCCCAAAGACTTCCTACTGTGTTTCAAGACATCAATAACAGCATCAAACTCTCTTAACAAGCTAGGGCCACTCGTTACATCTGCAATAGGATTAATACTTTAAGATTCTCCCAGCTTATTATATCTTAATCTACTATGCCCCAAAGAGACAGGCAAGTGGCCCTGGCCTATCTTAAAGTCTCTATTTTCATCAGCTAGTGGAACTGAAACTGTTGCTTTCATGTTGCTGGAGACCACCTGCTTTTGATTTTAACATTTGACTTGAGATCTCTTTCATTTCTAGCACATAGTTTTGCCAACCTAGTCATGAAGGTGGTTAGGGGTTTCTTATTCCATTTGGCTGCGTTCTCTCTGGGCATTCCCTTTCAATGTGCAAACTCAGTTGTTCTAATTCCAGTGCCACCTTCAGGATTCACACAGCATTCTTGGAAAAATAAAAATAAAAAGCTCCTCTGTGCCATTGTGAAGTCAAGCCCCTTTCAGGGGGCAGGGACCGCAGGAGTCTATCTTGCCCTTACTTTCCAGGAGCATTGCTTCTTTGCCCTCAAGACCTGTATTAGCAAGCATTATAATTGTATCCTTCCCCTGGCTGGCGTTTCTTGTGGGTTGCACATGGCCCATTTGGTGGCTGCACAGGCTGTTTCAGGCAGGTGATTTTGATCAGTATTGGTCACCTAGGATGATTTGTTTTCACAAGGAGCAGTACCAGCAGTCCAGAAGAACTGGGATCATCCCAGACCTACCTGCACCAGTTGTCAGGACTCACTTTGCTACCTGTCCTCTGGCTTGTACTGCTCTACCCATTTTACCTGTCATTTATGTTTAAACTTCTCAGTTATCTTTATATAAGAGTTGTGATCCTCACCTTTCTGCCTCCTCTCTTGTGTTTTCTCCAGAAACACTGCAACAACTGCCTTAGCATGAGCCAACTCAGCTTTCTGTTTTTCCCTGACATTGTGTGATATCTGAACCTCCTTTCTGTGGTTTTTCTTCCCACTCTCACTGTCTTCTCCAGCAGTTTTTAGCCCTTCTGCAGCAAAGATACATCCTCTGGCCTTGTACTCCCCAGGGCGATCCCCACAGCATTTGTTTTCCTCCCCTAAATGCTCTTATCTTCACAGTGCTTGCATTAGCTGCCCAACATTCCTGCAGCTCAGGCCACCTCCCTGTTAACTCCTCCTTTCCCCATAAACAATCCACTCTTCCCAAAGCCCTCAAAAACTTACATAACTTTACCTAAACACTCTTAAAAGCCTCAGATATCTAGGGGTGAGGATATAAGTGTCCTGCCCCTTCTATCCTATAAGCCATAGTAGTCTCTCTCCTTCAGAGGCCATGACTGTACTTGGGGGTGGGTTTGAAAACTCCTTCACCATCCTGCTTTGGCATACATGGCATGGGTTATGACCTTTTTACCAGCTTGGTATTCAAATGTCCTTGCTCCCTGTGTGTGACTGTGATACAATTTCTATTTCTGCTCCAATCAGGCTCTCACATTCTTGCTTTTATAGCCTTTGTTGGTGAGTTCTCTGCATTCTCCATCAACCTGTTACAAGAAAAAAGGTGTCTTTTGCTGTTTGCAGGACTCACTTGGTGCAGAGTGCATGAAAGACAACAGGACTGAATTTTTACTTTTTTTGCTGAGCTAAATTGAAAGAGACAGATAGTTGCTAGTGTTTCTGTAGTGGTAGGCATTTTTGGGGATCAGCTTCATGTGTTTCAATATGTGCAGAGTCTCAGGGAGGAGACGGCTTAAGAGGAAACAATTCTCCCCTGGAATCTATCAAGGTAGGTAGACTCTTCTGTATGGTGTTCGTTGTGGTGTCTGTGTACTCTTTCACCTTCACCTTCACCTTATTCTTCATATAGTGCTGTTTCATAGGAAAATTTTTTATGTAGTATGATCAAGCTGGGAGTTTTGCACAATTCACTTTTCATGTATCAGTGAAATATTGAATGTTGTTTTGTGAGGTGACTTCAGTTTTGCAGCAACTCTCCAACCTACTCATATCTCTAAGAATTTTGTTCAACTAGTCGGCTCAGATCCTAGGAGTCTTTAGATAAGAAGTTTCATTAAGGTTTTTTTTTTTTTATCAGGGAAAAATTTGGAATAGAAGCTACAAATTAAATGGCTATGGAGCAATAAGAAAAAAGTTTGGTTTACTTCAAGTTTTGTTTAGTGAATTTGGAGGGAGGGTTTCTATTAATCTTATAACCAGCCCTACAGGGGGCCTGGTTCTGAGTGTTGTCTACACAAAAGTAAATTTCATCAAGTTTTTTTATATCTTGTGCAGTTTCCCCATTCAGTTTTGTCAAGATTGAACAAACCTATGGAATTTATGAATTGAACACAATTTCCCTTGATTGGAAGCAGTGTCAGTTTTTTATTACTTGCCATCACAATTGTCTTTAGCTTATTCTTCTGTAATGTGCTGTTTTTCAGCTGTTCCTAATAAATGTAAAATTGTTAAGAGAGTGTTTTCTGTTTTCTTGTCAGAACTACCAGTTTTGGCAAGGAATATACACTGAATTTTCCATATTTACTTTAATATTTTACCTATGCTTTAGTTAGCTAAACTGATGTTATCTTTTCTCTTTTTTCCTATTGTTGACAAATATGCAATTCTGGAAACCTGAGTCCATTCCACACCTCCTTTGTACTTGCAACTGAAACGTTGGGTAGAACTCACCAGATATTATTCATGTCAGGACTCTTACTGGCATTTGTGAAGGGAAAAAACTGGAATGCATGTCCCAGTTTACCAGAGCTTTCTGATTTATGGTGGCCAAAGTTTGCCAGTTAACTGAACTTGATTTAGGAATTCCAAAAGAAGAGAGAAGTTGCTACAAATCAGATGACACAGTTATCTTAACCAGCTGTAGATTTGTTAAAAGTTATTAGAATAGAAAAGATTTTCTTATTGCAAATGGTAATTTAAAATTAGCACATATTGAAATTTATATAGTTTACTCCTTAACTGTTTAGTACTGGCTAATCTGTGAGGCTGGACATATAAAATTCTTAGGATCAGGAGTGATCAATTGAGAAAGTTGTTAACCTGAATGGTCAGCGGATGGTCTCTGACCCCCTTGCATTTTTGGCAAGCTCACCTGGAATCTCCCTCTCTGTTTTAAGAGAAAAGAGAAAGACTAGAGCTAGAGAACACTAACATACCTCATTATTTGTGAATTCCCTATGCTCCTTTCCATCCCTGCTCAAGACACAATGCCTCTTCCTATTGAGTCTTCCTTGAAAAGTTTAATGTTACAGTTAAAAGGAGCCCTATAAATGGGCACAAATATATCACAAGAACTACTAGAGTTTATATTGTTATTTTCATTCTTCCACTAGGGTGTTTTTTATGGGAAGAGAGCCACATGTGAGTTGCATGGTATGCATTCTGGAATTTTAATTGAACATGGCTTTGAATTTTTGGGGGATTTATCATATGCATAATCTTATATCTATCTAGCAACATCTGAAATCTGTTTCACTCTCTCCCCGACCCATGCATTTTAAACGTGATACACAAATGAGTATTGACACTGAGAAGTCAAGCTTGGATTAGTTTGCACTTTGTAGTCCTGTTTAATTTTGGATAACATTCTGAGAAGAAAAGGTATCCTTTCATTATGCATCTCCCTAAACCCCAAATGACTCAACAGGCGCCAGCAGGGACTTTGTCCTGAAAACTGAAGCTTGCTTTTTTTAAAACATGTAAAACCCACCCCCCTCACATACCCCAAAAATATAAAATAAACAAAATAATAAAGAAAGGCAGAATATAGGCAATCATTATCAGAAACGTGCGAATTTCAGATAGCATGTATACCACAGGACCGTAAAAAGCCCACCAACAAATCCTTATAGAAAACAAGAGTTATGTGGTTCCTGGTTGTGTTGGCCAATTATTCTGGCTCAAAAATATTCTGTGTTTTGAAATGAGAATATGCTCTTACACCACCCATAAACGCACTGTCAGCTTCTGCTCATTGAGTATGCTGACATTATTGGCTTAATAGAAACACTATAATTTGAACTCCTCTGATAGCTCATTTGATTTTATTTGTTTCTAATTACCCTAGCCTCCACACTTCTGTTTTTTATTTGTTTAGTTTGGTTTTTAGTTAGTTTGCTTCTTTTACATTTTACATTGTCAAAGGGCCTCAATGTTTCTATGAATTGACTACAAAGTTTTCTTATGGGTCAATCAGGGCATTTACTTGGCGCCACTAAGTTCCCAGGGGCTAACCTTAAAAATAAAAGAGGACTTCAAGAAACTACTTTATGTACTGCATTGGAGATGTAATAGTAAGTTCTGATTACACATAGAAACTCTGCCAGAGTGCTCGTTTTCCGTACAAGCCTTTGATATTATCTCATACCATGCACACTCCTTCCCAACTGCAATAATTATTTAATTTTATTTCCTTCTATTTAAAGGGATCTAGCTGTTACCCTTCTAGCTACCAATGCAAAGCATAGCACAGCACTGTGAGGGCTGCTGTGGGGAAATGGACTTCCTCTCAGCAGACCCAGTACACCCTTGTTCTACACATCTCATCTACATTTCTCTAGAAAATGGTGTGTAACATGTCTCTGGGAAAATGGGAGCCCAAAAGAAGAAACTGAAGAGAAGGTGACTTAATATTTTGAGGAAGGAATGTTTGATTCCACACTGGTTAAGGCTTAATATATAAAAATCCCCAAAACACCTAAAACCCAAAGGCTGTGTTCAGAATATGTAAAGCTCTAACTGAGCCTTTGGATGTTGTTTTTTTTTTTAGGTTGGGCAGGTGGATGGCATCCCCTCCAGACCTCTGAAAATATAGCCTTCTGCAAGGCTATATTCTGCTATATGATGTTTACCTTATTTAATTTACCTGACTCTTTCCTTCCATATTCTTTCTTCACTATAGGGTCTCTCATTTCATATTCACATTGTTACCATTTTATTAAACCTAATACATTTATCTGTATGGCTGCTGATATTAATTCCTATTTTTTGTTTTACTCCTCTTATTCATTGTCAGAAGTCCGCTCCCTTTGAATGTTATGTCATCACAGCTTTTCATCTTTCACCATAGTTTTTCCTTTGGCTTTGATCTCAAGTCAGAAATCCCCCTACAATGCTTTATGTATGATATTTTCTCTGTTTAAATTCTGCTATTTCCCTTTACTGCATTCCAGTTTTAAACTTGTTTTCACCAGAATGCTTTAGAAAAGTGAAATTTTACTTGTAGTGGAGTCAAAATGAACTGTTGTGTATTCTTCACTCATATCTAGACATCTATTTTTTATAGTAAACTAATTTAAAAAAAAAAAAAAGAAGAAAGAACACGTGGGAACAAGAATATCAATCTCAGTCTTTCCAAATTATTTTCTGAAGTGCTGTTGACAATGAGGCCAGCAGCCTTCTGGCTGAACAGCCACCTAATCCAAGCTTTCCCAGCAGGCCTAAGCCTTCAGCAACATAAAATCTGCATGTCGTATTGGATTGGGTTGGGGCATTTTTTTACAATTTTAATATAGAGTGCAGCTCTCCCACACAGAAACTACAGCAGTGTCCACCTCTGCATCTGAGCAGTCAGGCTCTTGGATTATATACACCGAGTTGCTTTGCAAGGCAATGCCTTATCTCCTCAAATCTTTACTACGCGTCACAACTTTGGCAATGAAAGGAATTTTTTTCCACTTTCCTTTGGCCTCAGGAAGCATTTTACTTCTCTTTCTTAATGTATGATCATTGTGAAGATATAATTTTGCGGTCATTTTCAAATATATCTAATATTTCCTTCTGATTTCAGACAGGCAGAAATCTATAATAGGAGTTGGTAGAAAATTTAATTTATTGTTATGTTAGTCTGCCTCAAGCCACTCTAACTCTGTCCACCCAAATTGAATTGGACTGACTCCTAGGCAAATTGCCTGGTATAAGAGTCATATGAAACCAGGGTAGTACAGTAATACATCAGACTCATTTCCCTTTTAGTTGTTTTCCTGCATGGGTGTCAATACTTGTACAGCTTCTAGAGGTGTGCTTAGTTACTTCTGCCATTATGAATGCCTGCATGAGTCTATGAACAGCCATCTGGTAACATGCACTGTGGTTTGTTATTTACGTGGCATTTAACTATGCCTCCATAAGCTACAGTACTATAACGGAGACAACACTTTCTATTGAGCAACACACTGAAACCAAGTTGTATCATATGCCATATCCAACTGTTAAAGATAAGGAATCAATATTTAACTGTAGGGGTCTTCCACTAGAAAATAAGAAAGTTAGTTCTAACTTTTTGATTTGTGTGATTCGTGTTTGGTGTTGGTTGTTTTTTGGGTTTAGTTTTTCTTCTTTGTTTTTTTTTTTNAATCTCAGCAGTTTCCATGGGCAGTGCTATCAACTCCGAACTTTTTACCTGAACTCTTTCCCTGTTTCTGGTTTAGATAATTTGGCTTTTGGGACATTCTATTTTGTGAGGTTTTTTTTTTACAGCAAATTGTAGGAATAGAAGTGCTAGGAATGGAGTCATATTGAAAATCGCCCCAACATAACATACAAAGGATAAGGAAAAGCTGTTATTTTTTTCTGCCTCCATTGATGCAATTTGAAATCACCATGACGCTGGCAAAGGAGACTATTTAATGACATTGTTCTGTTGCTATTTATAAATGGAATGCCATTTAAATTTAGAACACAAAACCTTCCTGGGTGGAAAACTGCCATCTTGTGTATCTGCACACAGTGCAGTGCTAGGAATTCAATCTGATCACTGTCAATATCACTGCAGCAATACAGATGGCAATAATGAGAACGGCACTGAGTCATCCTTAGGGCTCAATTCTGTAATTTTGTCACTTCTGAACCTATGCCCTTAACAGTATGTGAAGTACTACAGAGACTATGTGTTTAAATATATGCATTCATCAGGAATTATGGGTATCTGTTGTTTGTACTGTGGTGTACATCAGAGCTTTGGGAGCTCTCAGTTCTCAAGGGTGCCTCCTAGATAGACTGAGGCAGCACCTTGGGAAGCACGAAGGATGCCTACTTCCTCTTTCCTCTTCTCTTCCAACCCCTGGGGAGCAGGGTGGGCAGAAGAAAGGAAGGGTTGTGGGGAACACTGGGTGCTCCCTGAACCAGGACTGCAGTTTAAGTGTAAATAAAGTGCACTGGCTTTTACCACCTTGTGTTTGCACGGCTGCCAGCAGTGGAAACAGAGGTTAAAAAGTCAGAAATGCTGCTTTGGTGCAAAGTCACAGAGGGGAAATACTGTTATTAAATTGGACTATCTGTAGTCCAAACTAGACATTTTGCATATTGATATAGTTAATTTCTCTCAATCTACTGAAAGTCTCGCTAAGGTGTGTAAGATTTGAAGTCCTGAATTCAGCTTGGCTTTTGCTATTCCAAATTCTTAGAATTGTTAAAAGTAGTGATCTTCACATATGTAGAGCAGGCAGTCCTTGCACTGATTTTTCAAGGATGCAGTAAAAAGCATCCAACAAACGCCATTTGTCCAAGTAGTTACCGCTTTTATCTAAACTGAGATAAGGAAGAGTACATTTATGAAGACTTATGAAAGATCTTTGTCTTATCTGTAATTTCAGTGTGCTAGAGGCACTTATCATTGTCAAGTTCAAATCACCTTACGTTTGCAAACAGTGCTTAATAAATTTGCGTGAAATGGTTCTTTTCCCCAAAAAGAGATGGGGGTGTCAGAAAAACCATTTAGTGATCCAGGCATTTTGAGCAACAGTTATTACATAGGGGAGAGGTGGACTGTTACAAGTCTGAATTTTAGTATCATGTATGAAGTAATTGGAGTACAGCCACATAAAACACAATAGTTTGACCACTTTAAGTTAACAAATTACTGCCTGCCACCTAAGCAGCACTAACATGCCAGATAAAAGTTACAAAGATGATTTTTGTTACAATTAGTGTGATTTTATTTTAATTATTCTTGGAGCATTCAATAAAAACCTACACTTATATGCAACTTCTGTTGATGAGAGATTTTATGATATTTGAACTATTAAGCCACTACAAGTTGCTTATGTGTAAATGCACAATATCATTTTGTCCTTTTTTTTGAATAAATTCTTGTATGTGAGATTTCAGACTGGCAGAATCTGCTGTTTGCATTATTACAACATGAATTTTCTACCTTTTGACTGTGGCAGTTGTAGAGGTGCTGCATTTGTAAGATGATAAGAATGATAAGAACACAAAAAAAGTAATTTTTGTGCCTGAAAGCAATTTTCAGGACACAGGGATATGCTGTAGCTATACCAAAAGCATGCATTTTATAATTTCTTTGCTCAAGATTGAAACAGGGTATGACTACCAATATTGCAAGAAATTATAGACTTATACTGTAATTGACTTTGTAGTGGATGCCTGCTGTGGCAGTCACATATACATTGTGGATATTCTTGCTTTTCAGGGGGTTTTGTGTGCATTTGAAACGCACTTAAGCCAGTGCAGAGAAATGTAAGTTCAAAGTCAAGAATTCGCTCCCTGTCTGAACAAATGGAATAGCTGGTGAAAGCTTGTACTACAGCACCCTTAGCCAATTTGACACCAAAATATGGCCAGTGGTACTGCTGACACACCTATAGGATGGAATGCTATTCAGTGGGACCTGGACAGGCTAGAGAGGCAGGCCCATGGGGGTCTCATAAGATTTAATAAGACCAAGTGCAAGGTGCTGCACCTGGGTCAGGGCAACCCCCAGTATCGCTACAGGTTGGGGGATGAACACATTGAGAAGGACTTGGGAGTGGTGGTGGATGAGAGGCTGGACATGAGCTGGCAATGTGCACTTGTAACCCAGAAAGCCAACGTCCTGGGATGCACCAAAATAGTGCAGTCAGCAGGCCGAGGGAGGTGATTCTGCCCTTCTACTCTGCTATGGTGATACCCCTTCTGGAGTATGGTATCCAGCTCTAGGGTCTCCAGCACAAGGAGGACATGAACCTGTTGGAGTGAGTCCAGAGGAGGGCCACCAAGACGATTAGAGGGATGGAACATTGCTCCTACAAGGGAAGGGTGAGGTTTGGGATTGTTCAGCCTGGCAAAGAAGAGGCTGCGGGGTGACCTAATTGCAGCCTTCCAGTACTTGAAAAGACCCTACAAGAAAGATGTAGAGAGCTTTTTATAAGGACATGTAGTGATAAGACAAAGGGGAGTGGATTCAAACCGACAGACACAGGATTTAGATTACATATAAGGAAAAAATCTTTAACGTGAGGGCCATGAGGCATTGGAACAGATTGCCTGGAGAAGCTGTGGATGTCCCATCCCTGGAAGTGTCTAAAGTCAGGATGGATGTAGTTCTTGAGTTGTCAAGTTGAAGGTGTCTCTGGCCATGGCAAGGGGTATAGTAGATGACCTTTAAGGTCCCTTTCAACCCAAGCCAGGGTTCTATGTTTTAATGACAGTGTTAATTATAGGCAGATAAAACAGATCACCCTGTTCAGTCTTTAGCACACTTTCATGTCTAAGCAGCAAAGCCATTGGCTTCTGTCAGGTTTATATTTCTATTCTTGAGGTATTTGGTCCTCAGAGTGTTAGTTTTGTGTCTTGGGGATTGCATCTGGTATTCATGCCTAGTTTTTAAGTTCATAATCCCACTGCTGTGGGGTTTGAGACTTAAAAATATCCCAACCGTATCTACACAGCTGTAAAACAGATGGAAGTGTAAGGCAGGAGAAAGAAGATTTTACAAAAGGTAGAAAAATGGCCACATAGAGACTGTGATTATATGAACAGTACATCTAGGGAGGTAGGGAAACAAAATTGATAGGGCAGCTGTTCGATGGGAGGAAAATTAGCATATTGGCTATTATCAAAGCCGTAACAGAAAGAGGAATGGTGGACAGACAGACAGTTAAAGACCCAGAGCAGGATGGGGAAGCCAGGGGTACAGTGAAACTGTGGGGGAAAACGTGCAAAATTGAATTGTATTAAAAAGAAATGAGCTTTGTTTTTCCAAAGTCAATTAGTAGCAATAGTCAATAGTAGAGCAGTTAACAGTAATGAGGGTTAAAAAAAAGTTCCAGAAAATGGAAAGGAAGCTCATCCTTTCCACAGTAAAGTCACTAAATGTTTATGTTTACAGATGGGGCATGGGCAAAATGCTGGATTTTCCCAGAACAAATGGGCTCCCAATGGTCACCAACACAAGCCAAGCTTTCATGTCCACTGCTCGTCTTGCCTTTCAGTCAGGCTCCCATGGGCCTATCTGAATTCTGGTTTAAGTGAAATAGGATGTCAGAAAAGCAAACTTCTGCTGAGGACCATCCTTTCCAGAGAATCCCAGTGGCAGTATTTATTTCACTGGTCTGAATCTTAAATAGTAGCACCATCTGTTTCTAAAGTGTGATGAGCCTGTTTCAGTGTACCTATTTCAAAGTGAGCCAGTGAACCTTGCCTTGTGGTGCTGGGACCAGGGCAGGCAGCCTTGAAAGACAGTTCATCTTATTTGTTCTGTACCTCCTTTGGAAAGGATGAACTTTCTTTAAGAGATGAGTATTTTTCTTTCTGGCCTTAGAAAAGAATCCTGAAATACTGACACTGATGAGGGATGTCGTTCAGATCCAGCCTGAGAGACATGACATCCAGGAAGATGCCAACCATTACAAGTGCCTGGGCACCTCTTAGAGTCAATGGAGATGCAGTTAATACTCCATATGACTAGAACTGATGGTTGCTTATGGTGAGTTGACTCTCCTATCCCCATTGAATACACCGAGTAGATCTCAAATGACTAGAAAGGGACAAGAGACACCCAAATTTAGGAATCTGAATAGAGAATTATAATCCAGCAGAGAAGCCTAACTTCTAAATTACTGAAGCCAATTGAAGAAAATTTAGGCATATAAGAAGGAAAAAAGCCTATCTTTTTCTTCATTCCTAGCTCAGCATCTTGCTCTGAGATTCAGTTCTTCTCATTTCTCTGTTTTTACCATAACATTTGCCTTTAACATTTCTTTGCATTTCCATTCAATTAAAAATGTGCCTATAACTACAAAAGGAAAAAAAACAGTAACAGAACAAAGTCTGTATTTTCAGATGTTGAGGTGAAGACATGAATTACCTTAAAATAGGCATACATTCTTTTACATATTCGTTTTTAATTTTTTCACAGACTCACAACTTGTCAATCTTTACTCAGAATACATCTTCCCTTGAATGGTTTGCCTAGATGTTCTGCTAAATGAGGGGTTGTTTTACTTCTTTCGTCCTTCACGTACATTCTGATAACTGAGTGATTGGCATAGGCAACAGGCAGACTTTCCCCCCCTACTTAAATTTTGACTTATTGCTTGAATTTGGAGCTTGGTTTGAGAATTGGACACAATTCTTGCAAAAGATGTATGTGTATTTTCTACATTTAATGACATGAATAGTTCCTCTGAGATCTTGGAGTGTATTGCAGTGTAAAAATTAAAGAGCTATAAATCTTTGCAATATGAGGCAGTTGTAAGAAAAAAATTAACTAAATGATAATAATAGATCAAAAGTAGACATAAGTTAGCTTGCTAAATTTGTAAGATGTGTTTGATATATTGATACTCTTACATTAAGGAATTTAATTTGAATGAATTAATGAACCATCATGTTCTATCATTTAACTAATATAAATAATTTGGAACTTTTTCCTCCTTTCTTTTAAGAAATCCATTTGTCAGTAATCAAGCCTTTAAAAAGTGCTGATTTAAAAAACTATAACTTATTATGCATTCAGTTACTTTGCTGAAATTATCACAGAGATTAAAGGCATTTGTGTATGTACAAAAATTTTTTTACAAAGTTTGAGAACTCCTCTTGCTTACCCGTCCATGAATGCGCTTATTCTCAATTTGGTTTTATTTCTGTTTTTGCCTTAGTAGGAAACTCTAAAATTACCAACCTTTTTACAAGATCACTGTCAGGTTAAATTTGCACTTTAAAAGTTGCTGTGATACATTTTTTGGTTGTTATTATTTTTATGCTTCTTAAAAGTACTTGCTCTACTGGATGTCAAAAACATTTCTTGTAAAAGCTGTTTAAATGCCCACCCATGTGCAATATTTGAAGTGACCAAAGTGTTCCACATTTTCACTTCTGATGATGTACACAAACTGAGAAGCTTAATTTTTCATCATGGTATACTAACTTTGGAGCTTTTCTTCAGTCTGTGTTCACTTAATTACAAGTATTTAAGTTCATCTTTTTCTCTTTTGACACTTTGGACTTTTAAGGATGTCCCCCTCCACCCCCATAAACATTAAAGGATAGGTAAAAGCCAAGAAAGAGTCTCTATAACTTAGAAGTGCTTTTTGTACAGATATCTGTCAACATTTCATGCCAGGCAGAGACTTGATAGATGCAGGAAACAGAATGGAGAATTCATTCAGTAAAAAAATCCTCTGAAAGAGTTTTACTACCTGTGTGTTCCTGTCAAGGGACACTACTGATGGGATAGCCCCTGGCTGCTTTTGCAGACAGTGCTGCTCCCATCAGCTGTTGGTACAGACGTTTATCATACTTCTACCTTGTCTCTAAGCAAGCATTTTGGTTTCATTGTATGTTTAAACATATGGTGTTTATAATATCAGTTTGCTAATACATTTTCTTGATCTTCATTTCTGCTTTTATTTTCTTTGACCTGCTTCACAATAGGCTTTTATTTTCTTGAGCTGATATGGCAAAAACAATCAAATTTCAAGACTTTCAGAAACAGGATACTCTTAGAGACCTGATTCTTCTGTTGAATTGTTATTCCTAACACATAAAAATGTTGATTTTTGAATATTTGTCATGGTCTTTTTTCTCGGAAATTATTCTCAACAGAAATCACATGAGAATTATCAAACCACATAAGCAGTAAAGTGTTGCACGTGAACAAACTATTTTCCTTGTGGAAGCAGCATGTGCTAAGAAGTTGTAATGTTTTTTCCCTCGTGGGCATTTTAAAACTTGCTTGATAACCTTTTACTCAGTACAAGGACTCAGAGCATTCCCTCAGGTCTTAGTGGGAAGATCCCCACTTTCTGATCTCTGTGCCTTTCCACCATCTATCATTCCATTTCAGCTTTTACTTCCACAATAAAGTTAGTCGTCAATCCCTTGCATAATACATTGGAAGTTGAGATAAAATAGGAATTGTCCCTCGGTAGTTTTCTTCAATTTAAGTGTCTCTTTTGTGACGCCTGGAGCCCTGGAGAAAGACGCAAGCCCGTGAAGATGACATTCTGGTGCAGCTGTAATTACCAATAAGGATGCTTGTGTTTCCTTTTCCAGTTGTTTATTCTTGGAGATACATCTTTTTTTAGTGAAGGGAGGGGATATGATATGTAGAGGGAGCCTATAAATGTTCTTTAATAGATGTGGTACTGAAGAATTGGAGCTCTTCAGTAATTTGTCAAAAAACATCAAATGTGGCAAGGAGTGAGATCATACATTTTTTTTTTTGCTGTAGCAGTGACTTATTTGCTCCAGGAGTGAAGCTGGGTGGCTTTAGACATAATTGCATCTCCTTCTCTACTGTATTATTCAATATATATTAAATTAAGAAAAGCTGATTTTAACCAATTGCATCTTGGCTGTAGCAATTATGTCAGCTGTGCTAGTGAAATATAGTTTCCACAAGCCATTTTGTTTACCAGTACCTGTTATTTAAGGAGTACTTTTATTCCCTCTGTTTTTTCCCTCTGTGCAATGTTTTCTGCCTTTTCCATTTCAGTGCCACTTAATACATTAGCAACTTTTAGAAAGGCATGTTTGCTTCTGATGCTCTACTGCATAGATTCTCAGATGACTGCCTTTTTCCCGGCTATGATGGATTATATAGAGTCTCTTTATGAAGAGGTGATGCTGCTCAGATGATTCGCCTTTCTCTGGTGTCCTGTGGGATAGTTCAATTCCTTTTTCACCCAAATCCGAGGGAGGAAAAGACTTGTTCCTTTTTCCTGTGCATACTGATTGTTTCTCAACACAAAAACTCCCTTGGTCCAACCACTTTTTTATATTTAACATCATTTATGAAAGAATTGAAAAGGTTTTACTTCCAGTAGAACAAATCATATCCCGTTTCCAGATCCTGTTGTCTGAGTGAGTGATGATCAGGTGTTCCAGTGTTGCAGTTTCAAGTCCTTTAATGGTCTGTCCTAATACAATGTTATTGGTAAGATACTGTACAACTACTGCTGCTGAAGTAGTTTGGCTACACAAATACATTCACTCAATGATTTGTTATTGGAAACATAAGGTATACAGGAACACCACTGTTCTCATGTAAAACCTAAGAACTGTCACATCACACAAACTGTGTGCAACAAACTATGGGCTTTTTATATCTCTTTCCAAACACTTGATAAGTAATTCTAAAAGAAAAAAACAACCCTATGTAATTATATTTGAAGGCATATCTTTATAGATTAAGTATTGTTGAGCTACTGTAAATATTGTTTAATGAGACAATATGAGCAGCAAGGAGAATAATAATATTAAATAATGCTAATGAAACTGCAGCATTTGAAAAAGACCATTCTTTTTCTTAACAGAAATTTCACTAGATTCGGTACTTAATGTTTTTTTCCCTGAGGCTATTTTGTGGACTTTGTGTTTAAGATTGTGTTTAAGATTGTAGGAGAAGTAAAGCAGAGTCTGAGTTGAATCGGTCTTTTGAAAGGACTTGTTGCTTTTAATTCAATCCTTATGCACTGTGTGGTGTTTCTAGACTGCTTATTTTAACTTGATATTGGCTAAAATTCAGTCTATGAAAAAAATCATTAAAAGAACAATGTTTAGATTTTGAATGAAAGCTAACTGGTCCGGAAATGAAGGATTGTGAGGTTTCCAGCCTTGTTCGGTGGTTCAGTAGCAAGTTGCTGAATGGATATAACTCCTTCATGAAATCTTAAAATAGATCACGTAGAATTGGTTTAGATCTCTGTTTTCATTGAATGTCCATTCTCTGTGGCATTTTTTTTTTCAACAGACTTATTGAGTCATGTATTATTTTCTTTCTTTGTGAGAAATGAGCATATTTGTATTATTGTCACGGATAACTTGCTATCAAAATAATCTCACACTTCTGCAGAATTGGTGGAGGGAGTTTTGGAAGGGTGACAGTTTGGAATTGAAACTGTTATTTGCTGACAGTTTCAGCTTTATACCAGAATTACACTTTTCAGAATGTTTTTTGTGTATATGTGTACATAGTTTCAAGTAAAAGGACGTGTTAAATCTGTAGTGTGTCTCCTGGCAGCTACTGCAAAAATTTAGCCCAGAGGCACTGCCCTCATCTCAGCCAGTCTGTCTGTGGAGTTCAAGAATCTCACAGAATGAGAACTAGCAACCTATTTCCAGGGTGTCTTGTAATTTGTTACAGCTCAATAAATCTCTGCATGAGCAGTAAAATCTGTGCTGTAAATCCATCCATGGACTATGTTAAGTCTTGCAGTTAGAACAAAGGATGGTACTGGGCTTTACAGTGTATATGTATATGCAGTATTAGTTGGGTCTTCCCACTCTTTCCCAATGTATAGGTTTTGATCTCTGCAAGGCAGCCTCTTGAGTCCTGTCATCTATATGGTTACATATAAAGACCACAGACCCTGTAAGCAAGGGAATTAATTCATTCTAATATTTTTGTATATGTTAATAATAAAGTTGTCAAGAATTCTGAGAAAAAAACCATTGTATGAAATGAAGCTCTTTTAGGTGAAGACCTCGGTGAAATTGATATTAGTGTGCAGTGGGTTCGTGTGGCCAGGTTTTGGCAGTAGAGGTTGATACAAGTGAGGCTACTATGAGCAGCTACCAGAAGCTTCCCCCATGTCCAGCAAAGCCAATGCCAGCTCTAGGATGGAATTGCTGATGGCCAAGGCTGATCCAATCAGGGTTAGTAGTAACTCCTCAGTGATAACATATTTAAGAAGGAAAAAAATAGGTTATCGGGCAGATGAAATTGCAGCCACAGAACATGTGAACAACAATGCAGACACCAGGATCAGTGGAGAAGGAGGGGCAGGGGGTCCTCCAGGTGCCAGAGCTGAGGCTCCCCTGCAGACGTTGGTGAAGACCATGGTGGAGCAGCTGTGCCTCTGCAGCCCATGGAGGACCAAAACCACCTCTGTGTTTAGCAATTGATGGTGTGATTTCTCTAAACTTTCTACTTAAGAAGCCAATAGGAAAATAACTCCTAGGATTTAAAACTACTGCAAGCTTTGCACCTTTCAGAAGATAAAAACAAACTTGAAAGGAGAGTCACTTGCAGAGTAATGCCTGTTTGTTTCCTGCTTCATCCTGTTGCCATTTTTGAGTCTGTTCTATTGAAACCTTAGCATAAGCAATAAGATAGTATGGAGGTTCGTGGCATTCCCTGCTGAGATATCTATCTGGTGGGGGTGTGGCAGTGAGGGTGTATGGGGCTTCCCCAGTGCTGCTTGAGGTTTTCTGCAGGAACCTTGCCATTGGATGTGCTCTGGAAAGTGAGGCAGTCAGGAGCAAGCAATTTCTTCAGATCAACTCCTTGAAGATTGAGTGTTTTCAGTGCGACCTTGACTTCTGTCATGGATTCCCAAATTTGCCTTTTATTGTAATTTTAATTGTGTGTATCAAAACCAAAACAACGCTTTTCCTTAAAATAGGACGGGGTTTTGGTGTAGGTCTTTTGAAATAAACATTTCTTTTTAATTGTTAATTATTTTGTGCTTTCTGAAATCCTTCAAAGTACTCAATCTAAATTCAAGCCAGTGCTTTCCTGGTGAAACACAACACATATGAAAACATCATCGTTTTCTTAACTTTTTTTTTTTTTTTAATATTAGAAATACAAAAGGGGTTTTCATCTCTGCCCCTTAGATATTCATCTTTTCTGTTTGGTTGATTTTTTTCCTAATAAAGGGAGGAAAAGAAAAAAAACCTGCTGTGCTTGAGTTGTAAAACCTCTGCCAGATGCATGAAACAGTCAAGACAGAATAAGGGCAAAAGAGGAAATCCTTTTAACTGTTAAAACTGCTAAATCTATCCTTAGAGAGACTTCCCACAGTGTGACTACAGACTTTTCACTGAACACCTTAATCCCAAGGTAGTACTGGCTGTAAGTCAGTTTGGAAGGGAACTAGGAAAGGCGGCAACGTTTTGCACTTATTTTATGGTCTGGAACCTGTGTTGAGCTGGGTGATACGAGAAAATCTGTTCTCTACATTCATTATGTTTTCATTTTCTTGCATTCATGCTTCTTTATTTTTTACTGTAGTTCTGCTGTCAGCACCAATAAAAGATAAAATTTTCCCATTCCACATGTTGTCTATTTCTTGTAAACTGTAATGATAGTCTTAGTGAACAGGACCCGAAAGTCATTCTTTAGTGTATCCAGATGTTAGGCAGCTGCATCAGAGTTTGGTTCTGCTAGTGCTGCCTGTTGGCCTTCAGGAGACACAGGCTGAATGGTGCAGCTCATTCCCACCCTGTGACTCTGGTCCTTGGTCTGTGGAGTGAACTGAGCCCAGCAGCAGCCCTCCAGGGAAACTACACGAATTCTGGAGTTCAAGGAAAAACATGCCCTTCCCTGCTTCCAGCTTGTTTCTTAGAAAGACAAGTTGTGGGCACTGCTTGGCGCACCAAAATTGGGACTGCAGATTCCAAGCTGACTCAAGACACAGAAGTTCCAAGCAAGATGAGCTTATGTCTCTTGTTAATGGTATTTCCCACTGTTTAGTTTTTGATCACTTGCCATTTGGAGCATTAATATTTTGCTTTATGTCTAATTCTCCTTGGGCATTTTATGCTTGCTCTGTGTCTAGCTCTGAATTTTCTATTCTGCTTTTTGAGCGAGATTAAGAAAATTAGACATTATTTGGACATCTCCATTTAGATATGCCTAATTTAAGACAGCTGTTTCCTTGTATGGATTCAGGCCCAGACATAATAACTTTTGGTCTTCTGATGTCTAGTGTTAGAATACTCTCAGTCACTCTGTAGATTTAGTAGCAATAAATTATCTTGAGAGGTTTATGGGAGAGCAATAAAACAGAATCTGCATTTGCATCCGGGACTTCAATCAAGGACTCTTTCTTGTGGCATATGTTTTTCTGTGTTGCTCTGCTTGTTCGACTAATAAGTGTCAATGTACTACTTTGCAATTAAGCATGATTCTTCCTGTTGTATTTCTGAGACTAGAATTGGGTATCTATTCGGCCAAGCTGGTTCCATCAGTAGTCTGACTATTAGAACAAAATATAAATCAATACAATTACATGACGGTATCTATGTACAAGATCATCCAAATTATTTTTATTATTTTCATGACCAAACATTGCCCTGTTAAGTTGTTTTATTTTATCTCGAGGTGCAGTTTCTTTTTTACAGCTGATCAAAACTAACTGGGAACCTAATCTGCACTCAGACTCTGAGGGACTTGCAGCTTCAGTCCCCTTTACACTTGTGCAGCATGCAATTGGGTCACATTTGTTTCTTCTGTGGATAATTACCCAATGAAAGCATAGGATCCATAGCTTCATTGGGTCACCAAATTTATCCCATTTGCCCTCCATATGCATGTTCATGAGATCTGGAAGGAAACAAAGTAGAAGCATGCCCTTGGCATGTGATCAGACTCAGATAGTAATATATTACACCTTCTGCTAGTGAAGGCAGTGATTTAATGTTTGCATTAAGCTAATATTAAGTGATGTCATTTTGGGTGGAATATAGAGTAAAATTAGATAATATTGAGTAAAATTAAGTGATATTGTTAGAATAGCATTTTGAGATCCTACTCATAAATTAATACTCCACCAGGCTAAGCATAGTAAGGATGTAAGAAAAGTAAGAAAAGGATGATCTATACAGCAGAGCAGTGTTACAATTGTAAGTATAGGTTATAATGCATACTAAAGAAGTTTGTGAGGAAAGCAGGGGGAAGATTCACCAGTAGTGAATATAAAAGTCTTTCATTCACTAGTGATAACTGTGTGAGCTCTTTCTTAAGGCTAGACTACTGAAAGAAAAATAACATCTGAATAACTATCTAAATCAAAGTTTTAGCCTGACTTGTCTAATATTTTTTAAACCTTAGAGTATTTCTGTAATTACTTTTTCCTTTTTTTTTTTTTTTCCTTTTTTTTTGACATTATTTTTCCATATATTCTTGGCATTTTGTCATTTGAGTATTATTTGTGACTGATGGTGTCTGGTAGACTCTCCTGTCTAGCCCAGTTCTTTGCAGACTTGTCTGTTGTAATATACTACCTTGTTTTGGAGTGAGGACATAGTAAGATAGTGAGTTATTACTGAGAGATCCTAAATAACTTTGAACTTAGATCTATTATTTCTTTTTATGACAGCTATTGAAGGATGGCCACTTATTTCTAACAAAATAAAAAAACGAAACACATTTTAAACTTAGGGCAACTTTGTATCTCTGTAAGCTAATGATTGGCATTGAGAGTTGCAAAGAACCGGGAATACTCTGAAGACTCTTACTGCTAAATTGATCTTTAACTTGTTGCTGAATGCTGCTGCAATCAACAGAGGTCTAAGAGAGACCCATCTGCTTTGTCTCTTGATATTTGGAATTGTAATATTTCAAATCAGTTTTTGCTATAAAGTAGATAACTATGAAAATTTATTGGGGTTTATAAAACACGTTATTTTTAATCTCAAGATAGAGGATGATATTTTCTACTTATATTCTTACATATGAGAGGTAATAAAAAATCTCTAATTAAAATATTTTCTTTTAAATTCTTGGATGCATTACTACTCTAAAAATTAACTGATTTACCACTAGAAAATAAGGCTTTTTTCTAATCCTTCATGACTCCTTTAACAGAAAGTCTGCTTAGAAATCGTGTCATTCTAAATCATTTATGGCAAAGCCTGTACTTAATGAACCATAGCTACTGGGAAACAACAGTTACTCAGCATACATTTGGTACATGTTTTAATACTTAAACATCAGTCAAAGGTGGCAGTAAGTCTTGGGAACAAAATCATCTGTAGTATTTTTGGTGTGGTATGGTATGGTATGGTATGGTATGGTATGGTATGGTATGGTATGGTATGGTATGGTATGGTATGGTATGGAGAGCAAACCGAGAAAGAAAACTGAAAAGGAATCATATTGCAGAATTCAAAACCTGGGCTTTGCTTTTGGAAAAATAAACACATCAAATCCATTGTTTGGATTAAAAGTAAACACACAAATCATTGTTTGCTACTGTGAGCTAGTTTATCTCCTTTTTTTTAATTTCCTAAAATGTCTGACAATAGTTCTGAAAAGGCACAATGGTTATATCTTTTTTTTTTTTTTCACAAATATATTTAACAGTGGAGATTTTGAAAACTTGCTGTCTGAGATTTAGAAGTGTATATAGCCTTAATGTGAGCTTCTTTATGCCTTCCTTACAGGAAAACTTTTCCTTGAGCTCTTTGAGAAACACAGCATGCAACTTTCCCACCTTGTGTTCTACTGTGGCTTCCTTCTTTTATTTTCTCTTCTTGGCTCTTATTCATACCATGAGATAGTAATGTAAAATTAATCTTCTCCTAATTTACATCAGTTATGTTGTCTTTAGTATTTTGTGAGTTTGCAACTGCATGCTTTTTTTCTCTTTTTGCTTCCAATTAAGTAATTTGAAAATATGTACTTTGCTTAATTTTATTATTATGCAATAAAAATTAAAATGCATTTAAATAGAAGATGCAGTTACAGTATAACAGTTTCTGCAACATGCAAGAAAATTATTTGTACGGCCTGTTTGCTGAAGTATATACTAATACTTCATGAAGCTACAACATAATTTTTAGACTTAATGAGTATTTTAAATGCATTCCTTTTTAAGAAAGTTTGATTATAGAGCACAATGTTTCCAGGTATTACAGGGAAACCATTATGCAACAGGAAAACAAACAAACAAACAAACAAACCTCTTCATTGGCTGATAGTTCAGGGATTTGTCAGACTGGCCATCTCACCTGAACTGGTGCATGGCTGGACAATTTATGGAGTTAGCATGGTTGGGTTTTTTGTTTGTTTTTGGTTTTGTTTTTAATTTCAGAACCACGCCTTGCATAAATTACAAAATACATAATATTTAGTGTTAATGTTGAGACCGTAAGCCAAAATTAAAGTATATTTTTACTTCATATGCTTAGTCTTATCTTTCTAAAAAGGTTTGACCTTGTGCTTCTGTGAATTAATAAACAAGTTTCCTATCACAAATACATCTTTGATGTTAACACTTTGAAATTGGTTAAAAACTCTATATTTATAGCAATTATTGGAACTTTCTAATCAATAAGCTTTATCATTTACACCTTCCCTCTACCAGACTGTATCTTTAAAATATTGGCAAGCATACATGCATACATATTAGATGGGCTACAGTTTCTGCAGGATAAAATGTAATTGCATCTGATAAAGGTGATCTAATGCCAGCTGAATGAACAAGGGAAAAGGCCTTGATGAATCGTTAGGCATATTTGACTGTAACACAAAATAATTAAGTTCCTTCACTGCAGTGTGAAGAAAGCTGCTTCTTGTTAGAAGGATTGGAGATAAACTTTTTTCAGGATGTGAACCAAAATGCAGTAAGTCATACAACTTAACCACGTGAGTACTAAGCTGAAACTGTTCTCTCTGAAGTGTGAAGACCAAATACTCTTCTTTTTAATAATGTCAAAAGGAAACATGTCTATTCGCATCTTTCATAAAATAAGTCTATTTGTTTATTAGTTGCTGTTTTTTTAACATTACAGTCTTTCTATTCCAATTTCAATCCCAAAAGGAATGGGTCCTTATTTTGCAAGCGCTTGTGTTCATACAAATATTTTGATCAAAATAGCCTATCTACAAGTAAGCCAGTGCTTCATATACGTAGGAATGTATGCATCTGCTGATGAGTGTATGTAGTACAGTACCTATTGTGTCTTTAATACAATTATAAGATCTCTTTCTTTATAAGGTAGATGTATTGCCACTCTGCTAAAACTGAAAATGTTTTGTAACTGCAATTGCTTTTCCTTCATTGCTACAGAGAAGGGAAGATTGGTTAGCATTATCATTCTCTCCTGTTTTATAATGTATTTGCTTTTAGCTTGTTTTTCTGAAACCTCATATTCAAGGGATAATGACTAGAGAGTAGCACTTAAAAATTCAATCTCTTCTACAAACTCTGGACATTTTCTTTCCTGAGTCAGTCTTGGCTGACAATGAATGATGTTTTCCCAAATGATTTATTGCATTACTGATGGAATGAAATATGCTTTGATTGCATGACTTTTGGGAAATGGCATGATTATGGCTAAGTACCAAAATAAAGTTAAAACCAGGGGACACTGGAGAGGTAAGGGAAGGACTGCTTCTGCAGAATTCTTTGAAGAAAAACTTTGTAGAGATAATACTAAACATCCTTGGCTAATCTATATGTTTTTGTAACTTTAAATCTTTCTTATGAGGAACTGCTAACATATGATATTTGGGAGAAATACTGGGTATGTATCTCGTCCCAGTCTATATTGGAAGCGATGGAAAATAATTCCAAACCTCTCCCATAACCCAAATATTTGGTCACAGTTTCCTGAATATTTAATATCAGATCTACTCCTAAAAGAAAATCCAGTGCATGGTCCATCCCTTGTTCCTACATCCGCCAGCCAGAACCTAAGACTGGCACAAACCCCTAAGCAGTGACCACCTGTAGAGTTTCTTCTGGTTACCAACAACCTCGTGGGACTATTTCTTTCAGATATATGTTCAGGTTAAACTGTGTAATGTGTTCTCTGCTACAACTACTTCATTAAATTCCTAGAAGTAAAGAAAATAATAAGCAAGAACTCCATCAATACACAGGTCCTAGGATAAGTCCTGATCTGTAAAAGATCCTGACAGAAATTTGTCTTTGCTGATTTGCAACATGATCGATGTGAAAATGATGCCTTTTCTCAGCTGCTGGAAAATGTCAGGAACATGTTGGCAGATACAGCAAAGAGCTAAAGTATTCTACTTTTCTTTCTCTCATCAGGTTTCCAGCATTGAGAAGTGTTGGGAAGGAGTTTCTCTGGTAGTAATAAATAAAATGATAACATTCCTGATGACTGCCCTCTCTGGCATGGAAATGTTGCTCTCTGTTGCTTTCTGTTTTGATAACAGAAATAAAAAGTGAAGGGTTCTAGTAATCCCTTTCCTAAAAAAGTCTTACTGATAAATGCCTTTATCATGTGTTCTAACTTTCCCCTCATACTTGTCTAGAAAAGTGAAGACTGTAATGCCTCTTCCTTCTTTATTTTTATAGTTTCTTTACTGTAGAAGAGCAGATCTGTAGTGCTGTGGCAGTTTTTTCAGTAGTAAAGTTCTACATCAATTCCTCTTATGAATTTAGCTGATTATCTCTTTTTTATTTCTTGAGGACTATGGTTGCATATCTAATTTTTGCCTGCATAGGAAGAAAGCTGAGATTTTACACATCATCCACCTGTTTTTCTCCTGCTACTTCCCTCCTTGGTTATGGATTCATTTGGGTACTTGTAATTATGTTTAATCTTCTTCCAGATGCCAGCAATAAAGATGACCAGGTTCAGGCTTGCTAGAGCTCTTCTGAACTTAAATCCGGCTTGTAAAGCGCTTTTCCCAAAGCTGCCTGTGCTCATTTTTGTACTGAGGAACTAAATCACCACCTCTTTGAATGTATGCTTGATCTCACATTCATTTGAACCTAATTAATGTATTTGTGCTCAGACAAAGGAAAAAGGAGAAACTTTTTCCTTGAGAGGGAAAGGTAATAGAAAATGGAATATGAGTAAATGCCAGCTAAATATATAATAAAAAAGGCCGAATTTCACTTACATTTAAGAATCTAGCTTGCTTCATAGATACAACAACTAAATCCTTTGTTTTCATTGAATCATAAAATAAATAAACCATTTTGTCAGGTTCTTGGCAATTAAAGGCAGCATCCCACACTTTCCTTCCCACTCTTTGTGCTCTTGCACCATCACTGAAAGTACAACAGGCGTTTTTGAAATTTTGCAGCATTTGTGAAGTTTTACATTTCTAATCTGGCTCCAATAGGTCTATTCTAGAAATTATATTAAAATAACTAGATACAAACAAGAGGAACTTTTTATTTACCCTCTAGTTTCTAGAAGAAAAGAAAAGTTTCTAGTCAGTGCCTTCTGATGCAAGGGCAGATCCCTCATGAGCTTAAATCGGGGGCTGGTTTGGCAGTCTGGCTTGTCCTGCAGAATCCCTCCCACCAGCTGGTTGCCTTGTGCAGTAAAAATTCTTATATGATAGTCTTATATGATCTTACAGCTTGAACTTGGTCGACAATGGCGTAGACTTCACTTCCTGTTTTACCTTTGATTGCTGAAAAACACAAAATAAATTGTTTCAGATCAAGGTGACCCACTTGCCTATTCATGTCCTGTTGCAGCAGCTCTGCAGTATTGCATATACAGTCAGAGCTTGTGTTCCTAGTACTACTACAAAATGTTATGTGTAAAGCTCTGAGTTAGCCTTAGACACATCGGAATTAGTGCCGGTGAGATGGAGTAGACTGATTTTTTCCCTCTTAGGGAGGGAATTGCATTCAGTCCCCCTAAACTTTGTAACACCAGACCTCACACAGACAGAAATCACCTCTATTGTGATCTGTAAACAGGCTTTTCTCTGAAGCTATTTGGGGTTTTTCAAGTTTCCTGAAAAATGAAGTTGAGACTAAAGGAAAAAAACTTTCCTTTAATGTTTCCTTTCCTGCTCCAAGGAGCTATGTTTATTGTTTTGTGAAAGCAAATAATTTGTCCTGAGCATGTTGTAAAAGAAAATTATGCAGAAAATAATAGTTTGTAAACTACAGTGTATTTTCAGTCTATAAAGTAGAATTTTCATGGGAGAAAGAGGAAAACATGTCTCATATTTCCATGAGACAAAAAGGGAGTTGGGGGGAGGGAGTGTATAGAAAACCTTCTCTGACTGAACTGGGGGTCAAATCTTCATTGGGATATGGAGCATTACTTCCTGGCCTGCTGCTGCTTCTGTAATTACATAAATAGCTTCTTGTCTTGGATCAAGTCTCATTTCTTGCACAGTTCCTTTTTCTTAACAGTTTAATCAAACTAATTGTGACAAGCAATGTATTTGTATAAATATTTAAATGTGAAGCATGAGGATTGAATTATTTATTCTTCAAATGTAAGCTTAATGTAACTATATTTGGAAACAATCTCATTCTCATACAGTTGTGCAATTTGGTTGTGCATGCTGTCTGCTCAATTCCATGTTTAATGTTGCAAATGGCTCAAATAAATTATATTATTTGCATAAGAGCTAAACAAGATGCCAGAAGAAACAAAACACAGGAGATTATCTTGGTTTAGCACATAGAAAAACTAGTTGTCTTTCTAAAGTCAAACATCAATAGACCCCAGATTCATGAAAATGGGTTAACAAAGATGCAGATGATGTCATTCTTTGTCCAGTCTTGTTTCAGGCACGAAGAGGCATAATCTAGAAAGAAAAATATTATATTGATGGCAGATGCTAAGCTGCACAAGGAGATGCTGAATCTGAAACTCAGAACCAGGTTTTTCTCTTGTGTGATTTTGTGACTTGCAGTATTTCTGCACCATCCCTCTTTGGAGTGGATGCAGAGCTGTATGTAATTGTGCATCCCACTGTGTGGATGAGTTGTTGCTTTTTAGGGATTTTTTTATTATTAAACTTGAAAAAGATACCAAAAAACCCCATACCACAGCCTAGTAAGCAGGTGACTGGTAGGGTCTCTTGCTTGTCTACATACATAAAATGGTGGTTTAACAGGGCAGAACAATTCCTTCCTTACACTTTCCATACCAAGACTAGGATCAGCTGGCCCCATCTGCTGCTGCCTCAGCTGCTACTTCTCCCTTGGGCTTCAGCTATCAAGCTGAGACCTGTTTCAGCAGCCACGCCTCAGAGGCAAGGCAGGGGTGAGGAGACAGAGAGGAGATTTGAGAGGGAGAATAGGTTTGGTGGCATCAATATGAATCAGTATTTGGTATGCTTAGTTTTATGTTCATTAGCCTCTGCAGCAATAGGGTCAGTATCACTAGAATGTATTTTTTACCTCCTAACCTTACACTTCTATTTTAATGGGATCAGGGCAGAAAACCTCAAGGATATTAGTCGTAGGCTGAACCTAGTTAATGACAATAAACTCAGCAAGAGCAGTAGAGACAGTTTCCAGCAGTGCACCCCCCCCCCCCCCCCCCCCACCTCCCCATATATTCTTCCTTTAAAAAGTGTGAAAACATTTTCTGAGAGGAAAATTCAGTTATTCACCTCCCACTGACAGCCCTCAGTGCTGGTATCACCTACAGCATGTTTGAAGGAAGCTTTTATTTTCTGACATCTTGGCTGTACAACAGGAGCTGCAGCAAAATGTTTCTCTTCTGCTTTTGAAAACATCTTATTATGAAGAATTTCTTGTTTAAATAATTCAGTATGTCAGCACTACCTCATACAGGTGTACTGGTCAATGTAAGATTAGGAGCCTTCAGTGATGTGGAGGTGAAGAATAATCCCAAGGGATATTGCCACAGAAACCAGAGGTTAGACACCAGTGCCTTCTGAGCTCGACTTTTTTTTCCCCTTCTCTTTTTATATTTTCTCAATAAAATTTGCACTGAATCAAAGACCTAGAAAAGCCAATTTCCTGAGCAGAGCTTGTTGTAGGACTGCAGTTTTATTTACAAGCAACTAAGTTTTCCTACATTCTTGCTGTTTAAATCCCAGAAATTGTCATAGTGGTTGTATTCAGTTCAGGTATCTAAGATGGGAATCATTTCTAATTAGCTTTCATTTCAATATCTCACTTGTCTCAGACAAGCATCCAATTTTATCAAAATCAAGCATGTCTTCAAATAGTACTTTTGATAGAATTTTCTAAGACCTAATTTCCATTTTAAAATGAGACAGATCTGTCTTGGTATTTCAGAGTTTATATTGTTTCTTTGAAATGCGAGAAATCTAGGCACTTGAGTCTATGTTAGGTCTACACTAGTGTAGTGCCTTTCTGGCTCATATGCTTCTGGTGGAGAGGAAGTTGTTCCTTTTTCACAAGATTCTAAAACTAGAAAAAGTTGAAGGAAAAAACTTTCATCATCTTTTTGTGAATTCTGTTATTTTTCATCCAGCTCTGCCTGTGTCCTTCAGATGATTTCATTCTCTGAAAAGAAATTGTGTGAGTATTTCTAGATTTGCTTCTGGGCTTGATGACATCACTTACTAAGTTTAGTAGAACTGCAGAAGTCTAAATTAACAAACCACCATGCTCTGGTGCTAGAGCTAAATCAACGAATACAGTTTTCAGTGAAACACTGGTACTTTTTTATTTCCTCGTGGTTTCTTTCACTGACAGGGTCTCAGCGGGGAAAAGAAGTATATAATAAACAGTTCGGAGCATAGTTAAAATTTTACCGCACCAAATTTTTGGAGGGCCCTTATTTCTGTCTGCCATGGATGCTGATCAGTTCAGTGAGAATAGTATCACTGAATTTCCTACAAAGATGCTTGTTTTAATTATGCTTTTATCATATGCAAAAAAATTCAACTGGGTCTGGGCGATTAACCTCTATTAACAAAAAATACCTGTTTCGATCACGTGTGTTGTCAGAAGATGCTTTACAATGCTCAGAGAAGCATTTGGGGAATGTCGAGAGCATGAGCACGTACTAGGCACCTCATATTGAAGGCTGCAGCTAGAAGGGGTTTGTTACTACCTGGGCAAAGCTTTCTGCAACCCTGTTGTGTTTTCCTTTCTCGTTAGGGTCAAAGCAAAAACCTTCTGACTTGGATGGAGCAGAACATCTCTAGGTTATCTCCCTTAATTTTTCCTGCTATTTAGCAGGTATGAAACAGCCAAACAGCCCCCTTGAGGTTTTCTTATTAAATTAAAAATCTCTGCTGTTTAATTCTAACTAAAAAATACTTTAATTGGCGATGTGTAGAAATCAGAGATTTATCTAGTATTACGGGACAAGGAAAGCACTGCCAAAATCTTCAACCCAAAGCTACATATTGAAGTGGAAAATATTCTGATGAATCCTGTGCCATTTCAAATAACAGCAGAATTTTGCTGCAATAGTTATCTCTGATAAGATTATTTATAGGATGTCACTGAGGAACTGGATTTGAATATTCATTTTGCTTTACTGAGAAGACTAAAATCAATTTGTTGAAGCTTCTACTTTTTTTTTTAATTTTTTTTTTTTTTTTTACTGGAAAGATATTCTTTGTGCATTAAAATTATAATGTATGTATGTAAGATTCTGTCACAATTTGGCCATTATGTTCAAGTAGTAAAACTTAGCTAAAGATCTCAATTACTTTAAAAAGAAAAAATAAAAATACAGTTGATATTTCTGCTTAACTTATGCCAAAATTTTAGATAGATACCCTGCATAGAAATGTTCCAAAGTAAACCAGTATCACTCTTCTTTTAAAGGGCCATACAATTAAATGATAGATGTGAAGGTACAAAGGTCATTTTGATGGATTCCAGAGGATGGTTTCGGCTTACCAAGTTAGACTGTTTATGGAGCATCTTTCTCTTGAGGGCTGCAGTTTGTCTCAAGCCACTTAGAGATTATGGCTACCCAAAGCCACAGTCTGTGGGTTTTCTCACTTCTTTTCTCTCACTCGTTGAAATTGGGGAACTGCTAACTTCAGCTGGGTCTGAATATGCATGAATGATGGTTGGCACTCATTTTTCAATGGGAAGGAGGAGGTTAGGAAAATATGACACAAGCTTTGGAAAGTGTAGCTCTTGTGGGCTTTGTGCTGCAATTCTTCTGTCTGTTTTTAGCTCAGTTCAGTGGCAGTCCCTTGAGGGAAGTAAGCAACTTACTTTTATAAAAATGAGAATATTTTTATTTTGCATATTTTTTGTTTTTATTCTTATATTTTGGTGTTTTCCTTTAATGTTTTGACCAAAAAATATATTCCTCCTTGTTAGGACCCTAACTGATAAACTAGTTTAGCTAAAGAATTTCAATGTAGATTTTATTTCAAAACAAATGGGATTTTCAAGCTTTCTGTAGAATAAGGAAATCATTCCATAATACAACAACCTGCTCTAAAACATCAAAAAGAATTTGGTAACTTACAATAGCACCAGGAATTAAAAGCAATGTGAAAGTGATAAGGAAAATGGGGTTGCTTTTGTAATGGATGCAGATTATATGTTATTATATACTATGATACTGTACGACTGATGAAACTAAAGGAAAGTATAATAATGGAGAAATGTTGCAGGAAGCCTTGAAAACAGGCAAGGCTTTTGGAGGTGGATAAAGGAAACAGGAAGATAAATTAAACCTGTATTTGGGGATTATTGGTAAACAACAGTTTTCTTACTCAAATGTTAATATTTTATTATTTCTTCATACCAAGAATACACCACGTTCATTGGAAGAAGTGTTGGGATCCTTCATTGTCTTACATGGCAGCTTGCGAAATTGTGAGATTGAGTTCTTTATGATATGTTGATATATTGTGTGACTGTTTCTCAAATGACGAAATTGAGAGAGTCAGAAATTAGTGTCTGGCTCAGCCTATTTGTTTATCTTGCAAGTGTTAAACCAGCATATACCTGTCAAATCTTCAGAAGCCTTAAGGTTCAGATTTTTGAAAAAAATCATAACTGCACTGAAGTGCTGAAAGGCTGTTTTATTTTTCCTACAAGTAGATGGAAAATGCCAAAGTTCTGAAATTTAAAGTGCTTATTTATATGCAGTGTTTTAGTATACATTACATTAATTTAATGTAATATATTCTATGTACAAGTGATAGCTGACGTGACTGACATTACCCAGACTCTTAAGGAATATTAAATCATGAGAAGATATTAATTTAGAAGGGAAAGAATAAGTGACTGAAGCAGTTAGACACTGTTAGACACTCCAGTAAAGATTATGTGCATAGCGAGTGATTCAGTTAACATCTGAGCTCTGACATGTCAGCATATCTGCACTGGTATAATTTTGAATTATGACGTTAGCAAGCGTGATGGAGAAAAGACAGAAAAAATGAATTGTTTTTCTTAAGGAAAAACTACTAACACATTACTGATTTAAGAAGTCAGAGGGGAAGTTAAACATAACCTAAAAAACAAAGAGTGTTTTTCAACCTGGAGATTTTGTTACTTCATACTAAAAATGTTTGCAAGAATTGACCACAAACTTCTGTGTCAGTGAGAAAATTAAACAAATCTGATAGTAATGATGCACTTTAGAGAGCTGGAAGATGCAAAAGATTGGTATTTTTTGTTTGCTTTAAGTGTTAGTACAGATTGATGGAAAACACTGCAACCAGATAAGCTTGTCATCCCAGCTTGAGGAACCACAGGAGAGACACAGCGAGTAAGGTATCAGAGGCTGAACATTTACTTGAGTCAGTGAATATAATTTTAGGAAGAATGGGATCTGTCACAAAAACATCAGTGATACCATGTAATGCAGAGATGACAACTCTGCCTGCTGACTGTATTCCTGAATTTTTGTAAGGCACTTGACTCAGTATACTCTGTGTTTGAGTTTTAAACAGTTCCATGCTGCAACAGTTTGGGCCCCTTACTAAAACTTAACACACCTTTTAAGAATACAACAGGTATTTTCTACATGACAAACTCATTACTGTAACTTCAGCTAGCTTTCCTCTAATAACAGAGTTTAATATTGAGATCCCTAGGGCAGAGAAACAGAAGTTTCAAAAACTTGGAGTCTTTGTGCATTAATCAACATCTTTGAACGCCTGAAGCTGATGGATTATATTAGATTTCAAATTGTAATTAAAAATTAAAGGAAAAAAATTTGGACACAGTGTTTCAAGGCTATATTAGTATTGGTATTTTCTAACTGGTAATAGCTATTAGAGATTTTATAGAAATTAGTTCTTAATTTGAGTTTTGCATTCTGGAAAACATTTCCTATTAGATATGAAGTCAACCAGATATCTCAAGTAAGGACTTATTCAAAACATTCTTCTTTTCACCAAAATACCAGTTATATTGACTTACTTTTCATTACAAACTGCAAGAATTTACATTTGGATGTGCTTTAACTCTTAACAGCCATGGTGTGTTGGCACAAATGATTTAACTGTGAATGGAGGCAAAACAGTATAGAGAATATCCTTCAGTTATTTAGAAGCAAAGCAGAGACCAATAAGCAAGCACTTGAATTCAAGCACTTGAATCTTGGTGTTTTCCCACATTCTGAACCATTGCTTGGGAACCTGGGCAGTGAATTATTCACAAAATATTTATGTTTCCTGGTATAAGATTGAAAGTGAGGTAATAAAATGAAAGCATACTTTGTATGACTTATTGACAGGTTGAGGCACATTCATTTGTAGGATACTGCTCTGTAAGTTTTTTCTGAAAAATATGTCGTTCAATGTAGAAAGAAAAAACAATTCTGAGCTTTTTCTACTGAATAGTATCCCGTTGTATCCCTTTTCCCATGAATCAAGTATCTTAGAATATTTTCATTTAATAGCCATGCTGTGTATGTTTAGGTACTGCATAACAAACAATTAGTATATATTTTTGTTTATAGTACAGCAGCTGGTAGGATTTATAAAGGTCTGTCTTGTCTTATCTATGTTGATTTGTGAAACAGTAACTTTGTCATGCTGCTTAGTCTTCAAGGTGTTACTATCATATGTGAAAGGAAAAAACTAGATTTCAGGATAGTGACATGCTTCAGTAATGCATCTTTTTTTGAAATGCTTGATATTGTGAATAGCCTTTTTATTGTTAAGTTTTAAGAGTTAGTTCAGAAACTCCCTATGGGCCTCCATAGATTCTAAAAAGTCCATGGTCCTCAAGAGGAATACTAGGGAGATACTGGCAAAAACACCAACTCTTAATAAAACTGGGCAAGAACATTGCACAAACATTTGTGATTTGTGATATAAGAGCTAGTTGGGCTTAATCTTTGCTCACTGAAAAAAAGTTTGAACAACTGTATCTAATGTCCTTCAGAGATTTCTTGAATCTGAAATATCATCTCTGACTGTCCAACTTCAGAGAGGAAAGATTTATTAAAATAGTTTTAGCTAATCACTAAGTCAAATCTCTGATTATGTTCACAGCAATGCACACATAGTTATTTACCTGCTCTTGCATTCTTTTGTTTTTCATTTTTAATATTTGGCAAAAAATTGATGAAATTGCAGATGACTTGGGAAATATCATCTGGGCCACCCTTGCAATCTGGAGCTTCTTGAGTGAGTTTGTGAACTGAAAGAGGCAGGAAATTCTCCTAAGCAGACCCAGCCTGCCGCGGCTGCTCCCGGAGTGCTAGTGTCTTTTGTCAGCTGCCTGCCTACCTCTGCCATGCTTTTTTTAAAAGGCTTCAGTCAGTCTGAGGGCGAGAGAAAGAAGTGCCTCATGAACCTCACCTCAAGCACAGCCCCTCTGAGAGGTTAAGGCATCCTGGTGTCATCCACAGCCCCTGAGGCTGAGACAAGCATTTTTTGTCTCTGTTCCCCAAACATTCATGCTCTTAGACTTGAAAAGATTTCTCAGGAGACGATGCTAGAAGCTATACAGTTAGTCGACTCAGATGCTGCATGAACACGCATGTATCTATACATTTTAAATGAATGATGTAGTAACAATTTAATTCCAGAATGCAATTGTTTTGAAGTACTCAATGTTAAATATATAATTCCTTTGGAATATGCATATTCTTTGTATGATTTGGAAAACTTCTACTTTGTAAGGGTCTTTTGGTTTTTTTAGGACTCTATTAATGCAAAAAACAAAAGAGCAATATACGTATAAATGAAATAACCCAACCCTGTTAGAATACATGTCCTTATAATATTTCTAGGAAGCGTTAACAGTGAATGTACTCCTGGAATTCAGCACTAATAATTAAGTTAAAAAAATTACATATCTGTGACCTGAAACCAGAGATAGCCTATTTATAACACCTGTTTGGCAAGACATCTAGCTCAGTACACTTCCCTCAGAGTACAATATGCATTTAAAGGCCTGAGGGGTCTTTTACTTTGGCAAAAAAATGTGGGAAGGATGTTCTGTTTCTGCAGATCTACTACTTGTTTATACTCAGGACTGCGCCTGGTCACTTGACCAAAAAACTCATCCGTATTTTGCCTCTGATTCCTACACTAAAAGGGAGTGAAAGGAATTCTAGTTTACCTTAAGTATCACCGGAATAACTCTCCAAATAATGTCTATACTTTCTGAATAAAAAAATAGAAGGGGTTGTGTACTTAGGGCTTGTGCTACACCCAGTTCAAATTTCATTACTATCGCAAGCCTGTCCACCTATTTTCTTGGGTAATTGATTAACTATGTCTTTTCCATAAAAATTTATAGCATCTTTTTCTTTACACTTCTGAGATTTTTGGTAGAGAAAATTTATCTCCTCCAAAACTGTGAATTCATCCTTTGCACCTATATTTAAGAGATTTAATGCCTGCAAGCTGGAAGCCAATATTAGCTTGGTTACTGTGGTAACAGACTCATTTTCAGCAGCCTGTAATGAATGCTGGTAGAAGCAAGGCTGCTATTCTTGAATTTTATTTATGTAAATGCGTTTTAAACACCTTTCTTCCGTATCATATCTCCTGCTAATAACCTCCAAGTTTGAAGGTACTGGTATTTGAGGCTTTCTTATAAAGTTCAAGTTTCAGTGTGATGGTCCATTTGGGTAAAGTTAAACTCTGATGTTTTTGCAGAACTCTGGCCTACCACCTGAGTTAATATTCTATTCAACTCTTCATTTTTATTCACATTTTTTTTGAGAGAGAAGGAGCCTGCTCATCAATTCCTTTGAAACTGAGTATATATCTCAGTTTAATAATTACGTTTGAGACAGAAACATTGTTCCTTGGATTTCTAGTAAAGTAATAAGAACACTTTAAATCACACAATATTCATAATTTATAAATTACCTTTATGAGATGCTTTTGTTTTCACTCTCAGTGCTTGGCTCCCTTTGGAATTACATTTTCACAAATATATTATTTGCACATGCTTATCCATTTTGAAAATATAATATACTAAGGCTTTTTGGCCTGGTCTTTCTTGTCCCTAGCTTTTGTTTTATTTCCCTATCTGCATCTGCTCCATTAAGGGGAAATGCTCTTACTGTTTCAATCTCCTCACTGAGAGACCATTGGAATTTTTTTAAGTTTATTTATGCCAGAACCTAGAGGCAAAATTCTCTAGGCATAATCACTTTGAAAAAAGAAACAAATATGTTAACAACAAGAGATAAAATTAGTACAGATGCTTAAAACCCTGGTGAAAAAAAATTATAATATTTGCTGACCACCAAGTCTTTCTTATAGAGACTAACTTATTTTCACTACAGAACAGCTGAATAAGGCAAATAAAATCAGCAAAATTGTCAGTGTCATGGTTACTTTCCAGTATGGGAACAATCCTTTAGGGGTTTTATATGAGCACTACAGAAAGTTAATAACGAGTGCACAATGAAGGAATGAAATACAGATGCCTGCATTAAACTAGTTCATTGCTCAGAAGAACTTCAGAAAATGTTCCCTAACTGATGATCAGTAGTTTACCCATGAACTCAGAATGGCATAAGCCTGCACCTCAGAGGGAGGGAGGATGGGGCTAGTATGAGTGTTCACCACAATTATCAACCTTTAAATAACAAACCTACCAGCGCTGCTAGTAGCATCATTATGTTTTTCCTTGCTTGTTGGGAAAAGTTCTTTTCATAACTTGAAATATTTGTCCCTAGTATAAATATATTATCTCCTCTGACTGCACATGAAAACAATGAGATCATATGTAAAAAAGATAAGTATGAATTTGAGCACAGCAGAATCCAGAGTCATCCCAGCTCACTTTCTTTCTTTCACAGTGATGTACTTATCTCAGTTTTTAAATACAGTAGATGAGGGGGACCAAAGCAGCAATGGCTATATCACAGCATTTCTTATCCCCACAGTATGATACTAACTAAATTCAGATTTTCTATTCAGTACAGGGTTGTTTTTGTCTCACTCTTTTGCTTCTTTCATGGAAACACCTTGTAAACTTTCTTCCCTCTTTCTTCTTCACTTAAGAGTTAATAATATGTTAGTTTTGTAGTAACCATGAAGGTGATTTAAACAAAATTGAGTACCTGTTTCTTAGTCATTTTAATCATTGCCTGTATTTTAAAGTGCTACTAGATATTTTTTAGAAACAAGGATCAGACATCTTCTGTAACAACTTCTCATTCCCTGTCCTCTGAAATTCACAATTTAATTTTTCTAACTGAAAATACTTACCAAATGGTCTTTTTCTTAGCTAGGAGGATTTTTAGCTAATTCTAGAGCAACAAATTGTCAAAAATTACTCAGCTACTTTATGCTGCCCTGCAGCATGTGTAGACTATGAATGCTAAACTGCCGTTATGTTCAGATTTCTTCCAGAAGGTGATGCTTTCTGGGGACAAGGAGACAAGCTCAGTGATTTGACACAGCTGGTGCTGCAGCACACAGAGTTCATCTAGGCAAGAACGATCTGTGGCAGCTCTGGTGTCCCTACAGTAGTGCCTATAAACATGCTGTGTAAAATAACATTGCCCACTTGCTCAAACAACTTTTAAAAGACATAAGATAGTGTGTAGCATTTTGTTTATTTGTTTACAGCAGAAGAATTACGCGTATCAGCCTTAGAGGGCCAGCACATCTCTGTGATCAGTCACTGGTGAGAGAGCTAACAGGTATTTCATGTGTGTATGGAGAGCAGCAGAAGAAAACAAATCAGCACAACTTTCCCTGGGAGGGATCTATGGAAAGACAGGGTGAGCAGATACCTCTGGCTTCTACAGGCTTTTGCTAAGCTCTCCAATTGCACTGTTCAGGACTAAATCTGCTCACAGACCTTGGCAGAAAGCAGCCTGTGCCAGAGCAAGCCTTTGCTCATTCTGTTTGTGCTTCTCCAAGAGGCCAAGTCCTGCCTGACAGGAGGTATCAGGGGCTACAGCTTCTGTCTTTCTTCCATTCATTTCATTTTTGTCTCACTGATGATGCTGTTGTTGTACACTGATGACACAGGCTGTGTAAAACTGTGATTGAATCATGGGAGGTTGTTTCCTGTGCCCAGAACCGGGCAGGCTCCAGCGCCGTATCGCTGCTTCTTTATTGAGGCTGGTTTTGGTTTACATTCAAAATTTTTGAATTTTACTAGGAGACAGAACACAGTCTAATTCTTTTCTGTTGCTTGCATCACCTTGCCATATTGCATCCTGCATCCTATTGCATATAAAAAAACTAAACCTCTGCATTTGACATATGATTCCCCAGAGAAGCTATCTGAAAGCATACTGTTGCTACTATCAGGGTTGAATAGATGGTGAAGTTCATGTTGTAAATTATCCTGTTCTTCTAATCAAAACACAGATTTGAATCAGGATGTGAAGGGAATAGGGATTAGTTTTAATATTCTGAAATATTTTACCTTTGTAGCAATCTTTAAAATCTTGTGCTCTAGGGAGCATAAATACCCAGAGGGGATAATAAGAATGTTGGTGGTAAGTGTGTTTGAAAATTATGAATTTCAGTACAGTTTTGTGAGTAATTATTGGAGGTTATCATGCGATTAATGTGATCTTGATGTAAAATTGGGATAGGGGAATGAAAATTATGGTGCTTCTCCTTACCGGTGTCCATTAATAGAGTATTAGTAGGCTATTTCAATTTTCTTCCTGCCATGCACAGGAAAACAATTAAAAGTATTTGATCTCCTTTTATGTGCTGTTTTGCAATAAACTAACGATTTTTTTCAATAGGTGTGTCAGTTTACTACTTGAAGTTCAAAGCTAAGCACGGTAAAAGGTCACAGCTCCTTTACTTTGAGAGGAGAATGAGAAAAGAGAAAAGAATTTGTTTCCTTGTTAATAAATTAAAAATAGATAGTGGTTGTTTTCTCATTTGAAATCCCCGAGTCACTACTGAAAATGAAATAATTTGGTAGTAGTGGTAGCGCTATGGTTTATCCTGAGTAAGGGAAAACTGTAGTTTTGCAGTGGTTCCTTTGGGTCTTCGAAAGCAGAGGGCATGGATTCTGGTATTTTCATGTGTGTTTGTTTATTTATTGTTTTGTTTTTTTCTTGCTTATTTTTAATTAGTATTGATAGAATCCCCTCAGCACTGAAATCCATTTTCCCCGCTGCTGCAAGCATCTGGATGACCCCAATCAGGACTGGCGTGTAAAGCCAATGTAATGTCTCCAATTGCATACTGCAAATTGGTCCACGTAGACCTCTTTCTGCTTTAATATGTCTCATTGCCATGATTTATTCCTAAACATCTTTGCTTTAAGAAAGTAGTCTTGAGTGACCGCTGGTCATCACTCCTACCAGAAAGAAGCATCTACAATGAATCCTGGCAGACTGCCCCAGCTAGTAGTGGCTTATGGGGCACTGTCTCACAAGAGCCAGTTTGAGAGTTTCACTGCAAGATTATGAGGCACTGGGGGACATGCTCACAGCTTCTAGACAGAGATCAAAGAGTAGGAGGACTAGCCAGAGTTACTAATGACATATTGCAAAACCAGTGCAGTGTGAAATGTACAATTACTTCTGTGCACCAGTAAGAAATCTTCTGCCTACAATGTCCACGACCCTGTGGATATGTCTCCAGTGACATATCCTTGTGCTCTGTCGTCCCTACTGACAAGGGTCATGTGAAACTTCCACTAAAGGACACCAAAGTATTTTGCTGTCCTAACAGAATGAATTGTGCAAGCAGCAGTTTTTTCATGAAACCTTATTGTGTTACAGAAGCTTGTGGGCATAACTAATACCAGCCCATTACAAGTTTACAGTATCACCTATAATATTTAAATTCAAATAGTACTTAATGCCAAATTTCTAAAGAAATGAAAAAAAAAAGCCAACTTTCAATATTACCAATTTATTGTATTTCTCTTTTTTCCTGATGAAGAATTCCATCATGGTGACACAGAACAGTCATGTATTTTATTTTAAATGAGAGCACATATTTGTAAACAATGAGGATAAACATTCAAGTGTCAGCAGTAAGTGACAGCAAAAACTGATCATTGAAAAAAAGAGAAACTATTTTTTCATGATGAAGCCTTTTTTTTTCCCAATTCTAGGTTTTCTGGTGATAAAGCAACATGAATTTATAAGGCAGTAATAACCCCCTACCTAATGGCAGGATATGCTTGGAGAAAAAGATAATTTAATATTAATACATTTTCTAATGAGCTGTACGCCATAGGGAAATTGAACATAGAGATGTGAGCAATTGATAAAAGCCAGTTGTATTTTCTCTACCAAAGGAAAAAATTGAATACGTATGTAAAAGACACAAAAAATGGGATTAAAAAATAGGATTATTTCGTTAGAAGGCATTTGCTTCCTCCCTCTGCTCTTTATTTTACTTTAGGATGTATTCCACAGTTTGCACCCTTAACTTCTGGAACTTGTACATCTCTGTAAAGCAAACTGTTGTAAAGCATATTTAAATTTTTGAGTATTAATACCAAGATACTTCAATCATCAAGATCTCTACTAGCATGGAATAAGTGATTTAAAGGAATATTAACTAAAATAAAATTGTCTGTTTAGAAACAGCGTATTTCCAGCACCTCACAGTAGAGCATTTTGATCAGGATTTGTCCACTTATTATGGTTTATTGGGATTTCTTTGTTCGTTTTCTTGTGTTCTGACAGAAGGGAAACATCTGTGGTCGACTAAACAGGGAGAATTGCAAACATCTCTATATGCAGTTCTTCGTCCAAAGCCCATTTCAGTCTCTTTGGATCCTTCCAGGACTGGTTTTGGTTCAGCATGCTGGCCAATGGGATGTACAACTGGCAGTGTGCATCTCATGCTTTAGTAGCATTACTTGTATTCTTTCTCACAAGCTTTTTTTGTATTTGATTGTTTCTATTGAGCTGGCTTGGTCTGTATTGCAGAAAGCAACACTGACTATTCTAAAGCAAATGCCTCTTGTGAACAGGTTCATGTTGGACCTTAAAATATACTGGCATATGATCAGCTAAGTGGCGCTCATTGCTGGCACACTTTGGGAGCGTGATGTCCTTCATGCATGCTCTGCATGCTTCCTGGTTCAGGCTTGTGCTGAGAGGAGGAGGGAGAGGCAGGCTATGGTCTTCTTTGCTTCATTGCTGCCACATGTGGCATTCAGGCTCATGCAATATAGCACAGAGGTGGGCTCTTCTCAGACCAGAGTTGTGCTTGCCTTTGTTCCTCGATGGTATATTGGGCATTTGCTTTCTGGGATTGATTATGATCATGTAAAGGCAAGTATGTAGGCAGTGATATGTAACATGTTAAAATCAAACTACTTGTTCAAACCAAGAGTCCATCTAGCCTTGTTTGCCATCACTCAGTGATTGGTATTTGGAGAACAATAAGAACAGAGTGGCCAGGTAGGGATTCTTCTCCAGAAAGTAGTTTTCCAGTCACAGGCAGTTTAGGAGTTTCCTGAGTCAGAGACAGTATATTTTTATTTAGTTTAATTTGACTCAGAAATTTTGCCTGAGAACTTGTTAAATCAATTTTCAAGGCTGTTTATGCCATGATTCATCAACAGTATTCAGTGATCACTGAATTTTTTTCTTTCATACCTGCTGTCTCCCAGCTTCATTTGGTGTCAAAGTTCTCATGCACTTGCTTTCTTTATATGTTCGCTGTGACACTTCTGATTTTAAAGAAAGCTCCTATGATCCGTAGCCATGGCAGTATTGATCTCATCTCTGATTCTAGTTCACTTAACACTTTTATGTAAAACTTAATTAAAATGATGATTTTTTTTCTGGTATTTTCCAATGTTTTTCAACAGAGTCTAATCTGAATTTTCACCTAAAATCCAAAATGTGTTACGAGAATGGAGTCAACCCATGGTTGAGTTTTGGGATTTTTTTCTTTTCCTGCATCAACTGTTAGCTGGATCTGAATAATGTTTTTCTGCCTTTTCTTTGAAAGAAAAGACACAAACATCAACTCGTTCCACCAACTCCACTCTCCTCTTCGCTCCCCACCCCCTCACAAAAAANNNACCCCCTCACAAAAAAAAAAAAAAAAGAGGAAAATTAAGCATATATTCGTTTCATTTATAATTTCATTTTCCCTGCATGTGGCCTAGATTTTTGGCTTCATATTAGGAAACATTAGATTACTTTTATGAGTGTACATATATGAATGAGTGTGCATGTATAATAATATTTATTTCAGCAGTTTCTAAGGATAAGAGTATTTTGTTGTGAATCATACTTTGACTTTTGTTGAGTAATGTCATTCTATTTATTTTATAATAATTTTAATTACAAGTATTTGTTGAAAATTAAAATACTAAGAAGTGGGATGTATGTTTAAGTGAACATATTTAAGGACAGTAATTTTTACAATTTATTGGATAATATGTGCCATTTTTAATGTCACTCTATAAAAGAAAAGATACCATAGTCAGGTTGGAAGTGACCTTACAGATCATCTGGTCCAAATTACTTGGTGAAAGCGCAGTCTAGACAAGATGGCCCAGCACCATGTCCATGCAAATCTTAAGATTTTTAAGTATTCAGTGCTGGGGAATCCCCACTTCCATGCGGAGTTTATTCCAATGGCTGATTTCTCTCAATGTGAAAAATTGTTCTCTTATGTCCAATTGGAATCTCCCCGGTGGTAACCTGTACCCATTCCCTCTCATCTTTCCCATGTGATTCCTTGTAAAAAGGGTGTCTTCCATCTTCCTTGTAGTAGCCCTTTAAATACTGGAAGACAGATGAGGTCTCCCCTAGGCATTTCTTTCTCAAGCCTGAGCAAACCCATTTGTCTCAGCCTTTCCTCATATGTCAGGCTTCTCCGTCATCTGATCTTCTTTGATAACCCTTGATAGTATAAGAATGCAAGAAGAGTAGAGATTGGTGGTTTCCCTGTCCTTAGGACATGCCAGAATTTAAATGCATTCTGTTCTGCAGCAGGACTGAATTACTGGAGATGAGCTAATGGGCACGTGCATGTGTTACAGAATAGGTTGTCATCCAGTTAAGACATAACTACAATGTTTGCCGTTTTACTATATTTAGTCATTGGATTAAAAACAAAGCCTAATAATCGGTATTCCCTGGTGTATGGAAACCGAGGTTAAGTTTTGCAAGTAGATCTTAAATGAGATTTTCATATACCGAGTGTTGCACTTGCTGGGCATGTAATTAAAATATTACTTCTCTAGACTGCATTTTTGCTCCTCCTTTTGTTTCCTCTTCCCATTTCAAAAGAAAAAAAGTCATTTTTGTAAAAAGTAAAAAATGTGTTCCGGCCAAATATTTGGATTTGGCAAATGAGTATTTTGTCATCTTTTCACATCTGCTTCATCTCTGTCTTTTCTTTTTTTCTTCTTAATTTATTTTAAAGACGATAGTATCACCCTGCACTGCATGAAGGAATTGCTGATAAACTGCTTCTAGACCATTAAGCGAAATATGCAGATGGTGGGAGAAAGCTCCTGATTTCAATTAATGTTTTTGAGCAGGGGCTGAAATAGATTAAAGGAAAACAGTTGCAAAAACTGGAAAGTTGTCATAGCAGACCAGAATTTTGGAAACCAGTTTGCGGTAATTAAACATTTAAGTCTTCATCAATTATTTTTTTCCTCCCTCATCAACTCCCTTTAATGATCTTCACATCAAATCTGAAATATATAACCTTTATAAAAAGGACAAAACAAAGCCAGAATCTGACATAGATCCCTTCACACCTATTTCTTCTCCTATATGCACTTTATTGAAGTTATTTCATAAAAACCTTGAAATTTGTAGATGGAATAAAATATAAGAACTGGTCAGAGAAAATCATATTAATTTTGGTCTGTTAATTCTTTTTACTCATGCATATTAGAACAAATTCCGTGAGTAAAGGGTTGTTGTCCAAGTAAGGAGTTTAAGTTGTCCTAACACTTGTGACAGAGAAACTAGGATGATGAAAGATGAGCATTGATGTGAATAAAACAAGAAATACCTGGCAGTATTGAATGTGATTTTGCATCTGAACTGCAGAAAGCAAATGACTTAATTTCATCTGCAGGATAAACTAAATACAAGTCTTGAAAGATGTTAGTCATTGTCTTACTCCTTATTTATGTAATAACTGTTCATCATCAGAAAAACAAGAGACCATCACATATAATTTTCATTTCACATTTTAGTCTTGCATTTTCTTTAGTGATCTTTTCTAAGTTTTAATTATACGAAAGAGAAAATGATAAAAAAAGTTTGCCTCCATTATTTACCACCTGTCTGTGATCTGAACATATTTGTCTTCACCTGGATTGTCTCTATAAAGCCACAGGCTTTCCTTTCCGTTATGAGTCTTAAAAATGACAAAAACCACTTAAGGAATGTCAAACAGGGACTGGAACTCTGAGCCTTATGCCTTTTAATTTCATGTCCTTCATGATGTTCATCACATTACTCTTATTCCAGAGAGTTCTCCCCTATCTGATTTACTTTTCCCTTGTTAGCAAGAGGAAAAGATTTTTTTTATAATTAGTGATATTTGGTTTAAAGTCTTCAGAAAAGAAATATCTCAGTCTAAATAAATTGGATTTCTTGTCTTAGTATATTGCACTGCTATTCTAATTACTTCTTTCAGTACAAGGTGAAGTGAAAAAAAATTACATTAAATTAAAAAAATGAAACATTATGGAATAAACAACTGAGATACATTGAATACACCTTAAAATTTTTGAAATTAAGCTGATATAGTTACTTGCATTCAAGTTAATCCAATGATTCATGAGCTAGATTAACAGAATTTGTATTAATTATTCTGTATATAGGAAGAAAATCAAAGATTGTCTGAAATAAGTTCCTTTTCCCCCTATTTTTCCATTTTTCTCTTTTTCTGATGTATTTTTAAAGACCTTTGTTTTATGTGGTCTGTCTAGCCAATAATTTCATTTTATATTTCTAAATGTTTCAGCAATAAGTATATTACCTAGTAACCTGAAAACACCTGATTTTACAACTTATTGAATTTTATGAGTATATGGTGAGGTTCTTGTTTTTATTTCCAAATTAAATTTCTTCAACTGTAAATAAATAAAAAGGAGTATTGGTGAGATTTAGTTCTTTTTTTAACAGGCCTGATATGTATTGATCAGAATTGTTTCAGCTTTATGGTAGTATCAATACTATGTCTTTTGTTCTAGGTTATTGAATCTTTCTTAGAGTTGTTTGTGTGTCATAACATTTTGTAAATGTAATTGAAAAGGTGCAACCGTTCCTTACCTTAGGATATTTTGTGAGTTTTCACTAGCGTATTTAGGAAAAAAAAGCCAGAATAGCGTGTTTGACAACTCCTTTGGTTTTACCTTTGCTTCTCATTCAACATTGTCTAGAAGAATTTAAAACTTTGATTGTAGTGATATAACTATGCACCACTGTAGAAGCAAATTCAGATGTGTGGCGCCAAGTGTGGAAAGTAATAAAAAGATGATAAAGCAACATAGAGGAGATGGAGTGTGGGTACTTTGTTGCCTTGTTTTGATGGGTGTCATTCCCCAACACACATCTCACCTGAATAAAACTGGTTTAATGAAGATGAGGCATTGAAGAAAGCTGTAAGCATGTTCATTGAATATGATTCAAATTGTATCATTTACATTTATTTCAGGACTTCTTCATGGGAAAAAGTGCCAAACCGTTAGACATTTCAAATAATTGTTGTTACGAACCAACAGCTGACAGAAAAATTTATAATTTGCAAAGACGCATCCAGAAACTAGTTTAAATTCTGAATGCCTCTATGCTGGATATATGCCATTTCACAAGTGAAGTAAAGATATGGGTCAGGATTATAAGTTCCTAGTGCTTTTGCTCTAACAGAAAATCTGACAGTTGGTTGATTGGTTGGTTTGTTCCCTTGTGAAAATGCTTATCTTCAGTAGTATTCTTTGCTTTTTTTCATTATATCTCAGAGAATTAATACCAAAGTTGCAGGTTTTTTTCCCAGAAATCTGGTTCTTGTACAGCTACAAACATGTAAGTTCATGGAATCATAGAATGGTTTGGGTTTGAAGGGATCTTAAAAATCCTGTTGTTCCCATGACTTTGCCACATAGAGGGACACCTTTCACTAGACCAGATTGCTCAAACCTTTATCAATAAAACAACGTCCCAAAACTTTAGAGCCTGACCATCTCAAATGTTTTAAGTTTCTAATAATATTGCAGATATAGATCTATCTTAAGTATATAGATATATATTTATATGCTGCAAATAAATTATTGCTGGTTTCTAAGTAGCCAAGACTTTTTTTCAGGGTCCACCTGGATGTTACAGCTACATTCTGCTAGACCTCAAGAAACCTCTGTGTGTTGAACTTCTTGAAGAGACAAGGGATTTAATAGGATGCCTCTCCTTTTTAGTACCTTCTATGTGCCAACTGTCGGCTGCATCCATCCAACCTTGTGAAAATATTTTACAGGTCTTAAAAAATGTTGGACGAAATTAATATTTATTTGTTGTTATGCTTTTTCCTTTCAATTCGCCAAAAGGAATTCGGGGCAAAATACAAGAAAAGTTAGGATTTAGAGGCATTTTTAGTGCAAGCATCTGTATACATTGTGGAGAGCATGGGCTTCCAGAACAGCATGAAGTTTTCAACAGTAAAAAGGCCATTACACTTTGAATACCTTAAGTGCATAAAGGACAATGTGTTTTTCCTCACATGCACACTCAGACCAGACAGAAAAAATATTTTTTTTAATTGCAAAATAGTTATTTGTTAGTAACACTCATAAGGTTATTTTTGAAAATTTAGAAAACATAGGAACAGTCCAATTTTGAGGACTGCTCCTATGATGCTACTTATAGACATTTATATTTGTAGGAGGTATGAAAATATTTATAGATGCCTATGGAAAATATAAAAATAATATTATGTTAACATAAGTGAAATAAACCTCTGAATTTTTTGTCTAATTATGTGTTTTCTGGATCTTTTTCCCTTTACCATTCTTTCCTACAATTTCATCTCTTCCTTTTTCTGTTTCTTTAAAATTAAAAATATATTTTTTTTCAGATGCAACTAAGCAGGATATTTTTATATTCAGCACTGTGTTTTCGTGAAAGTAATCTGGCTTTATTCCAAAAATTTATGGACAAAGTCTTTTCTGCAGCTTTTCACAGTAGCTGCATGACTGTATGGTGTATAGGATATTGGCCTCTCAGATTTTTCTTTTCCTTTTGCTTATGTCACGTATTAATGTATATAGATGAGTAGCTGCAAGCTTGAATTACCATAATTTTTCTTCATTCAGCACTATGTACATTTAAATGAACTGCATAATATTTCAATTACTTGAAGGAAAACATGATCACAAGCATTTTTTAACAACCTTTTAGTAGTTCTTCTAAAAATGCTCAATCATTTCTCTTTAATAACTTGCTCTGAGGTTGTTCTAAAGTTTTATTAACTGAAATTAATCCTCTTAAATATGTAAAACATCATGTCTCAATTTTTTCTCCAGAGTTGAAGTAGATATATCAAATCTATACCTTATAATCTTGTATCGTATATGCAATAAGGAAAAATTGCAAGGCAGTAAATTCCATAGATTAGTGCATAAAAAGGTATGCATGTTTACATATATAAATTTTTTCTGTGACATGGCTCATGTTTTTTCATAATAGCTAAGCCTTCTGTTACTTATTCATGGTCTTCTGTTTTCTGGGCAAAGACATCAGGTGAGGGAGCATATGAAGTTTGGTAGATGCAGTCAAGAAGAGGATGAAGAGAGCATAGAACAACCTCTGCACTTTGCACAGCTCATTGTCTTTTCTATTCTCTTAAATTTATCATTAGCACTTCCCTGTCCAGACAAGAATGATTTATTCCCAACTGTTATCAATGGGGCTTTTATTTTAGTGTTTCTAAGTTTACCTGATATCAGTAACTGCAACTCTACTTATCAGGGGTAAATAGATCATTTAATGTGAAACTGTAACCATCACGCCAGCAGTGTTGAATTTATAACATTGCTTAGTGTTCTCTTGAATGATATTACAAAACCTCACATAAAAGGTATATAAACGACACAGCTACTGTGGAAGACAAACAATGATTTACTGCTGTATAAGGTGCATTCACCCAATGTGAGGAGTAGCTGGATGTTTTTCTGGTGGTTTTCTGAAATGCTGGAATGCGTTTGCAATGTTTCAGACGTTAATGCTAAGAGAGATAATAATATTGAGTCACAAAACTGAAGGTGGGGAAACTTAGAAATATAACAAAAATTGCACGTGGGAATTGCAGATATTATCTGGGCATTGAGACTTCTTTTTAAAATGTGGTATGTATTGCTTCCTCTGTAGATGTTGCAGCTAATGAGTATTTCTGGACAGATGGCTGCAATAAATAATGGTTGCAATTCCAGAGAACTTGTTATACTTACCAAAGGTGTTTTCATGAAAACATTATTTACAGGCTATAATTAACCTCCTGCCTTTTCAAGTTCCTGCTGCATACGAGTAACTGGAATAAATAGCTCTGTTATAATTTTCTTCCTGCATTTTTTTCTCTCTCATTTGTCTTAAAAAGTTTATCACAATTTTAACATTTTCATATTTCCTATATTAGTTGCAAAATATTAATTTTACGTTGACTTTACTTGAATTGTGGAGAATCATTTTCTTTGGACATAGCTGTCAGGAATTTGAGACTGAAAGACTTGTGCAAAGCTTTACCTTCATATTATTGCAGGTGGCATAGCTGTCCATTTTTAAATTTTTCCATGTCAGAAACTGATATTTTTTCTTCTTCTTCACCTCTCTTCTGTGTAAGATGCTCTACAATATCACTAGCTTGATTTTTAAAAGTTTGGAGTTTTTCCACTACAACTCATTTTCTCATTCATAATTTGCATGCATATGTTCTTCAGCTAATCCTATTGGCTGTAATTTTTTCCAGAAAGAAAATTTAAAACATCAAATACTTTTGAAATGTCATTTTTTTCCCAAAATCAAATCCTTGTTTACTGGAAGAGTAACTAAACTCTTCATTGTTTTTAATTTAAAAAGAAAGTCTTGAATTATTTTTTTATTTTGTTTTTGATACAAGTGTTCAGGTTTCCCACCTGAAGGGTCCGGTTCACGGTGCAGTAGAGAGTTACAGTCCAAAACAAGGAGCATGTCTGCAATGTTATCTATCTTATCTACTGCTTGAACATGAATGTTCACTTTCCTCTGTGAATTCTTTTGGTGGGTCAAAGTTGTCAAGTAAGTGCTGCAATTTTGACTGAGCTTGCAGGGCATCTTCAGATTTGTCTTTCCAGCTTTGGTTTCTAGGAGAATTTTTTTGTGAAAAAAACCCACATCTGTGTGAGAGAAGAAAGAGGAATTAGAAATACGTTTATGAGCTTAAACAAGAAGATGGAAAAGCTATAAAAGGATGGAAGGATGAAAAGAAAGTGGTTTATGACGACAGCAAGAAGGACCACACTCATACTCTTTCCCCATCAAAAAAATCCAGTAAAAACTGAGTAAACAGCTTTACTGTGTCATTTGTCTTGTACCATTTGTCGGCAATCAACAAATGCTTGTTAACAAAGAAGTCTTCCTGCTTGTCTGCTAACTCTCCATCACTGTAGAGGGGAAAAGTCCTGATAGTGATGTGCGTAAAAGCTAGGGCCGTGACTCTTGATTTGTTTGACACTGATGGGTCTGATCTCTGTTGTCCTATTGCCTCTTGCTGGTTCTTTACTTAACCCTAAGTAGCATCAGGGCAAAGTGTAGCTAAGCCCTCTGATAATTGCTGGTCTGTTAGGAGAATGAAGGAGACATGGGCAAAGAATCACTGAAGCTCTGGGGGAATAAAGAAATCTGATGATTTTTGCTGTGAATGTGGTTCTTAGACTGCGATCTCCCCTACAAGGCGATGAGTTCCCACTGGATTTGGGAGGCAAAGGTTTAAAGGAATTTACAGGGATGTATAATAAACCCTGATTAATAGATGTTAATAATTTTGTATTCTGGAAGATGTTCAGTAATGTTGCTTATTGTCGCCACTTTGAAGAAACGTATCTGACATGTTGCACCCCTTGAACTCTTACTTTTAACTCCTCGTTGTTTTAGACATAATAACTTATTTCCCTTAACTTCTTTAGATGGTGGACACTTGATGAGTTTGACTAGTAGTATGTGTTTATAGCATTCAAAATAAATGTTCTTATGAGGAGAAAATTCTTAATTTCTTCTATTTTCTCTCAGTTGTTTTTTTTTTTTTTAATGTGAGTGGGTATAGCATAATTGCAGACATATCATATGCTTTGACCAAAACAAATAACTAAATATTTGTATTCCCTTTCTTCTGCTAATAATAAATTTAGATCACATAGATAACTTTCACTCCATAGTAAACTGATTCCTTCTATAGTAAAATTCTATATCTTTTGAAGCTTCATTAAATACCTTGTATTTTTGCTTTTCATAGAAAAAAACCCACTCTTTATGCCTCAATCAATGGGAAGTATTTTATAAATAATAAAATCTCTTGGGTTTTATTTAGTTGGGATTTTGGGAAGTGGGATTGAGAGGTGCTTTAAATGAAAATATACACAAGTATCACTTCCAATCTTCACTTGGGTGGATTTTGTTAGAGAGAGACTGTCTCACTAGGATGAATTCAAGTCCAAGTAAGAACGAAGTTATAAAAGCTGAAGGTGTATACATACAGAAGAAAACATTTTGGAAGTACTCCTTGCCATTGAACTGTAAACTGTGCTTAGCATAGTGAGAAACATGACCAGTAGTCAAATTCTTCTAATACAACAAGTTCTTCTGATTGATACTAATAAAAATTTTTTCTGACAATCTGCTGGTCCTAATGGCTTCAGAAATCCCATATAAGGGCTTTATGATGCTGAAGAAATTGTAATCACATGCTTCAGTTGACTTAACATGTGGTAGTTTCACAGTGAGCTGAGTTTGTCCCATGTGAGGACACTGTGTCCAGAAGGTTCAGCGTTCTTGTACATACAGTCTCCTTGAAGTGTGACAGCATCATCCCTCTATGTCAATAACAGCTGATTTCCTCTTGCCTCAGTTCAGGAACAGCTTATTTGTCACTCCTCCTGCTGCCAGCTAAGAGGGACATTTTCTCTGTGAAGATGAAGACCTCATTGCTTTTCTTTCCTATTTCATTCTCATTTTTTTTAATAAACCTCTCAAATATTATCAAAGAATTTCCTAGCAGTATGAGAAAATTTCAATAAGAGTTGGAAAGCTTATTTTCATCTAGAACTTAGTAAAAAGTTATTAACTGGGTAGAATTTGGAAGCTTTCTGTTAACCAGAGCCAAAGATAGTAGTTTACAAGAGAATAATTTAGCTGTATTTTACACTGCCTTTTTAAAAGTGCTTAAATCAAGAGAATGTTCTGAAGTTGTGGCTTGTTGTGCAAGATATTGGTTAAGCTACAATACTGGTTGGAAAAAAATGTAGTTCATTTATCATCTTGAATTTGTTGTGGAATATGATGATTAAATCCCTAAAATCTAGATGCAATTTTTTCATAATTATCTGGCCTGCTCTCTTTTAATATTTTTAATAGTTATGTGTTAACTGTGATGATACATACTGAATATCCATTCAGGATTTGTAGCGTGAACCTTCAGCAACCTATATCACACTGCAAATCCTTGCATATGTGTAACTACAGAAGAGGTTTCTTTGAATCAGCAAGGTGGGGTGGGGTGGTGAGATTTAAAATTCAAGCTGTTAGCTAAAATTCTCAGCTGCACTTTAGTAATATTACTCTTCTCTTAAGTTGAAATGTTGGATTTAGTGTGTCTTCGTGTTACAAAAACATAGTTCTTATGGATGTATATGTAATTGATTGACTACAATCAGATCACTTAAAGGTGTGTTCATTTGTATTTATTTGCGCAACATTTATGTTTTTTTTTTGTTTGTTTTAATCCTCTATAAAGTGGAAGACATTTGAGTTATGATTTTTTAGCTACAATATTCCAGTAAATGTTACTGAGATGTTGATGTTATTAAATTAGGCATTTGCCTTTTCAGATTTTGTTTTTCCCCTAGGTTACTTTACTACTTTCAAGATGTAAATGGAAAAACAGAAGAAGTGATGTTACTTTCTAAGCCAGCTAAGACTCTCAGAGGTTTCTTTAAATTGACTCCAACCTCTCAAGTTATCTTGAGAAGTGCTAAGAGCCCTACAGATACTGCAGGGAGCTCTTCAATTTGCAGGACCTGACTGTGGGCTACAAAATGTGTATCTTCTTCCAGGCAGTACCCAATGCTGCTTCCCTTGAACTGCTTTGTTAAGGGATTAATTTTCCTCTCTCTGGAGATCACATAATGCTGGATTGAATACAACTTTCAGTCCTTGCAAAGGTCAGAATATTCCATAACATTGTTCAGAAATTTATACATTTGAGCAGAGTAATGCAGTTTTTCCCTGGCCGGTTGCGTGTCGTTCACCTCAAAAAATTTGAAGGAGGTTGTGAACAGTGTAGCCTAGGATTTCCCTGGCTGTTAGCTGTTAGAGATGTCAAGAATGGAGATTACTATCATCCTTAAAAATGTCAGTCCTCTGCTCCCCTGAGGAACTTCCACAAATGGATTTGGAGGAGACAATGTTGGCTTCAGAAACACACAATGAGCACTGACAAATCACATTTCCTATACTGCTACGCATCATCTGGCTGCATGTTCGTGTTCTCTGGTATATGAACAATGTTCGTATGTGAGAAGTAAGAGGGAAGGCACACTCTGCAAACACGTACGGGTGCTGAAGTCTGCCATTCTCAGGTGTTTAGAGATGTCATCCATGACCTAATGATGGGCAGATTTGCAGGAGCAATGTTAGAGGTCAGAGAGGACCACATATATCTTGGGGTTCATTTGTGGGAATATGAATAGCCTGCCTTTGGGCAGCTTTGCTGCAGCAAGTTTATCATGTGTACAATTACTATGCTGACTAGTATAAAATCACATTCTGTTCTTTTTGCCTTGTTAAGAAATTTTGAGATGCTTTGAGGTGGAATTCCATTCAAAATTTTTTCTGTGAAATATTCCATAATGGCATGTGAAGCCAAATTAAATTGTTCTTTTGAAGGACAGCTGGTTAGGAAATTAAAATCTTCAGTTAGACTAGGGTAATAAAGTATTCAACCCACATGAGTCCTTTGTTGTATATTTTAGGAACTATCATGCTTTATTCACTTGGTAAATATACTTTCTATTTCAGAAGCTTTGAGTACATTTAAATGAGCAGATTCTTGCTTTACATCTTAGTTTGATTTTATACGGTCCTTTCTGATTATTTCACAAAAGTTAAGAGTGTATGTAGCAGGCTGTGTCTTTTTTCTACTTACCATGTTTGCAGAGCTGGACATAATATATTTCAGGTCCGAATTAACTCCAGTTCCATTAAGGAAATTTTCGTTCGATGTCGATGTAAGAAGATAGGGTTACCTAAACTAGATTTTTTCCCCTTAAATACTGGAAAGATACTCCAATCTTATCTAGCTATCAAAATATCAGCTTTTTTTTGAAGATACTAAATATGTCAGTTGCTAAGCATTTTGGAAAATCTTTTTTAGGTACCTGAGTGGAAGATGAGCAATTAGAAAAAAAATCAACCCTAAAACATTTCTTAATGGCTTTTTTTTTTTCAGACTAGCATATGAAGGGTATAGGTCAGAATTTATTTATTTACTCATTGGAGAACTATAGCAGGACAAAATGAATGTGCACAAATCTAATCTGTAATCATTAGTCTTGTATGGCAAGTTACAACAACTTACAAAGGATGAGTCATATTTACAATGAAAAGAAGGACTTTGAAAAGGTAAAAAAGGCAAGTAAATACTTCATTTCTATGGAAATTACCATTTATTCTTCATTCATTTGAGCCCATTCTTGAGATTTTTTAATAGAAGGTTGAACCAAGATTTTTAAAAAGGTTTATTAGGAAATAAACAGGACATTTGTGATTCTGCACAGTATGCTGGACCCATGATAATTGCTGATGCAGGCTAGGTACCACTCAACAGCTGTCTGATATGCAGACTGGACAAAAAGCCAGCTCTGGTTTCAAGCTGTTACAGATAAACTTAATGTTTTCTTATTACTTCAGCACATAATATACTTTAAAGAAAAAGTGAGCAAGCAATGCACTGAGGGGATATAACCAGCACTTCTACAAAGGATATTAGTCAACTCTGCTCCAATTCAAATGTTTAGAAGGGGTTACTACTTTAAAAACAGACCAGTTCTTATATATTAGGGTGAATTATTATATAATATGGAAAGACCTCAGTACTCAAATGCAGTTCTGCAAACTAAGCATTTAATTGCAGTATCTAAACATATACATATATTGTATAATTTGTATAGGTTCTAAAAGCTGGTTTAGACAGTCAGAATTATGTGCTGTTGAGACCTACAGAAAACAAATTTCTAGAAAGGTGTTGAAGTTTCATTTATTTGTCTGCATTCTGCATAGTGTATGGTTGTTTCTTCCATGTATTTCTACATTTTAAGGCTAATTATACTCTCTTAAAATCTGTTTTCAGCCCTTTTAAATGCCTGCTTCCCTTATGTGTTGTCTTCTGATTTTAACTTCTGATGTTAGTCTCCCCCTCGTACACACAGACGCACATGCACACAAACACATACATACTTTCTCTTATTCTATTGTCTCCAATTCTTTTGTCCAAGAGTGCTTCCTCATGCTGTTCATATGTGAGTTCAGTTTGTCTAGTTGGGAATAACACTTTCTCCTCCAGGTTAAGTATCTTGTCATCAATCCTCTTGACTTTAATGTAAAACTTACATGTAGCTCTTTATCTTGTCGTCGCATGTTTCTGCTCTTCTCTTTTATAAAATTTTAGCATCTGTTTTCTAAAGGATTTTTTCTTATCTTTTGTTGTGGCCATTATATGCTATTCACTGATATTTGAGTGCATTATTCTGATTATATTTTAAGATTCCCACTTAGATTATTTCTTTATATTAGAAAGGGTATAATTCATTGTGTATTCTCAAACACACAAACAGAAAAAATATGTTTATGTGGCCAAAAAGTCAAAATATTACAAATAAGTGCATTTATCTTGAAGTGGAATTAAAGAATCAAGTAGTCTTTTAAAATAAACGATGGACTAGCAGCCACTAGTGAATTGCACTTTGCACAAAGGTTGTATAGTTGGACCTGTTACTTACACTGCAGTAGTACTACAGAGGCCCAGTTCTAGTCCAGAAATCCTCTGTGTGCTGTAAAATCTGAGAGAAAAGTGGATTCTCATGCTCTAGCTTTTATATAACTGAGGAATGACACCCTTCCTTGAAGCAGCATCCCTCCTAAATTTGTCAGTACAGGAACTATAATGGAAGTTAGTTGTAATATGCTGTAATTCTACTATTTTTAAATGAGTCTGGTAATTTTGTTTTCTTTTCTGAACTTCTGATTTTCCTTCAGTCCCCATAATCATATCCTACAAGACCTGCCTTTAACTACAATGCTGATGTCCTGAAATCATGCTATCTTCTTTTTTTCCCAGTACACCTTGTATATAATTATCTTTATATAAAATGGCTTAAAACAATAAGCATATTATTATCAAACTGCAATTGTTTATGTTGCAAATTTGGGATAGCAAAAGGTACTTATTTATAAATAAGGCTAATTATATGGCTGCATTTTTTAAGCATTGCCTGTCTTCAGTAGTGATTAACTGTTGTGACTAGAGAATAATTATTAATTATATTGCAATTTTTGAGCTGTTCTGTGCATATATAATAACTTTCCATGTGCTATGAAGGCTGTTGGGCCAAAGGAAGTTGGTCATTACCTTTCAAAACAATTATGAAATGCCTATGATGGACTGTATGCTCCAATATGTGCATTTATAGTGAGCTATCTAGTACATAAAACTAACTGACCCAAACAATAAGTCCCCAGTCTGGAATCTTAACACCGTCATTTTCACTTTAAGCATAACAAATACAAACTGAAAAGGCTCTGGAGAAACAAAATTTTGTGATCTTGTTATGGTTGTTTACATGACCACCTGAAACGTGTGAAAAATGTCTGGTCTCCTTCATTTAATAAATGCTACCATTATTGTAGATTTGTTTGTTGTTTTTTTTTTTCATTTTATTGAGCAGTATTGTTATAGGAATAAAAGCCTGAAAACTGAACTGCATTCTCTCATCTAGAGAGAGTATCATCTCTAGATAGTTTCTTCCTTTTTTCTTTTCCTTTTAACACCTCCAAGATCTAAAATGCTGCTCTTATGTGCTAATTGCAATACTGCTCTTTATGTTCATCTTTCAGAGACGGCTGAACATCACACACAAAAATTGTCTGTCCTATTTTTCAGCATTCGTCTTGATTTTATTTTCATGTGTCACTTCTTATCTTAGCCCACAAAATAACTTTCCATGCAACAAGCAGTATAGCTCCACCAGTTTGAAATGAGGAAAGAAAATTTAATAGTGGGATGTATAAACAATTCAGTTGTATACTACCTTAGTTCACTCGTTCTCTTAACACTTGTGCTTCTGAGCCCAAGGCTTTGGCTTCCAAAGGACAACTGGGTGATCAAGCACGAGGTATATATCTTTTTGTACATGCCTTAGAGATATCTAAGGGGAAAAAAATCATATTTAAACTACTGTCAGCTTCGTTGGCCCACGTCACAGAGTGCCTGTCTGGAGAAGTGTGAAAATTACATTGTACTAGCTCTGAGCACTGCGTGTTGTCGAAGAAATATCCAATATTACTGACTTCTTGAGTCAGTGATTCCTGAGTCACTGAGAGCACAGTGGTTTATTTGTAGCTGTCCCATATCCTCATTCAACTTCTCAGCGTTCCAGGTTCCATTGGTTGTTTCTTGGTAGTTTTTTTCCATTTTGCTTTCTATTTTTAAAAATCTTTCCCTCTTTTTTACCAAACAGACTTTCAAGGAAACCAGGATTTCCAGTATTTGAATGCTATTTTCAGGTGCATGTCTTCTGCTTAAGCTTATGCCAAAATTCATGCTGAAGATATAGCTGGGCATAGTGTCTTTTTAAATTCTGGGAGAAATTTCCATTTCTCCTTTTTTTTTTCTTTCTTTTTTTTTTTACCCCCCCTTTTTTGTGGATTTTTTTTTGGTGGGATTTTTGTGGGTTTCTTTTCTTTTCTTTTTTTTTTTTTTAATCATTAGCTGATCAGCAGCAGCCTTTCTTTGTCCTTGTATGATCCTTGAATTTCTTCCTTTGTATTTTCCCCTCAAGTATTCTACCAGCTGATGTGCTCTTTACAATAGATAAAACTGTCCTTCATCTCTACTGCCCAAAAGGTGGTCTTTTTGTAACTGTTCCTATTATTTAGTCATTCTCTTTTGTAGGCATTCACTGTATACTCTTCTTTGCACATTCACCATTTGCTAAACAGAGCATGTCTCCAGAAAATGCTGTCCCTTCAGCAGAAATAGCTTCTTTGTTCTTTGTTCCTGTACTGCCTTCCTCTGATCCAACATTATGTCCAGCTGCTACTCGGACCGGTAGAACCTGTAGTTCAAATGATGACATTTATACAGATACAAAACTTTACCAAAAAAACAATTGCTTTGCAGATTGGTAGAAGAGCTTCCAAATGAGCGTTTTCTTCTCAGGAAAATAATTCTAGAGAATTATAGGATATGATATTTACCAAGAAAAAAGGGTCAATTCAGATTTTGATTGGGTGCGGCGTTTCAACAGGTATTTCCAACATGTATAAGGAAACCGCAGCAAACTGCGAAAGTTCTGTAACTTCAATAGAGCTAGTTAAGATCAAACTTTTTTTTTTCTGAAGGTGAAAGAATGATAAAAATTTATATATTTCATGTCCCTCAAAATATGTTTAATTAAGATCAATATTTTGATGATTTTTGCTAAAGAACAAATTTTGCACTGTAGGAATTGCTTATATATTTTTTAGCAGACTTTTCGTTCTGAAGGATCCTCCAGACACCACAGGTGAGAATATCTCTTACTGTGCTCTATGTGATTTTCAAGGCCATTAACATGTTTCTGGTGAGAAAATCATATATATTATTTGGAATGGAGATGACTAAGTGTAGAGTTTACAGGCTTAAGAGGAGTGTGCTCATATTAACAGAACTGTGCAGTGAGATTTGGCCCTCCTTGAGTATTCTGTATAATGTGCTCTGTGCAGGTTTTACTCTGAATAATCTGGGTAAGCAGTGTTTATCTGACAGCAAACTGCATTTAACAATGATGTAATCGGACTGTTGAGTCTATTAGGGTATTGTCTATGTTAAAAAAGTGTTTGAACAGTGGAGCTTGAACTCATATGAGGAATCCAAGCCTGCTATCCTTTGTCTTCAATGGCTGATGTGTATAAGCAGGACCTGACTGGGACTCAAAGAGTCTGTAAGGTCCAAACAGCCTCCACAGCCAAAAGGTCAAGCAACTACAACTTCTTTGGGCAACCCATTCCAGTGCCTCACCACCCTCACAATGAATAATTTCTTCCAAATATCTAATCTAAACCTGTCCTTTTTCAGTTTAAGGCCATTCTCCCTTGTCCTATCAGTGCATGGCCTTTCAGAAAGATCCTTTAAGCCTTGTTGAAGGCTGTGGTTCAGATAATGCAGACAAATGGAATATTTGGGAAGCCAGAAGTTGCTTAGAATTGCAATAGCTGTATCTCTTGCCTGTGTGCAGTAGCTATGGGATCCAGTTTGCATTGTCTTCCCTAATCCAGTGGGTCATCTGGTGATGCTGGCTTCTCTTATTCAGTTGTGACCTGCAGCTTTGCAGTTTTCTTGACTGTCATCGACAATTATCTACTCTTTTCTACCTGTAAATTGAAGTTTATAAATTATTTTGTAGCCACAAGGCAAATAGCTAATTTATTTTGCTTTCTATCTATTTTGATAGCTCTGTTCTCCAGGGCTGAGAGTGCATTTTTATTTTCTCACAGTTTCTCCGATTCTGAGTTAAATTTTTTTTTAATTGGTTTACTTAATCTTCAACTTGCCTTCAAAGTTTACTTCTGTTGGGTTTACTGTTAGAAAAAAACCCCTACAAAATTATTTTTCTTTGCTTGGATTTTACTTCTTCCATTATACTGCTGTTGCCTCCTTGCTCTGTCTACTCACTATGACTTAATTATATCGTTCTAAACGAGAGTTCATAAGGAGGTGAAGAATTTTAACTTTTTTATGTTCAAACCATGGTATCTGCTGTAGTTAAAATTTCTATAAAGGTCACTTTTAAAAAAAAAAAAAAGATTACTCTCTAAATTTTGCAAGCTTCCCAGTAGTGAAATAACTATTTCAAAATGTACAGCTTAATTATATTCCATTTTCTGTAGCTTAGTGAATGAACTGTAACTCCTGTGTGAAGTGATATAGGAGAATGGTTTATGATTTTCTGAAAACCAGCTCATTTATGGTCCAGAAATAGCAATGAAAAGACACATATTTAAGGTGTCAGGAAACTTAGTTTCTAATGCTTGTCCTGTTGTAACATTTGACCGGTTATTGGATGAGTATCTAATTTCCCCTCTACTCCCCTTTTGGATAAGTTCGCTGCTTAAATGTGTGTAAAAGCAGTGCAGTAACTGCAATTTATGTATTTCAAAAAATATTCTTTCAATCTTCTTGCACTTACCTACAACTAATCTCACTCCGGTAGTAATTGCATCATATTTGTCTTGTAACTATAATATCAGTTTCCCTTTATATTTTTAAGAATTGAAGCTGTTTTACATCTGTTGAGCTCTCTTAATTTAGGATACTTTTACTATCTAGTGATCTCTGAAGTTATTGGATGTTAATTCCTCTTTCCAGTAACATCATCAAAAAAAAATCTACTTCTTAGTGTTAAGTAGTTTCTGTATCGAGTATATTCAAGGTGCAAGCAGTCAGACAGTAAGGAAAGGATGTTCATTGTTTCTTTGAGCTGTGTAATTTGCTTCTATACAAACAGCCATTGGAGTCAGAATATGTTATTTTTCTGAACTGACTGCTTCCAGATGTAGTTGTTTGTGCAGTGTGTGTTTTTGTCCTTCAGTTTTCAGCATTATACATGAATTGCCATACCTCTTGGTTTTCTTTTAAGAGCCATCAGATGAACTTGCGTCTTCCCTGACCTAGACCATTCTCACATGAAGAAGGGATCTCTTTAATTCTGTGAGAAAGGAAATTTTTAGTAACACTGGAAGTAAAGCAGTGCTATGAAGATACTTCATGGAGTACAGAAAAACCTTAGATGTGTACCTGTTCATGAGCAGCCCATTGGGAGCATTTTAATCTTCTAGATCAAAGAACTGATGCAGCAATATCTGTTATATACAAAGCTGACATTTTTATCCTTGCTACAATTCTTGTCACTATTGTTATGAAGATATATTGCTTAAACTGGATGATTTGATGAAGAATTTTTCAGGCTGGCAACTAGGAGAATTCTTTCTCCCAGTTTCATTCCGTACCACTTCTGCTTGTTGTATGGAATCTTGTTTTGCAGGATGGGAGGAGACAGGAATTACAAAGGCCTAAGTTACGTACTAGTGATTGTCTTTGTCACAGTCTTGTTTTCTATCATCCTATCTTCCTCCCTCTTTCCCCTTTTTACAGTATACTGACTTTCTCCATAATAGTGTATTTCCTAATTCTACAATATTTTTCATATTTTTAATGACTTCAAGAGGGAGAAAGGGTGGAAGTTTATTGTATGTAATACCCCTGTAATTGATAGTCTTTTTACCTCCTGCTTTCTAGTAGGTAGATAACGCTTGCTGTATGGGATCTTGTTTTGTAGGGTGGAAGAAGAGGGAGGACTACAACAAACACAAATAGTGGTATGTAATTTTCCCTTTCTCCTTTGTCTCTCCCTATCTACCAATCTTAACACAGAATTTGCTCAGTCATATGGTGATGCTTTGTACTGCTATTTGCTGCTTTTTATAAAAACCCATCTTCCTAGTTTTTGTTAGTTAAATGCCTGAAGCATTTTAAGAAAAAATACAGGTGAAATATTATGTACAACACATAGGTAGTAGATGAGATTGTCCTTATTCTTGGACACAATGTGGCTGAAACTAAAGCGACAAGATTCTATATTCCATTGTGACATCTGAAGCCTTCTAGTCATCCATTCTCTTTAAAAATATTTAACAGGCTACTGTATGTGGGATTTTTGAGAAAACAGCTGCAATGGGGAAAGAGTAATCATCCTTCTATTTAAACTATAATCAACTACATGCATAGAGTATGCTATCTTTTTGAAAAGATAGTGGTGTAGAGCTGATTGAGAAATTCCTGATTTTCTAGGTCAAGTTTCATCAAAATTTTGTAAACTTAAATTCTAGTTGAAGCATCTTAATTAGTTTGAATGACACCGGGAGATGATACCCAGCTGTGAATAAGATAGATTACCTGGAGGCTAGAGGGATCTTTCTCATAAAATAAAGGGGAAGATTGCCATTAGATAGAGAAGTTATATTACTTCTAAGGCATTTTAAAAAGTACTGCGTTGTGTAGTGTTTGAATATTTCACTCAAAAGCTCACAAGTTATTGAAAAGTCATTGTCATTTGTTTTGGGCTTTGTTTTTTGTTTGTCTTTTGTTTGGTTTTGTTTTTTCTGTCATAAAGCTCTCACTTCTGCTCTCTTGTTATATGGTACAAATTGACAGAATTTGTCGGACAGATACATAAAGCATTACGGCACAAAAAGTAGTGGGGAATGTTTTATTAAATTTATTAAAGTTATTAAGAGTAATAGAAAAAAGCAAATGATGTGTCAAAAACTTATTTCAAGAAAGGTACCATCTTCACTAGACCAGTTTTTCTTCCTGTTGTTCTGCACTGTTGGTTCACTACTGACTGAGAAGGAACATGTAATCCAGTGAATCATTCCTAGTTTCTATGACACCCCTAAGATCTGCATAGTACAGCTACAGCAAAAACATGTCATATTTTCAAGGTCTGAATATCTGTCATAATTAGGAAACAAAAGCTGCATTTGTATTTGCCATGGTGATGGGAAAGCTTTTCCATTTCAGTTGAAAACACTAAACACAGTAAATTTGCAAAAGAGTAGTGAATCTGCACTCCTCTTGCATGAGATTAGATTTGTATATTGAGTGATCTGCACAGATTGTGTGTCAAAAAAGTAAATGGAAAAGGTAGAATAAACTTCATCTGTTTGATACTCAGTAAAATAGAACTTTATTTTCCTGTGAGAAAACATGTTGTAATGGATTACTTTAATCCTCAGCATGGTGGTGTTGTTTATGGGCTTGCACGATGCCTATGATCAAGATAATTATTTTCTTTCTACTGTGGAACTAGAAACAAAGGGATTTTGCGTGTTCTATCTGTGCTTGGTCCATTTATAAAGAATGTAGTGTGTTGGCTCTGGGTGGATGCAAGGCATCCGCCAAAGCCACTCTATCATTCCCCTACAGAACATGACAAAGAGAGAAAATATAATGAAAGGTTCATGAGTTAAGGGCTGGGAGAGATCACTCACTGAGCAGCATCATAGGCAAAACAGACTCAACTTGTGGAATTTATTATTAGCAAAATAAGAATGGGATAATGAGAAATAAAATAAGCCTGAAGAACAACTTCCTACCACCTCTCCTTCCTTCCTGGGCTCTAACTGCTCCCCCACAGTGGCAAAGAGAGATGGGGAATGGGGGTCATTGTCAGTTCATCACAGATGGTTACTGCTGCTGCTCAGGGAGTAGAGTCCTACCTCTGCTCCAGTGTAGGTCCCTCCATGGGTAGCATCCCTCCATGAACTTCTCCAAAGTGCGTCCATCCCATGGACAACAGTTCCTATGAACTCTTCCAATGCGGGTTACTTCTCCATGGTTGCGGTCCTTCAGGCACAACCTGCTCTAGGATGAGTCTCCCCGCAGGATCATAACTTCTACCAGAAACACCTGCTCCAGCAAGGGCTTCTCTCTCCGTGGGTCAGCAGGTCCCTGGCAAGACCCTGCTCCAGTGTTGTCTTCCCACCAGTTCACAGCCTCTTTTCAGGCATCCACCCGCTCCAGCATGGGTCTTCTCCACAGGCTGCTGGCGGACACCTGCATTTCCCTTAACCTCCACGGGCTGCAGGGGAACAGCCTGCTCCACCATGTTCTTCACCATGGGCTGCAGGGGAATTTCAGTGCCAGAGCTTGGATCATATCCTTCTTCTCCTTCTCTACTGACCTTGGTGTCTGCAGAGCTGTTTCTCTCACATGTTCTCACTCTGCTCTTCTGTGACCTCAATCACATCTGCGCTGTAACTTTTTTTTCCTTCTTTAATATATTATCGCAGATGTGTTACCACCATTTCTAATTAGCCCAGCCTTGGCCAGTGGCAGGTCTGGCTGGCAGTGGTTCTGTGGGACATGGAGGAAGCTTCTGGCAACTTTTCACAGAGGCCACCCCTGTAACTCTCCTGCTACTAAAACAAAGCCACACAAAAACAATACAAGGAAGTTCAGCCTTTTGGCAGAGCGATTCTTCTCGGACTAGGATAAAACCTAAATTCACACTGTCAACATGGAGCAAAACTACTTTATCATGATGGAAACTGAGTCCCCAAAGTATATCTTATTTAAATAATAACTGCATTTTGTGGAAAAACATGAAGTAAGATGATAGAGAACTAATTAAGATGTAGAAGTTTTGTACTGTTGGCATTTGAGGAGAAAAGTTAATTGCTTTTATTCTGAGATTCATAACATTACCATTAATTTTCATGATAACTTTATTGCATAGACATGACACATATTGAATAGACCTGTCTGTTTGACAGAAAGTGCATGGGCTACTAAGATGTCAAGAAAAATGGCACTTTAAAGTTTCAACAGGATGAATAATTACTTGGATTAAGTTCTATTTGAGCTGGGTGCAGAGGGGGTTGGTTTTATTCCTTTTGGTTTTTTTAATGAGATTACGATTCATCTGCATAATCACCAAAAAACTTTCTTTCTAGGCAGTCTAGAAGGTTGTCCATTTTAGTTTCAAGAGCTGTTCTGTGCCTATAGTGGGGAGCAACACCTCCAGGTCATACTGGTACATAATATCTTTATCTTGGTACTGTGGATTTAAGATATTTTAATGGGAATGGGTGTGGAATAGTGATTTCTTTACCACTTGGAGTGGAGAGGAATAGTGACACCTGAGGACTTCTGGAGAGTCCATGGTTTCTCTGCAGCACCTATCTTTGTTAGCAGTGAAGACATCAGTATCTATTTTGGCTGAATTGTGGATGAAAAATACATGTTGCAGTATATCAGTCTTGTATTTGTTGTTTCCTGCAAAAAAAAGTTTGCAACAACCCTCCTAATGTTTTGAAGTAGATGCATAATTTGGTCATAATACAAGATCTTTTTAAGCAAGCATTCCTAGGGGCATAAATAAATACTTAGTAGCAGGTGTGTGGGTGTATTTTCTGCCATCTGCTAGATTTTTGTAATTTTTTGATTATGAATAATAAAATAAAACACTTAAGAATACTGAAGGATAGATTTTGAGAATAGATATTTAGAGTATGAAGTTTCATACATTTAAAAAAATTCTGGTTCTTCAGTCATATTAAATTTTTATAATGTAAATTAGAGAGATAGCAAAGTTTGAATTGCTTCAGCAACTGAAAACTGCTATTCGGGTGTAACAAATAAGATTAATAGTAGTTCCATGCTGACATCTGCTCATCTAGTGTATACTTTTGGCTAGCTTTCTTTGACCTATAACTTAAAATTTTCTTGTTTTATGCCAAATATGTTATGTTTATTTTACTAGGAATAGAATGATTGTTGCCTTTAAAATCAATTCTAGTGTCCTCTGTTTCTGATATCTTAGTCTAAAATTATTATATAAAGTTTGTAAATGTGCTCATCCCTTTTTTTCTGCCTGTTTCAAGCTATTTATTATTCTCACTAGTAGTAGTAAGAGAAGAGATTTCTTTTTTAAACTCTGATCTGGAATTCTGTAGATTCTGTAAAGAGAAAATTTTTAGTTATGGAGTTGATATCCAAACAAAATAGATGTCAGTCAAATAGAAGCAGACTTCTTACTAAACTACTTCCCAGGGAGGGGTAATTGCCAAGATATTAACTTTTCTGAGTTTGAGGCGAAGCAAACCTGTAGTGCATGTGTAAGCAAACCCAAATCATTTTATCATTCTTTCAATCAATGAAATTAACTGCAGTCTAATTCTGGGGGAAAAAAAAAAAAATAAAAATTAAAAATGTCTTCATGCCATTGCTTCCTTCATGTTACACCACCGCTTACTTTTGTCAAGCTATGTCTGACCTGCACAGCAGCACTAGAGATGACTGACAAGCAGAATGGTGATTCAGCCCACCTCCCTTTAACATCACCAAGATACAGGGCTAGTTATTCATGCTCAGTAGAGAGACTGGCCCTACCAGAAGCTGATCTCTCCTAACCATCTGAGAAGAGTTATATGTCTGTCTTAGCATCATGTTTATTATGGCTAGTGTGAGATAAATTATTGTTTTCACATATCCATTCAAAAAACATATAGCTCTGACAATTCTGCTAGTTTTATTCATGTTACTTTTAGATAATTTCTTCTGCATTAAATACGTATACTAAATTTCCTTTATAAAAGAGACTGGAAGAAGCAGTATTTCTCTTTTCAGCAGATCCGCTTTTCCCCCAGAAAAGAGCTATACACTTTATAATTTTATGTAGCACAAAGAGGTATTAAGGATTTTCAATAAAAATTAGATTATTTTACCTTATAAATAAGAAAATGCAAACATTGGACATTATCCTTTGACTTAAGGAACTCTATGCTGTCATTTTGTTTTCAGGTCAGGAAATTGGTAACAGTCTTCCTGAAAGACTATAACCTTTCCAGAGTTATCTTACACATGTGAACATCCTTCAAAAAGTGAAACTACATATTCAAAAATTAATTTTCTCCTCAGTCCTTTAAAACATCAGTTTATCTCATGTTTAATAAATTGGCAACATACTTCTTCAATAGTATAAAGTAAAAGTGCCAAAGAATTGTCCATTGTGAAAGAGGAAAAGCTTGCTGTAATATTAAAAAAAAACCACACAAAACAAGCAAAAAGCTAAATAACAAAAAAAACAAACCAAACAAAAAACCCACAGAATGTTGTAAAATTGCTGTTTGGAAGTTGTGTTGAGATCCTAGTCCTGAGATATATAGTCATTTCTCTCAGGTAACTTATGGACTTCTCACTGAGAAATATGAGTTATTTGGTACTGTGCAATATAGGATGCAATATTTTGGATTTATTTTTCATATTCTTTCTCAAGTGTTCACAATAAATATTCTAATTTTCAAAGATATCTGTTCTAAAAAGCATTCAAACCCTAAAAAATTGGCCTAGAACTTAAAAGTCTTTGCAGCCTCTCAACTCTCCCATTGTGACTGTTAATACATTTCTTCCAACAATATGTTTCTGATCGAGCTCCATTCTGCTTTCTTCACTCCTTTCAAACACCAGGCTAAGATATCTTTTTTTTTTCCTTTGATAACATTTACTTTCAGAGACAAAAAACTCATCACTGACATAGAGGTTTGTCTTATATGAACATGTATGGAAAGAAATTTCTTAATATAAAGGAGCCTGTCTTTTATGTTCACTGCACAGAGGAGAACAGAACTTTCTTGTCCTTTGCTTTGGTCTTTGAAGGAAGAAATTGACAGGATCACATGCTTGGATGAGCGATCTAGAAAAAGGTACTCCCATGCTACACTCTTCATGTACAACAACGACTTAAATGCGTAACTAAAATGCATCCTACGCTCTGTCACCAGTTTGGTGGTTACCTGCATTCCTTCCCAAATCAGACAGATTATTTAGCTGGTTTTATGCAATTTTGAAGAATATGCCTGATATACAAGCCATTTATCAGTCAACTGACTTATAATAACCAGATACGTAAAATACAAGCATGGCCAAAGAATTTTGATTTAATATTTAGTAGTACTTATATTGTTTCTAACTGAAAAATAATGCTTATTTTATACTTGTGATGAAATTATACTCTTTTGTACTTTAAAGCAGAATTCAGAAGTATTGCTGAAATGTTAAGATGTATACATGAGGGAGGCCCATGATTGAAAGAGCCTTTTCATCTGTATCACTCCAACGTGGCTCAACGCCAGTACACATCCGATTTTTGCTGTTCTGAACTCTTATCCTATTAATTTGGACTAATAATAGTGATTACATTATTTCCATTTGACCCACAGAGTATGGAATGTTAAACATGTTTATTAACTGTATTATAGTCGAACGGTTTACCATGGAAACTGGAGGTTTCACAGTCTTCATGTGATATTCTATGAACACATCTTACTAATAATGGAGTTTGTTTTGTCCTCTTCTTAATTCCACTGATTTTCGATGAAGCAAAGTAGGTGAGATGGGGTATGTGGTTTTTAAAACATCAACTTAATGAAAAAATTTGAAAAATAAACCTTCTCTATCAAGGGCAAGAGAACAACTGGTTAGCTTTGTAACTTAAAATTTTTTACACCATTGCTTATCTCCTCAATTGAGATATCAATATCACATGACTGAATTTACAGAGGTTCTGACTGGGACATTGAAAGTCAGTAGGACATGGGGCAGTCAGCTTTCTAAAAATAAGCGGCCTGATTTTTTTACTTTAGGGAAATTTTCACTCAAGCAAAAAATTGTCACTGCCAGATGGAAGCATTACTACAGCAAGGAGATGTTAACAAAGATGCACTCAGCAGGGCAAATTGTTACCATAGTAACAGGATGCTGAGCATTTTCAAATAAATAAATAAATAAATAAAATTAGGCAGTATTATTTAGAGAGCTCTATAGCAAAAAAAAAAAAATGGATGATTTTTGCTTTTGTTAATGGATGTGTTTTTTCTATATTCTGCTTAAAACTTTGTTGAATACTCTTGCTGACTAGGTGCATTGCTTTCAACCTAAATACCCTTATTAGCTGTATTCATTTTTGTTGCAGATCAAATCCTGATACTTAGTCCCTTTCCTTTCCCCATTTTTTCAGCATATTAGTACAAGGATATGGCAAAGAGCAAAATTATTATTGATGTTGTAACAGTTTCTTAGTGCCCCCCAGCCAATAGCTGGCCTCCCTCTGTGTTAGTTACCACAGAGAAAGAATTTCATAGAAATATGGCTACATTAAAGGGTCTCAAATCTGATGTTAGCTGCCAAAAAGTGGGCCAAATAAAACCTTGGAGAATTGAAGACTGTTGTATACAAGAATGTAGAAACAAGTGCACTTCAAAAAAGGAAGCAGTAGTAATGTGTTTGTTTACTGTTGGAGGACTCAGCTCTGGAGTTTGTGGTTTTTTTCTCAATGCTCTTGTTTGAGGCACACTGAAATTTTCAGAACATTTACAAATCAACATATTTACACCGAGCAGGGAATGGGAGGCAAGAGTAGAGCAAGAGGAGAATTCGCTTCTTTTCTTAATCATCAGATACTACTTCTTTACACAAAATCTTCAACCTCCTAAATCAAGAACACAAGAGGTTAAGGCTAATCTGGCAGGATTTAAGACACGAGACATTTCTGATCTATAGAAATGACAGAAAATGTTGCTTCTCTTGACTTTTTGTGTGTTTGAAGAGTGTCCTGACAAAGGCATAAAAATGCAGAGATTTGGCATGGAGCGGTTCTTGAAATGCTTTGACAACTTGTTGGTTTATGCAAGAATTGTGGCAATTCTATTGCCATTGGGACCAAGTCATTTTCTGTATAATGTGTTCACCACCAGCCTGAACATATGGAATATTGGTATTGCTCCCATAGCTGGGCTCTCTTTCCTGCAGGATCACACTGTGTGTTGCATTGGCACCGTCTGTCACTATTTTAAATATTTAGATTAATGGTCTAACACTAATCCCATGTCCCAAGCTATTAATTGCTCTAGATCTGTGGAAAGGAAGACAAAGAGAAAATTATTTCCTCTAAGAAAAGTTGCTTTAATTTGATTGTTCACTTATAAATTTCGTAGATCAGAACCAAACACTCTAATGTAGTTCAAGCAAGCAGAGTGTTCAGATGTGAATAATCCATGAACATACATAATAAATCATACTTAATTACATTTTGATGTCACTATGTTTTGTCAAGTCTCATAGGGAAACTACCTAGGCTACTTATGCATCATTTCATAAATAGTTTCACCACCATGCTTCATTCTGTTCTTTAGGCATGTTTTGAAGTTGAAATCGCTTAAGACCAGCATGATGTTAAAGAGAAACCACAAGTTTCACTATAAAAGTACCAAACAATATTCCAACGAAACTTCTTCACTCAGTCTATCTGAAAGTTTTTCCCCTCTTCTTGGATATGTCTTTTCTTTCAACGCAATAAATTTCATCAATTAAGAGCCTGTTGACATTTAATTTAAGATATTTGGTAGTCTCTACAATCTCTCATCTTCTTTATGAAAGTGCAGCTATTAAATTTACTAATAATTTTTGATCATATCACATCACGTCTTGAGTGAATGTGACACCTGACTGCTATAATTGTGTTAGTATTTAATAATCATAATGCATAGTTGTCCTAATTTGTCATCTGTCTCAGTGTGCAATCACGTACACACCTTTTAAAATGTGTAATACAGTTCCTTAATTATTCTAGCTCTTTTGCTAACTTTTCTCTTTGAAGCTGGAATATTGATGATAAGTAATATATGGATATATTTGAAGGCCCTAGAAAGTATATGATCTGCATCCACATATGATTTGCATCAATAACATGTTTGGCGTTCATGGCTTCTTTAGTGGCAGCAAGGTGGATGGTGGAGGAAGAAGCAAGGTGGAAAAGTTGGCTTTCATTCTTTTTTTTTTTTTTCCTTGGAGGCTTAGATGCTTGAATAATATGGCTATGTGCCACCAGAATAATTTTTACAGATATTTATAGCTTCAGCAATAGATTAGAATTTGTGTTTTACCAGACAGTGTTCTCATAATTTGGTTGATAAATACCAAGTGTTTAATCTTCATTTGCATGGAAGATTCAGTGAAACTTACTTGTTTATGTAAAACCCACTACTTTTGTGTAAGGATATAGATCAGACAAATGTTTACATTCATATTCAGCTGTTTCTATTGCAAAACAAGTATGAAAGATAATATATTTTTGTTAAATTCTGAAATTTGTGACAAGTTGTGATTTTTTTTAATTCCTAGTTCTTTGCTATGGTAAAAATAAGGCATTGTTTTGTTATTTTTGTAGATCTTTTTTGACTCTAGCTCCTCAAACTTAACATCATCGAAATCTTACTAAGTGTTAAAGGTTTAATCTAAAACACTTGTGTATGGAAGTGCTGCTCACTTGCTGTCAAAACACGAAACATGGTGTAATAGCCTGGCTGCCCTAAGTTGAAACAAAAATTGCATTTGCCTCACTGTGACATTGTCTTTATTTTGCATCATCAAGCTCATTATAGGTACTTACGCTTTCAACATGATAGAAAAGTGCATTCTCATTCACTGAAGAGCGCATAGAGAAGTATACCATTAGGAAAAACACCTTGGAAACCAGGTCCAAGGTGTAGTCCAAAGAAGCTCTTCTTAGATTTCCCCTAACACTGAGGGGTCTTAAATTCTATAGGGAAAACTTCTTACCCTGAATTTTATTTCAGGCAACCTGCTAACAAGCTCATGACTAGGGGTGAGTGGGACATGGCATGTCCTGCACCAGCACCTCATTTTATAGGACTCACATAGGAAGAGATTCTGTTCAAAATGTACTTAAGTTTTTCTCTTAAAAAAAGGAAGGAGACACAAGAACCAGACTGAACTCTGTAAGTTGCATTATACAATTCAAACCATTTTAATGTTCTTGGGAAGATGTGAGCTCAAAACCCACTGGGAGTGATCCCGAGTCATTGTACTTGCGGTTGGGTTCTGGGAATCAACATCTGTATTTCCTCTGGAAGTGAAAATAGGGTAGTCTAGAATAGCTAACTAAAAAGATGAAATAGCTCTCTGCTTTTAGAAAAGAGGCTTTGGGACTTTGAGGAGATTTTTGGTAATCACTGGATTCCCTGAAGTGTCTCCTTGAAGTGTTCTGGGAGTAGGTGACCCCATCACTATCATGTTCCTGGTTCCTCACTCTCACTGTGTGTTTTACAGACAACCTTGCTCCCTGCCTTGGGATCCTGGAGACCATTCTGGGGTTAGACAGTTCTGCTAGTGTCGTTATGAATAAAGAGGGCATTGATCATACCACTTATGCACAACATATTGTTTTGGTCCTACTAGTAGATGACTTTGACCTAGAAATTGAGTTAACTAACTTTTGAGTTTAGGAAGTCTAAAGATGCATGGAAAAATCAGCCTGAAAATCCAGGTTTCAGAAGTGAGTCTCACTGTGAATCCCAAAGCTGACTTTGTTTACATTTGCATCTGATAGGTTTAAATGTGAGGTTAGATTCAATCATTTAGGCATTTTATAATCCAGTACCACAGAGCCTGCAGACATTGAATTAGTTTGAATTTTTATAGCTTAAGTTTTGAATCTAATGTCTAGTGCTTCATGAAGGATGACAAACTTCTGGTAACTGAGACAAATATTTCCATTTGTCTTCTCTGCATGAAGTTCTTCAGTATAGTGTATTTCTGCTTACACGGTTTCATTAAAGTAAGACAATAATAGCTTAAGGTTGCAAACTGTAGGAAGTCTCTTTTTTTCCCCTTCATATTCTTGGAACATGTTTTTATTTTGTTTATTTTTTAAGAATTTTCAGCAGAGAAAATGAGATCGCACTCTTGTGCATGCACCATGCCAGCACCTTCAGTTGCCTCATACCAGTTTTCAGACAACAGTCTGCATTTTTTCAGTCTTTCTAGAAAAATACCTTACATTTCCACTACTTTATATCTTAGATTGTAAAAAAAATAGTATGAAGTCAAAGCCCAAACCCTGTTCAAAACTTTTAAATAAAGACTCTATTAATTTCTTGCTAAACTTTCGGATTGTATACTGCAGCAGCTAAACAGAAAAAGTGCTTCACTATCAGAGAAACAGTTTGATGCTGAACATTCTTTAAAACTAGCTCATTTACATCAGTGACTAAATGTGGGGTCTTTTCTCTGCTTAATTCAATCAAGTATTTGGAGATGACATGATATACCTAATGGATAAAACAAGGTAGCTCTCTTCATGCCTTTCATACCAGTAAAATAGAAGTAAGATCAGAAAAAGAACCTAACTTATTTTTAATTTTAAAACCATGCTCAGCAATTTAGAAAAGAAAAAAATTACTATTTAAACTTCAAATAATTCTGAGTGTGTGATGTAACTTATAATTTGAAAACAAGTACAGAAGGGCTCTAAACTTGCATTTACTTAATGCAATTAAAAAACAAAGCTACCTCAGAATATCAGTCCTCCTGCAACATTATCAAGCAAGGTTTGATAACCACAGAGGAAAATGTCTGAGCTAGTGCTTTAGTTCTTCTTGCTTCGCAGTTAGATCTCAGATTGTTCCTTGATTCAAGTGCACAGGGCAGTAAATTTAACTTTTCATATGTAATCTTATTTGGTTATATAAATTTTGAGCTTAGGCAATTTTCTTCAAATGTCTATATATATGTTCATGTAATATACAATTCGTCGGGGAAAGCTTCAATTATTCCCTAACCATGGTATTTATATACGAAATATAAAACTCTCCAGTTGGGAGTTATTGTTCCGTAAATTGAAACGTCAGTGAGACTTTTCCCACTATGTCTTTTAAAGATATTTCACTGTAAAAGTGTCTGCATTTAGCCTGTCCGAAGGTTTTATTTTTGCTTATAGTGCCCTCACCTGTAACTTGGAGCCAATTGCAGAAATTTAGCAATAAAAATTGCAAATTTTTTGTTTGAGTCTTAGCTGGAGAATTACCTCTCTAAATGTCTTGTTTTGACAGCCAGAAATAGCTAACATGTTCCAGCTGACTTGTATTAGTTTGCAGGATTAGACTTGAAATATCACTGTGTTTTTTAGCATACCCTAAACACAATTTGCTTCTATGTCAAACCTCAGTTGTGTACTTTTACTCTAGAATGGAGCTTGCAAACACTAATGGAGCAATTAATTCACATTTCAATTTCAAGTACTGTTCTTAATGCAACCATTTATCAAGTTGTGGGACACAGGAGATCAGAATAGAAAGCAATTGGGGTGGAAGAAAAAAAAAATCTGTGTAGCTGTGTTTATGCTGCTATTTTATTTTTCCTTTAGTCACTTCTATCACCTTCCCAAGTAAAATCTCTCTCTGAAGTTCACAAGGATCATAAGCACATCTTTCAGTAACAGACTTTATTAAGGAGACTTTTCAGAAACAAGAAAAGTGAGAAAGATAACCATTTTAGTCTGAATGGTTTCATTGGGATTTTGGGGTTTGTGGTTTTTTGGGTGTTTGTTGGTTGGTTTTTTTTAAGATTACACAGAACAATTCTCCAAATAGTCATCATTTATAACACAAATCTATGTGCATAAGCCTGTATGATGTAAAGTAGATACAGTTTTGTCATTCTTGAGTCATCTTGGTTTGGTATACAAATGCATTATGGGCCATTTCAGTTTACACTGTGGCTCCCAGTTTACTACGCAGATGCAAGGTGACAGAGTACAAATATTTCTCTAATTCCACAGCTGCTGAATAAGTTACAATTGTTTCTCTGACGGGGGAATTTGAATTTGGCAGGATCTTGCAGTACTGGTTTCTGAGATTCCCTTTCTTTGGGAACTTTTCTCTCTACAATGTTTTTCCAGGCTACGGTTCTTCACTCATGTTGCTAATCAGACTACTGAAGCAAATAGGGGTAGAGTTGTGGAATGTCAGGTGAATAGAAAAATCCTGTTTTCTTCTTTTTCAATTGCAAAGTTCATCTCTACAAAACCACATTTGCATTCATTAATTCATACTAACTTTAATATTTCTCTTACAAACTTCTGCCCTGTTAACAGTGCTTGTGCCCTGATAGACACCAGTAGGTTGTGATTAAGGACAAGAATCTGATCATCATGCAGATACATTCAGAGAGGTAAATGAGCGGTGGAGGAGAATGGATATTTTGAATTTTATATGCATTGCTTCCTGTCTGCTTTGTGTATATGTGTGAATGTTTATGCATGTTTACTCTTCTCACCTAATACCTCAGTGTCTTGAGCCAGGACCCCACTGTGCTGAGGCTGTTACAGTTTCTCTGTGTTTGAAAGCCAAAATTAATGGGATGCATGGGATCATAGCCAATCTAAATTTAGTTTTCACCATATGTATTTCACTACCATGAACCCCCCCCCCTTTTTTGTTTTGCTTCTATTTTTGTTTTTATTCACTCCCCTGTTCTCAAGAATTAACACTGTGGTGCAACAGGTGGACAATAAAAAGTGAGGATGTACTTCTTTAAAGACAGTGTTTTTTAAGAAATATTTATTTCATTACATTTTTGCTCAACTTTTGTATTCAAAAAGCTTTTTCACATCTTCCTTTTGAGCTAATTTACGTAGACGACTGTTCCTTTCAATATCAGGTATTATGGCTATCTATTTTCAAAATATGACGTTATTTTAGAAACTATATCTAGACTGCTGACTACTAGCTTATGTATGAGTTATTGTAACGAAAACAGGGAATCCATAGGGGTACTAACAGATGGAAAAGATCTTGGTGATTTTTACTGTCCTGTAACATGACTGACATCATAACCTTGAGTAAGGATTTTTGGTTGGCCTTCCAAAAATGGAGATTATCAGCCTTTGCAAGTGTTTGAGGTGTGTAGGTTACAATCCTGAAAGCGTTGCCTCAAGAGTAGAGAGGCTGCTTTTGAAAGCATTAGTCTAGGTCGAGAAGTTGAAAGTTGGAGTGATAAACATATGAGCATATGCTAGAAAAGTCAGCTTGTCTTTGACATGATGGAAGAGCGGGAGGGTTTCTTTGGAAATTTCCTTTGGAAACTATTGACCAAAGCAAGCTAAGTATGATTTCTAAAAGACTGTTTTAAAAAGGAAATTAATTTACAAGCATCCAGTTTATGAACATGAATTTTTTTATTGCTGATAGAAAAAAAGTCATGTTCCTTTGGATTTAAATGTATAGTAACAATGGGGTTTGTATGCTTATATGTGTCTGCTTTTGTAGTTACAAATTCTATGATACAACATTGACTGAAATTCCCAATTTTGATGGTGTTACAACTACCCTAATGATAACTTCCTGTAGAATATTCCTTTAGGGGAATGACTTCTCCTGTGATGAATCTTAAACAGTTGCTTTATTTTAAAAGTATTAAAAAACCTTAAAAGTCTGATCCTGAAAACATGACAGAACTGCTTTTTTGTTGTTGTTTTCTTTTTAGAAGGAAACTTTATTTATATTTCCTTTTAAATTCCAGGAAAAATTCATTTTCCAGCATACTTGTTTACAGTATATTGAGTCAAGCTGGCATTCTGAAAATAACAACATATTCTTTCTTTTTCTACTCTCTTAGAAATGTTCAATGACCAATTTGTTATGCAATACAGAACACTATGTTTTTACTATGTATGTTTGGATGCTAAACTTACCATAAACCATTCTCAGCCATCCCTTCTTATGGGAGGGAATAGTTTTCCTGAATATAACTTTTAACTTTTATTGAATGTAGCATGCTTTATGCAATAAAGTCTCATAAATATATCTGACTTACATAAACACAGTTATTTTGTAAGGAATCCTTAATAGAAGCCATTCATTAATAATAAGTACAAACTATCAGATACTAAAAAATATTCCTAAAAGATCTATTATAAAATTTTATTCTTGCATATTGAATGTCCAGTGATTTGAATAAAAACAAACCAAACCAAGCATGAAAAATAGGAAACTTAGTTCTGCTTATTAACTAATGCCAAACTTACGAGCCAAATATTCAGAAGACTAACGTGTTTCTCACCAGCTCAATTTCTACATGTACAATTGTGAATGTATTGCTCTCTTCTTTGCCATGGAAAAAAAAAAAAAAAAAAAAGGTCTCATTTAATGGTTAACCTGGATTTGATTCCATCATTTATTTTTCAAGTTTTCTGCATGCAGGTTTAAAGAAAAGCTTTCTTATATGCTCTAATTCATGTTGTCTGTAATAAGTTTTAAACCACAAGTTCTTGATCTGTGTGTATACCTATATTTTGCACAGTGTAAAATCTCAGTATAACTGTCTAATGAAAGTCTCTGACTTTTCTTTCAGCCTATAGTTTAAAATATTGAGAGTGAGCTCAAGGTGAAATATTCTCACACAGTCACCAGTATGTGTGAAGTCATCAATTAAGTGTGAATTATCTTAATTCAGATGTATGCATAACTCAGCAGAGTGTTTCTGAATCTGTAGTGGAATAAGACAATTCTTCCTAGAGCTTTCTTCAGTCAAATTTTAATTATTTTGAGTATCCCTCAAATGGAAAATTAGTTTTTTTCAAAATGTTAAAATTGGATGAGCCTGTTAAAATTAGTGCCTTTTAAACACTTATTTTAATCTACACATGCTGTCTCCTCTCATTCATTTTATGTAAATCAAACTTGAGCTGACTTTAGAAAGTCCAAACACTTTAAAGTATATTCACCCTGAGTAGAAATTTCTTTAAACTATATTTGGGTTCAAACTATTTAAAAAAAACAGTCTTACGAAGGAAAGTACATTTACTTAATTAATTAATTAAGAAGCTTTGTTATTATTTGGAAGGGATAACAACAAATAACCCTCTTCTTGAGGATGATACTTTAAAACCCATTATACTAGGTTATATTTGCAAATCTCTCATCTGAATTATTCTATATACTTATTTTCTATCACTGTGAAATTATTTTCTTCATGATTTTAAGAAGCTGTTACTTGCATCTTTTTATTCCTTAGATTTTCCACACCACCTCCTCTTTTTGCCCTATTTTTATCTATATTAATTAAGACAAATTCCGTATTATTGCTTCACACCAGGCTAGAGTCAGGGGTCCAGGGATTTAAACAAACACACACTTTTGGACAGAGGTGCCACAAATTTTTACTTTAGTGTTGAAGCCATTTCTTAATAGGACCATTATTTCAGCATAAATAACTTTTGGACTTAAGTTTCTAATGGCCTTTGCTAAACTTGCTACATAATGTGCTCTGACCCATATCAACAGGAAAGCAGAAACTATGCATAATACAGTATTTAATAGTACTTTTCTCTTATTTCTTGTTGCACAAATAAATTTTCAAGCTGAAATAACAAGCCTCTCTTCCTCTACTGCCTCAGTGGAAATAAGCGTTTTTAAACGAATTAAAAATAAATTTGGAATACTGTAATTGACAGCTATTTCAGCCTGATCTATCAAAACTATTGACATTTTGCCATTGATTCCATGAAAATTCACTTCATCAGTGCTGTTGCTGTAATAAAAATAAGTACTTGTTATAAAGTGGGCCGGTATGAAAGAGGTTTTCAATATTATGACAAAATATAAATATGCAGTTCCTTTGTGTCTCATAAAACCCAATCACTGAATCTGGATAGTTGAAATAACTAGGAAAACAGGTCAGTGAACATCTCAATACAATCATAGAATCGTTAAGGATGGAAAAGACCTCCGAGATCATTGTGTCCAACCTTTGACACCGCCTTGTCAACTAAACCATAGCAATAAGTGACATGTGCAGTCATATTCTGAGCACTTACAGGGATGGTTACTCCACCATTTCCCTAGGCAGCCCATTCCAATGCTTGAGTACTCTTTCAGTGAAGAAATTCTTCCTGATGTCCAACTTGAAACTTGGTGCATCTTGAGACTATGTTCTCTCATTCTGTCACTGGTTGCCTGGAAGAAGTGACCAACCTCCACCTTGCTATGATCTCCTTTCTGGCAGTTGTAGAGAGCAATAATGTCTTTCTCCCCCAAGTACCTTTTGATGAAAGAAAGGCTGCAGTTGTAGTCTACCTGGACTTCAGTAAAGCCTTTGATTCTGCCTCCCACAGCATTCTTATGGAGAACATTGCAGCCCAAGTCTTAGGCAGATGTACTCTTTCTTGGGTTAAAAACTGACTTGATGGCTGGGCCCAAAGAGTGATGGTGAGTGGTGCTCACCCCAGCTGAGGGCCAGTCAAGAGTGGTGTTCCCCAAGGCTCAGAATTTGGGCCAGCCCTGTTCCATATGTTTATTGATGAGGGGACTGAATGCACTTTCAGTCAGTTTACAGAAAACACTAAGCTGGATGGGACATGTGCTAACATTCTTTCTAGTTTATAACGAAGGCTTTCTTCCACAGGTTTTTTAGATGGATTCACTGAATGTATTATTCATATTTACTTGTCCAATAACATCCTATTTAAAGAAAGAGTAGAAAGATAATTTGATCTGATTATCACTTCAGTTTGCAAAACTAGTTAGCTCTCAATTACATCATGGCTTCTTCTAGGTATTAGTTTTATTTGACAGTGGGAGAGGACTTCTATGGTCATCAGAACTAGATGTCACTAGCCCCCGTACTTCTTTGCTGCTTGTAGTCTTTTTTTCCTTTTTGGGACTAGACTAGGTCTTCACAGGTGCCTGCTGAGAACATTTGTAAACACATTACAATATTCTGAAACTTTTTTGTGTCCATAGCATCTACTTTTTCTCAGTATAAAAAGTCTTTAAATTATCCTATATTCATGACCTTGCCTTTGAAATAACCTCACAATTTGCATGTGATACTGTCAATTTACAAAGAATCTCTGGAACATTCCTTAAAGTAGGTTTCCATTGATTTAAAGAATGTAACTCAGTTATTTAAAATGGTTATGAAGTCCTTGTGATAGACTATTACAGTCATAGACTTCCAGTAGCGGTAACACCTACGTTAACAGATCCCAGACTAACGCGCAAACTTCAGAAGTTCAAGTATGCAAGGCAACTACCTCTTACAGAGGTAGATTTTAATAAAATATACTAAATTTTTATGAAGCCATCCATCTCAAAGGATGTTATGTTCTTTGTGGCCTCACATTCCTCTTATTTGCCCACCAGCACTGTGACTAATAGGCGAGCAGGATCAGAATGATGACCCAGCAGATTAACCTGCTAAAACTAACATAATTTTTTTTCTGTCTAATCAGTGAGCTGCTCTAACTCCCACTAAAGCTATTGGTTGTTGGAAAAGGGAATCAGTGCTCAGCTAAGGGAGATGGAGACTAGTGGTTAGATCAATGTAAAATATAACTGCATCTCAGTCAGGAACTGAGTATCTATCTAAACAGACACAGAGCAAATGCAAAGACCTGGCTAAGACATTTTGACTCCACAGAATGATCATGTCTACTGTGACCAGCAAATTTTGTTTCTATACCTCTAATAACTTTCAGAATAAGAGGTGGATGCCTATTCTTGGCTCTTCATTGCTAGGTTATACTTATTGCCATTTCCATAATTTCAAAGCTGAGCGTAAGTTGCATAAGAGGGGAGTTGTCCTCCCATATTGAATGTCTGGGTGGGACCACTCGCTGACTAATCATTGACATTTCTTTTGTACATCTTACTGACACTGACATGGCAGATCATTTTGCTTCTACTGCACCATTATATACAAGAAGTTAGGAATGGCTAGACGTTCCCAAATTGCCTGTCAATCTTTTAATTTGTAGCTCTTGGGGTTTTTTTATGGTTAAGACATCTGGTGTGTGATTTTTTTTTTCTCATTGAGATGGCTTCTAACACAGGCAGGCTGACAGTATAACTTGAATTTACATCTTTCATTTCAAGACTTTGTCAGAAAAAAGATTTGCTTGTTTTCTCTTAACTAGCATATAAGCCTTTAGTACACTAACATATTAAACTCTGCATTCAGGTAAAATTTTATTTGAACCCAAGAAACATTACCTTTCTGCAATAAAAGGAGAATAATGTCGAAAGTCAAATTCTTCTGTGGCCAAAAATGTTAATATTTGTTTTATGATATTGAATTTATGATATTGGTATTGCTAACATTTTATAGGCAGCCTGGGCAGTTGAGCTTTTCATAAACGAACATCGAATGAGATGACTTGATTTTCGGGTAACTAATTTAAAACTGTTTTTAAAGCACTGTCGACTCCACCTACAAATGTTGTAACCTCTAAGCATTAGATCATTTTGAGTATTTTAAGTAAAATGAAAACATTCATTTTCTCATGTGAAAATGTGAAATTTTACTGTTATTAGAACTCAAAGTTTGTTTCCCTGTCAAGCAAAATCATTTGTTCTTTGAATGAAATTTGTTGCATCTGTAGTTCCTTGTCTGTACTAGCAAAAACGAAATTTTAGTTCTTTTCAGAAATGGTGCTATAAACTACTCTGGAATTATTTGTATTTACCCATCTTGTATGTACAGCCAATGCCTTCTCTGGAGGTCGGGCTCAGAACCTTCTTTGTTACTTTAAACATTAGAGCTTAGTTAATTTCTCCAACCACAATGCACAGAATGAAACGATGCTCATTTTTTATTATAGCTTCTGCAGTTATAGACTGGCTTTGAACTATGAATATAATGAGAGATCTTAGCCACACACCCCTTGCAGACAAGAGGGGTTTGAGAATTTCCGTTTACAGATCAGTAAATGATAATGGATACTCTGTTTCTTCTTTTCAATCTGTAGCCCTGTGCAGCAAATACCTTATAAGAGAGGGGAGTAGCAGGTAAGTCGGTAGCCTTGTAACAAAAGAAAGAGGTTTCCTGGCTTTTAGTTCCTACTGCAAAAGCTGTTCTGCCCAATGAGTATTTAGTTTAAAATCCCTTAGAGAATGACTGAATAATTTACAGGATTTAGAATGCTGGAGCGAAAGGCAAGGAAGAGGGAAAAAGCAAGAGAGAGCAAAAAATTAGAGGCAGAAGGTAATGAGATAGAAAATACATAAATAATTTCTGCCACTGTTAAGTACTAGAAGCAGGTCTGGTAGGTAGCATGTGATTCACAAAGATTAATAACTCAGGAGATTAATAAAGTGTTACCTAATTAAACAAGAGCACAGTAATCCTCATATGCTGTATATCATTCTTACTGCCCAGGATAATAAAAAATAAAATAAAAATAAATCATTAGTATTGTCTCTTAATCCTCAAGATCTTCTTATAAGAAATCTAACATCTCCAGATGTTCTATTGAAAATTACTCTTGCAAGATTTGAATGCAATCATTTTCACAGGAAATTATTTAGCTAAAAGAGATGTAGCTAATGAATTTTAATTTCTCTCTGCATTTTTTTTAATATCTTCCTAATCTATCCACAGAAAGTTAGGATATTTGTGACCATTTAAACATAAAGACAAGTTGACTGTGCTAAATAAACCAATGTTCCCTCTCCTGTTTCATACCACCTTGATGACCTTAAAGGTTTTTTCCAACCTAGACCATTCTGTGTTTCAACACAAAAAGGGCACCATGCCAACTGCAACTTGGCAAAACATGAGCACTCAAAGGCTGCTTCATGGCTTCTCTGACTCTGGTCTGAACCCACCCTTCAGCAGAGCAAGAACAGCTTCTGCAGTATCTCTCACACCTAGGGGAAGAAAGACAGAGACCCAGAGAAGAAGAGAAATAATAGCAAAATAGATATAGGATAGAAAAAAATTAAGGTAACTTCTCTGCAGGTTGTAAAAAATAAGCTTGTAAAATCTCTACCTGGATTATGAAAAAGACAGAGCTGTTGAACCTAAACTGGGCAGAGATTGGAGACCTGTAGCTCCATGCAAAACAGTTCCTGTTGTACCAGAGCTGTTAAGTGCTTCTCTTGTGTTTCAACTAATTCTTAGGAGCATGGATATATTTATAATCAGACAGTGCTAAGCATTTTCAAAAGGCTGGGTAGGTGTTTGTCTACTTTGGATAGGAGCCTAAATTCCAAACTCCTAGTGATAAAATTTAGGTGAGCTCCATCTGCTTCTTTGCATCTTTTGTTGTTAAAAATCTGTATCAACTGTGAGTCTCAGTCTTCAAAGTGCTCTTACTGCTCATGTATGTTATAAATACATTTCTGCGCAATCTCCCACCTCATATTCATACAGTGCTTTGTTACTGATGTTTACTTGGTTAGCTAAAGATTTCTTAAGGGCCATAATAAACACGGAGAATTTTTCGAAAATTTGAGCAGTATTAGCATTGTTTAGACCTTTAGTTGAATCAATAGTACACAAAGCATAAAGGAATTATCTTTGATCCCGTTGTGAGGAAACCGTAGTAGATAATAATGTGTTTTGGGTGAGTTTAAGCATTATTGTTGCTCTTTGTGCCACCTGCTGGTTAGAGTTTAAGGAAAGGGGAATAGGCAACAATTCACTCACTTATGTTCAACTTCTAAATGAGACTGTATTACCTTGGCTTTTGTGTTTAATGTTTGTTATAAAATAACAAAAAGTTTCAATTGGAAAGTAATCAGTTAAAGCAACATTATAAGGGAATTAGACTATTTTGAGCCTCTACAGTCTTGGCTTTAAAAAAACCATACTGATTTCTTCTTTTCCTTAATAAAATTTTATTTTTCTAAATGCCTGGTTTAGAGGTTTTGTTCTTTTATTTGCCTATGATGTGGGGAGAGGGTAAACAAAGAAATTACTTCTAATTGACAATAATATTGAGTGTTTCAGAGAGAAAACAGTTCTTTTTATCTTAAAATCTCCCTGCTGTTCTTCAGATTTAGTTTCCTTTCTTGTATTAGCAATTGTAATTGCCAAAAAACTAGGACTACAAAGACATCAGTGAGAACATGGCCCTAGTTATACTAGAGTTAGCTAGTCTATATAGCCTCATTTATATTAAGGAAGCACAGCTTTATGCTACACATCGAAAATTGCAAACACTGATGCTGGCACTGCACTGATTTCCTTCAAATGTTTTGTATTGTGGGAGAAAGCCATTAGTAGGATGGATATGTGATGAAAACAGAAATACTTAGCAAATGGAGATCACCAGTGGGCTGGAGTCCTTTTTTCATCATAGCTGTCTCAGAGGTTCAGTCATTGAAGTAGTTACCACATATATATAGAGTAGTGTGAGAGCCTCCTCTGAAGTCACACAGATGACAGTCATCAGTTATAACACCATGGGGGAACTTCAGTGGTATCCAAAGGAATATTTCTGCCACAAAAGAGAACATAGAACTTGATTATAAGGGATTCAAAACAAATTAACTAACAATTCAAAAATAACACAGACTGAATTTTGACACTGTGCAAAGATTGGGGTTTTTTGGTAGCATAACAAAGTTAATGAAGCCAAAAGAATGGAACATAATAACAGGAGAATTAATGGTCCCGTACACCAAATAGAGAAAAGGGACACAGAAAACATGTTTCAGGAAAGATGAATTTGTAGTCATTAATTTCCATTTGAAAACGGAATATCCACAAAGAGATCTTTAAAAAATATAGGAACTTCTTTGCTTGCGCTTCTGTGTTCATCTGGAGCAGAGCAATCAAGAGCAGGGTGTTATCTCTAGCTTGCCTTTAAATTCAAGTGAAGTTAAAATTCATTTTTCCCAAGGCAATATCGACATGTTCTGATGGTTAGAAGGAATGAACTTTTGTCTCAACTGAATAAGGTATAATGTTGAATTTTATGGCAGAGCTACATCAAGAATGTTTTTTAATAGTTGGCTTAACTCAAAGAACACAATTAGCATTAAGCACATAAAAAAGCCCAATCAATTGTACAGTATTTTAATACAAAAGGTTTTATAATGGAAATATTCTTTTGAATGCAGAGTATGTGAAAACGGCTGATGCTTTTCTTTATTCTTTGAAGATGTCTTGCAAGCCGGGACTTCCTCACTCCCACCCAAAAATGCCATCATTATCAGGTATCTTGCCACATATCTGCAGAGAAAGAGTGGAAGAAATAGCCAGATCTTAATATAAAGAGAATGGTTGCCAACGCTTCTATTAATTTCTGCTAGCTAGATAGCAAATTCCTAATTATTTTCCTTTCAAGGATGAGGTCACAATGTACATGTATACTAAATTCTATTGATATGTTAGAACATTGAATAAATGCATAGAGAAGAGAGAGGAATTCTCTCTTGGGAAGGCATGCAGGCATGACTGAATAACCAGGAGAAATGATAAGACCTATAATACAAAATATTAAAGTAATCCCTGATAATTTATAATGTTGCAGTGCTTCACACTAGAACTGTTTTATAGAATCTTCTAACTAGCACTCTTGTTGGCTTTTCTGAGAAAATTTAAATGCCTTGAAGATTTCTGATGAGCATTATAAACAGGAAAAAAATAAAAGTATTTCAACTGTTGCTAGAATACAGAAAGCCTTGTGCAAAGAATTACTTATTAAGTGCTGAAAATTTAAATTTTTTTAATACTTTTGATTTATTTTTTTTAAAGTTTATCTCAGGTTTTCTTGTCCAGTCTCTTATACACCTGGGTGGTGACTGCAAGTGGTCAAATGTTTGAATCCTTAATCAATAACAGTTCATTATCTTTAAAGAAGGCAAAACATCAAAAAACCCAAATAAGTATATTTGGAGAAAAGAAAATGTAATTACTAGAGGTTTTGTGTAATCCAGTACAGCATGTATAACTGAAATGGTAATTTTAAGCTTTTTCCCCCCCTTTTTTTTTTTTTTTTACAATAAATTATGATATGTAGAATGTTTGTCTTTGAGCTTTAAGACCCAGAAAGGATTGCTTTGTCTCTAGAGAAAGAATATTAGTCAAAGAATTAAGGTTCACAGCAATTTGGCTGCCAGATTGTTCCATTTCTAATGATTTTTGTTCTTCCTTATCAGTCTAGCATAGCCAGAACCTCTCTCTTATTATTTACAGAGCACAATTTGGATTGCATCAAAGAGAGCTTCCACTCATCAAGCTGTTTCCTGGTATTAATTTAGCTGTTCCTTCCTACAGCTGTAACTGAAGCAAGTTTCCACAGTGCTTAAACTAAGGCTCAAAATAAGTAAAAAAAAATAAATCTGAGACTTGGTGATATACTTTAATTTATCTATTTAAATGCAAGACTTACCGGAAAACAGAAGAGTGATGCAAGGGATAATAGAGATTTCTGATAATAAATGTTCCATGAAAGATTGAATTAGAAGAGCAACCTTCTACAGAGTAGAATGTTCAGTTTTAAGGTGGATGGCTTGGGAAATATGGCCTTTAAGAAGGAACAGTGTTCTGCCTACTGGTGTTCAAGGCTGAGCAGGTTTAAGAACGGATGTGACTAGAGGAAGTTTCAGCAATCTCTCAGTCTAATCCAAGTATTCTGTTTTGACTGGATTTATACACTAATTATTGGCTTCTAAGGCACTTTTATCCTCATGATAAAAGACTGTGAAAAAGTCACTGACCTGGTGGATACTTCAGATTCTCAAAGATTGAAATATAACCAGCTAGAAGATAGATCTCCAATCTTTCCTAGCTTTCTGAGAGACAATTTCACAATAATAGATTTTTTTAAAGAAAGGTACTGTCTGTTATTACACAGATGCTGAAAAATATTTCTACCACACAATTTTTACTCAGCTTTTGTCTGGTACAAATAACTCCAATTTCTTACAGCAGTGCCAGAAATAAAAGGAAAAAATTATCAGTATGTGTTGCAAGATATTCCTCAGTCAATATATCTGTGAATAACTAGACAAACAGTGTCCACTGCTGGCAAATCAGATAATTGCACTGCACATTAGAGAGGTATGTTGTTGAAAGATATCAGTGAGTTAAGTCTTAATTGTCAAATATTTTGTAATTTAGGTCTGAAAGGCTATGTTGTAAAATCAGGTCATTATGTTAGAAGCATTCTTGCTATTACCATTAATAGTAAATGCTATAGGGTTTGAGCTAATAGCCAGGAATATCGCCACAGTAACATGAACAGGTATTGCAATTTTTTTTCCGGATGTAAAAATAATTGTAGTATGCATTATTTTCTATCTTTCATGTCTTCAAAATAAAAAAAAAATCGAAAGTCTATGAACTTTTTCCTGATGTTTTAAATCATGTCAGTAATAAGATAGGCAAGCAGAAATTCTTAAATCCTTTTATTTTCTTTTTTAGGTCAAAAGTCAGTTCCTGTACTAGTCTAAACTATATTAGCATGTCAGATACTTCTGATTAACTAAAAAGAAGTTAGACATACTTCTTTTCAGAGATTTATATCTGCGATTAATTTACTCCATGCAATAAAAATAGTAGACAATGCACTGTATTTTCTGTTTGTTTGGAAAGGGAAACATAATATACGACATTTTTTTAGAGAACATTAGTTGTACCTGAACACCAAAGGAAAGAGTATGTAGTAATGGATCCCAGAAAAGATCAAGGCTCACCCTATGGAGGAATGTTGCACCCACCAGAATTGTTCTGTGTCTATATTTTCTCCCTTCAGAGACTTTTTTTCACCATTAGCAGTACCCAGAGAAATACTGTATTACCTCCCTCTAGAACAAGAAAAAAATACAACGTTAGGTTTTGGGCCTTTTTTTTTTTTTCCTTGCAAATATTTTAAAAATAGTGTAAAAGAGATTGCAGAACTAAAGTTATTTGAAAATAAAAGGTAGAAGATTTGTAAACAAAGATAGATGACTATCCAAAAGGTTCTTTTGCCAAATTATTTACACTGTCAATTTTAGGTCACATAGCAGAAAATAAGATTATTTTGTTTAGATTTCTTGGCAGAGAGTGTCTTTCATGCTTTCTTTCAAGAAACAAAGTAGTGTTGTAGATGTGTTTGTATGTGTATGTACATATGTGCATCTGAGTGCATGGGCAGACACACTGCAGTTCTGAATCCTGTCACTGGTGAAAATAATTTTTTATATTTAAGACATTATTGGATTTTTTTGAGGGGAATCATCCTTCTGCTTCTCAAGATAGTTATTTATGTATGGCTTTGCTTGTACTATCTTTTCTGTTCAGCATTTTATTGTAATGGATATAATGTGCTTTTTCTTCTGAGTCTCTGTGAGATAATCAAAATCCAATACCTCCCTTGTTCTCAAGGTTCAGAAATATTGCACATTTTTTCTCATACTATGATGTATTCTCATATCTGTACTGAGGAAAGCAAGAAATTGATTTGTAAAGATGCTCTAGGAGTAGGAAATCCTCGCTGGAGAGTAGTCTCAAAGACACATATAGCAGCTTACATGCTCTGCCAGCTGTACTGACTCCAGAGGAAATTCACTTTAGAGACCAAATTTTCAGGAATAGTGTTCCTTTTGTTTCTGTAGAACAAAATCAAGCAGACTCACCTTACAGGGACTTTCAGCTACTTGAGAGAATAATGGCAAAGTCTGTTACATGTTTCAGAAGTCAGGCAAAACAGACAAGTCCTGCTGTGCCTAGATAAGTAAACGCGACAGATGTTGGCTTAAGCTGTACATATTAATGAAGAAGCTCTCCATGCTGTTTTTAGGCCTCTAAATCTTAAAGTGCTCCCTACAGCTGTGTAGACTAGAGATGGGGGGGGGGGGGGGTGGGGAAGAGGGGTGTTCGTATTTGGTTTTTTTAAATGGAAGTCCTTGTTCTGACTTGTGTCACCCGAGCCTTGTCTGAAGCACTCTGGTGGCAGACCTGGTACTATCCTCAGTGGGAACAAACTTAATGGCAATATGTTCCTGTTGCTCATTATTAAGAACCTCTCTTTAGGGGGACAATTTAATTTTTAAAGGTAAAATCATATATGTTACACTGCAGAAACCACAATGTAATCGTTTTTAATTACTTTTATGGACTTTTCCCTGCAAATGATCTTGATTTCTCCCTCCACTTCCTCCCCCACTGTTGTTGTTAACTATTAAAAAAGACTTGGAGTTAAGTTTTGGGCCTGAGTGAGCTATTCTGGAGACTCATACGATCACCAACCCATCTGATTTCTTCTGTTCACCTAATCTCAAAAGACGTGGTATAGAAGTTGAGGACAAATAGAGTGAAAATCAGGAAGAGTCATGAAAGATGCCACAGGAGCTGTGCTAGAAGTTAGCAGTGGCAAACATGCATCTTATCTTGCCTGAAGATTAATTGTGAAAAATAGTATAAGAATCTGTATCTGCTTTTTTTTTTTTTTCCTCCTGTGGAAGAATGAAGAGGTAGCCAGTGGAATAAAAATTGAAATGCCAAAGTAATTAAAGCAGGTATTTTACTTGACACAGCACTATTTGTGAGTTTCATTACTACAATAGGTGCAATTTAGCATTAGGAAGGGGGAAGGCAAAGTCCAAAGAGCAAAGCAAACCCAAACAACCTGAGAATCAGGTAGTGTATAAACAATAAGCCAATATCTGGTGTGGAGGTACTCAGTCCTTTAAGTTACAGATGTATCCCAGGTAATATGTGAAAGAAACGTCACTGGTCGATGCAGAACAACTATTGCATTCATTAAGTCATTGGCCCTGAGCTGCTATAGGCAGCACCCCAGGAGTTATGTATGTTATTGGTTACATTTTGAGAGTTCTCTGCAAAACTAGTCATCTAATGTAGGACTTCCTTACATGGTGCATTAATTTATTCCTGTGTATGCACTAATTAGGTTCTAAAGGTTCTTCTTATGACTTGGATACATAAGGTCAAGTAAATCCAAAGCCTCTGAAGAAGCTGGCTAAACTACATGCAGTCCTTTGAACAACATATTGGAAGCTTACTTCTGTCTTATTTAAAGGGGTTCACCTGACCTGTTAAACAAGTGGCTTCATAGGAACTCCTAGTTATTCAGTCGATTTTAATAGGTATAATTTTGCCTCCTTGAGTGCATTGTGAATGTTGATACTGAAAGCCGAGTGCTTTTGATAGAGAGCAGTGTGAAAATATAGATATCCAAAATCAATTAACTATATTGTCATGTTCAATAAAATTCATTCTTAATGCTCTTCAAAGTCTAATCAGTGAACATCAAGTGCAATCAATTAACATCAAGTGCTTGTGGTGTTAAATATTTTAAATATCAATGCTTCACAATGAATTGTCTTTTGAGAAGTTATCAATAATTATAAGGAGAATTACATCCAGATTAATATACAAGAGCATGTAAAACTGACCTAATTTAAACTGTTTAAAGCTCATTGCACAACAATACCAATGTTATTATAATCATGGAATAGACTGTCCGAGAAGGGATTTCTTATCTATGTTTTAATATTTTTATATTGTTATGGTCATGACAAATATTACTATTTTTGTTGACACAACAACCTACAGAGTAAGTCATAGACTATATGATCAAGTCATTATGTTATTCCTTTTGCTCCATCTTTGTCCCCTGTAAGTACAGAGGAGTCTTTGTGGAAGAATCATTTTGAAGAGGCAAGGGTATGTTGCTCAAGAAAGCTTTCCTGCTCAGGAAAAAGGCATCTTTCTCAGAAATAGTCTTAGAAGTTTTCTCCTCCTGCATCCCAAAGGGCCTGACTCCTGGGTACGAGAGAAGATTAAGTCCCTTGCAGACATGCTTGAAGGTCCCCTCAGTGGAGGGTCCAGGTGGATGATAAAAAGCCCTGAGAAGAAAGAGGGGGCATGTTCATCCGTGTCCAGTGCCTAGTGCCACAATGTTAGTGTTCTTGGCTTTTGGAAATAAATTTTCCTAAGTCATTCCACTGCCTGGTAGCTGGGGGTACCTGCACATAATCTTTCTTCACACTCTCTAAGAAAATTGAATAAAGATTTCAAGTTCAGTATTGCTTACCAATGCCCACTCTCCTGCATACATACACATTGTATGCCTAGGGAAGATATCAGTTTGCAATTATAGAAATAATCTTATTTGTAAGACTGTATCAGATTTTCTTATGATGTTATTTTGTGAGAGTATAGGTGTCTTAGTATGCAATTTGAATTTAAACATTTTAATTATGGACCACCAAAATTACCAGCAACCTTCGAGAAATTTTTCTCTCAGAACCAACAAATTTTAGCTGGAAAGAGCAACCTAGTAATCAGTCTTCTGTCTTATCAAAAGCACCACAAGGTTGATTAAATTAATCCATCACTATTCAGAAACAAGTGTTTTTTCCATTCCTGAGAGGTCTCTTAGAATTATATTAAATCTTACCAGTGGTCTAGATGTAGCTTTATGCATACCTTGCAATTGTTGAGTGTAAATTGGTACTTTTGCCTCTAGAGTATCCTTTCTAGTTCGAATGAAAGTATAATCTTTTTTTTTTTGTAACTGTAGCACGTAACATCCTCCAAAGAAAAAAGCCCAGCTATTTCAGATATTTGAAAATCTTCAACTCTGTAGAATCTGGAAGAATACCTAGATTTGCAACACTTTATTAATGGTTTCTAGAATCCAAGATACATTGATTTTACTTCATCATATTCTACTGTATTTAAGTGGACAAGCTAACACTGTGTGCTTACTGTTAGCAAGTGTTATAAAAACTTCACTAGAGCTCATGAAACTTAAGCATGGTTTGTACATTTTACATTCCTAAAGTATATATGTGTGTAAGAACTTTGAGTTTTATTTGATTTGGTTTGGTTTTGATATGAAGAATGGTTTTAGGATATCTGGGAGGAGAAAATTTGAGTGGAGTGCATATATGGGACTCTTAGAAAGACATTTCTGTTTATATGGTAATGATTTAAGAAAGGAAGAACTCTTTAGAGGTTTCATGTCTGCATCAACCAGAAATTACTCGGCAGCTTATATCTTTATCCAACTTAATGTGAAATATACAAGTGGGGAGGGAGAAGAAGAAAAAATAGCACAGCCCATAACGAGAAAGGATGGCATTTTAAGTCTTGGAAGTTTTGCAGACTATGGATCTAGGTTAGAATAGACTATAGAACATTGAACCCCATTTTCCCCAATGGAAGTCCTCATAAAAACATTTTATGTATATGCATGTACACAGATATTAATGGTATATACTTTAATATTGAACTTTTATACTTTAATATTGAACTTTGATGCCTGAAAATTCTACATTGTAATTTACATGTTAAATGAAATGGAATATGGTTTGTTCCCAGTAATGTAGCAAAAAAATAAATTTTAGGAATAATAATGTTTTTTATTATATAGGTATTATATATCCTAGTATGTAATAAAGCAAGTATTTTATACATACTTCATATATATTTGTTGAATTTTTTACTCTAAAATTCATCCAATTTGGCAATTTTATAGATTGTAAATAGTTTTTGTTTTAGAAAACTCTTGAAATCTGGAGTTTAATAAATTGCCAGTTAGAAATGAACAGATGGGAGAATAGAATGTATTGAAAATCTCTTCTCAGCCTCTTTGGCTTGTAACTGTTTGTTTTCATATCCAGAGTTTTGTTAATCAGAAATAAAAATCTGTTTTGATATGAAAAATGTCATAACTAAGATATTTCCATTTGACTTAAATGCATAATCTTATGCAATTACTAGTCTTTAAGGTAGTTGATATATTCATACTGCCACAATCCATCTGTTAGCAAAACCTTTGCTTTGACTAGAATTGCACACATTTTATCATAGGTTAAGACACCAGATGGCTCTCTTGAGTTTTCTTTGCAAAACCTCAAGCTGTAAACAGCTGCTCTGCATTTCTGAGACGCGAGTATGAAGCTGTTGTTTTTGATCTCTGGAGTAAGAAACACATTTTATCTTTGTCTACAGGCATATTGCCCATTTTCACCTTTTCTTTTTTCCTTTACCGTCACCCCGAGCATCATGTCGTTGAGAAATGTCAGTGTGTTTTGGCAAAGGCCCAGTGTCTGAAAGAAACTACGGAAAAGGAATAATAGTAGAAGATAGTAGATAGCATAACATCATTGGATAATATAGAGTTCCTTCCAGAAAAAGGAAAAGTGGAACTTACATCTTTTTGGAGACAGTTTCTCATGAGGATGTTAAGGCTGTATGTATGCATTCCACTTCTAAATTCCCGTGGAAATGAAAGATAGTGGGTGCCTGGCCTTTATTTCACTCTATTCACTCTTACTGTTTCCTTTGTTTGGAGGCAGCAGCCAAGTCGAGCTCAGGTTTGGGCTGTGCCCTGTCAGCCCCACAGCGGGGCCACGGGATGTCCCTGTGCCCCGCGCGGCCCGTCTCTGCTCCGCTGTCCGTGGTGCTGAAGGCAGAAACACAGCGGGACAGGGAATGCGGCCGTGGTCGGGACCAGTGCCGGGGCTGGCAGAGGCCCGCTGGGGCGGCACGTGGAGGAGCGCTTCCCTCTTCAGAGGTCTTAAGGAAGGAAACATTATGTCTTGTCCACTTCTGAGAAGGAAGGAAAAGGAAAGCAGTATGCAAAAACACTATAGTGAAGTTTAAATGTGAAAACATAACAACCTCTCTGTCTAATGGCATTAGTTAAGGCAATTGTAACCGTTGTAAAGAAATTGCTGCTCTGTAAAAATTGCCAGATAGAAAATCCAATGAGTCTTAGCTGAATCTCTTTAGAGACACTTTTAAATAGAATTAAAATGTATTATCCAGATCCGATTGTGCATGTTCTGTTCCTAGCTGGTCTAGTATTAATACAAAATCCCTGTATACTGAAGTTCCCACCATACACTTTTGCCCTCTGTATAAAAATAGCGCTTTGTAGATTAAAGGATTTAGTGAAAAAATGGTCAATATCACAGATGCCGAATCCTCTGCTGAAACAAAAACCTACTCTTACATACTAGGTCCTGTGTTGCAAATCACTGAATTATTCTGGATTGATATTTACACTTCCAAGCCTGTAAAAACAAACAAACAAACCAAACACAAAAACAATCAAAACAAAAAAAACCACCTACCCCAACAAGAAACTAGAGTATTTCTGAAAACAGTATAAAAATAGATATTTATTACACAATAATTCCCCCTGCAAACATCTGTCCTTCTTTATAGGATAAGTGCATTATTTTTCTGTGTAACTGCTTGCTTCCTTTCTCTACTTTCCTCTGGCTAGTTACAGCTTCAGGAACTTTAACCATTAAACCTTGAGCCTTTATTTGAAATGAGAGAGGAGTCAAGAGAAAAAGATAAAAGGAAACAAGTGAGATGTCATATTTCACATGGTAGTTACTCTTTGCAGTGTCTTGTGAACTCCTCAGAGCATCTACTCCTCAGGCGTTCTGTCTCTAGTGAACCTTGCTGGTGCTTCCTCAGATGCTCCAAGACAGCCTATAATTTTAAATGTTGCTGGTGATCAATAAATCCCCATGCCGAGGCTGTTGGTAGGTGCACCATGTGATTCCTTCTGTATTTGAGTTGGAGGTCCCCTCCGCCTCGTCGATGTGCTTTTTCCTCACGGCTCTAAAACATTCCCATGTGGCAGAAGCCTTATTCCCGCCGGACTACACCCCAGCCCCGAGGAGGGGCGAGGAGGGGCGGACGGGCTGGCCGGCAGAGGGGCTGCCGCGGGGCGGGGTGCCCTTGGCGGAACTCAATTCCGCCTCACCGGTTCCACCTTCGCGGCTTCCCCGGCCTGGGGACGGGGACAGGTGCCAGTGTCACCGCTGGGGGCGGTGAGGGCAGCCGGAGGGAGCCGGTGACAGGGTGTGTTTGAGGGTGCCTCGGTGTGAGAGGAGGAGAACGGGGTGGGCCATACGCCCCTCCGGCAGCGCGTAGTGCTCCTCTCCCCTCCGGGGAGGAAGCCCCTTACGAAGCCATCCGGAAACCTAACGGGGGCAGAGGCAGCTGTCGGCGGATGCACCGGGAACCCTCCGGTTGCCACCAGAAAACCGCATCAGCAACACCCCGTCCCTCCGCCTCTCTCCCTCTTTGCTTTATTCTTCTGTCTTTCCCCCATTCCTACTCCACCTCCTGCACCCTCGCCGCCCTCGTTTTGGGAAGGGCAAAAAAAGCGCCAGCGGTGCGTGCCTTTGTGTGTGTGTGTGTG